>CM019064.1:419650634-420200634 GCA_009667805.1 Leptobrachium leishanense | reverse complement strand
TGGGTAACATTGTGGCCGCGACGGGTTTCTGGCAACCCAAAGCCGGCAGTTAAGGAGTTAATATGGAGAGCGAGTAGACCACATTGCAGTCCATCTACTTCAAATTTAAAAACCCCAAGTGCCCTCTATGGACAATTAACCCCTCAAAGTTTAATGTATCCCCTATCCTAAACTCAACCCACTACAATAAAATAACCCCCTTAAACCTATAGTAACCTGGTCCCTAAAGTCCCTCCAGCCTAAACTATATATAAACCCCTTAAATTAATCTAAAATAACCCAATAAAATAGTATCCCCTTTAAAAATCATTTATACACACCAGTGATCGGCAAACGCCAGGGAGGTCCTTCCAGGCCCAAGTCTTCAATCAAAAAAAAAAGATTGGACGGGGCTATTTAACAAAGAATGCTATCCAACAGCATTCCTTTTTAGGAAATACAATTTCAGTCAATTAGGGATCTTCAGGCGTGAAGCTCCCTCTCGTTGGCCTTATCATAGATTTTAGCCAATCAGAGAGGGACTTTTCTAACTGGCCAAAAGTCTACTCATGGGCCCTACATCAAACCAATCAGAAGAGGCGTATGCGAGTCCCTATAGCTATATTTGGTGATGTCGAATCAGTGGTTGGACCTCGAGATATTGGAAAGATTGTAATTGGCGATAATCAGCCTTTAGTAAATCCTCCCAGTGTTTGAAAAGAGACAGCTCCGAGATATTGGAAAGATCGCATTCAACGATAGCCAGCCCTTAGTAAATCCCACCCGATGAGTTTTGGAAAAGAAATAAGATTTACACACTAATAAATTCAAGCGAGAGACCAAATGATCATTTCAGGAAGTTCAACAGTATTTGTTTTTTGGAATTGTAGCGCTGTGAGTTTGTTAAATTAGAGACAGACAAAAACAATAGATAAGTAAAATGTATAAAAGATAAAAGGAATGATAATATCTACTGAAGGTTTGGAAATCGCTTTGGAAAGGGATTTTAAAAACAATGCAGATTTTTTGTTATCTGTAATCTCTAATTAATGTTTCCATTATCCAAGATTTGCACATCTCCCACCCTTTAAAAAACAATCAGTTGAATTATAATGAGTGAAATGTTTCATGTTTGAAGATAATAAGGTTTATTATATTTCTACAAGATCTTGTTTTGGCAATGTCTAGCTTCAAAAAGGACAACTTGTTTGTTGGAGTTTTTTATTATATCAGGGAACTGTTATTTTCAATTAACCAATTTAGTATTCACAGCTTTCATTTCTGAGTATCCTGCAGATTATCTTGCTATGCTGCAGTGTTTCTATGATACAAAGGGACGCCTCCAGACGCTCTTTGGAGCTATGTAGAATTATAAAATATTTTCAAAGGGGTTTATGCTTATAATTATTAGATTTTTCTTAATGTGTTTAAGTCTTAAAATACAAATATTACCAAATTTATATTATTTATCCTTGGTGGGTTTTGCTGAACAGCCTTTACAAGTCACTTGCAAACTGCAGCTCTCGTTTTCCACCTATTTGCTCAGTTTTGTTAGTCTATTAACCCTTTCGCTGCTGAGCCATTTCACTGCTGTGTGCTGAGCTCATTTTTACCGGTTTCGCTCATCATGTTTAAATGCGTTTTGAAGCCTTATTTTATTATACGACCCAGACTTATTATATATCGTTCTTTCCGGCAGACTCGGCAGATTCATAATATATCATTATTATATGTATACGTCATGTCCTGTCTGTATATTATAACAAAAAATGCAATAAAATTAGAATTTTCAATAATTTACAATGTGTAAAGTGTTTTTTTCACATTTTAAAATGCGAGCGTTTGCGGTTATATTTTCTATGAGTTGCACTTGTTAAAACAATTTGAAATGGGGGACTTGTTACATTTTTTGGGGGAAAATTACACGATTTTTAACAAACGCACCCCATACAAAAAACATTAGTGCAGCATAATTCTTCACATTATAATTGAAATGGGAACAATATTGCTGCATTAACAAAACAAAACAAAACAAAACAAAAAACTGTTTCATTTTTTTATTAATTTTTTAAATATTTTTTATTTTAATTTTTATTTTTTATTTTTTTGTTAACTTTTAACATAGTTATGTTTGGTATCGTTGGAAAGGCCATGCTCTGGCTGACGCATGTCATTGGCTGCAGGGGGACAGCTCGAGATCAGGTCGTCCAGCAGCAGCCAATGGCACACAGTGTGTTCTGACTGTTGGGCGGTGCCGAGGTGGCCCAAAAATGTCAACAGGGCATACTAGTAAGCCCAGCGACTTCAAAGCCCACCTGCCACAGGGACGGCATGGTACACTGTGTGGCGGGAAAGGTTAAAGGCTAGAAATGTAAACAATGTGATTTATAATTATTCCATTTTAACCCTTTTACTACCAAGTAATTTTCCATAAAACCACTGTCAAGAACTATTTGGAACTATTGCAAATTTACTCCTAACTGTAAAAACCGGCTGGGTGGAGTAGAGGTAACATCACTGTTCTGCATGGAGAGAGCCTGTGGAGACATGGGTTCGTTCCCAGCAAGAGCACCTCTCCAGTGAGTGTCCTTGGGCAAGACACCTAACGGTACATACTCGCCACCCAGGACATACTTGAAAACGAGAGAAATCTCAATGTATCCTTCCTGGTAAAATCCTTTCTAAAAAAAAAAAACCTATGTGGCAGGCAGACATCACCATCTTCTGGCCAAAAGGAACAACTGCAGCATTGTGCTCTGATGGACCTGCTGGGGATATGTGATTCAGAAACATATGCCCAGCTGTTCATAGAGTGTTAGCACCTCAATGTCAAGCCTCGGGTGCTAAAACACTTGGGGAACATTGTGGATCTCATTTGCATATTCATTTTATTTTTAATCAACTAAATTCCTTCACATTGCTCCGGTATTAGCTAATAGCGACTATATTCAAAATCGGGGGGAACCAGCAAGTGATTTGCAGATCTAGTGTAGGTGGTATTGGCGAAGAAGGGGTTAACTAACAAAAGCTTGACTATTAGCACTTTAGCAATTTAAGCAGTTGAATTTAGGTTGAATATTCAGGATAGCTGCAACTTAATGGAATGTATATACAGTTGTGTTCAAAATTATTCAACCCCCACTGAAATTGAGTGTTTTGGCCAGTTTGACATTGATTTTGATCATTCAGTCATCTTGCTTACAATTAAATCAAAGAGGCACGTGTAGGTCAGACAAATATAACATAACATTTATAATGAAATAACCACAAATGTATTTTCTGTGCTCACATCATTATCAGTTTTATTCAACCCACAAGTGACATTCAATCTTAGTACTTAGTACAACATCCTTTTACAGTTATATCAGCTTTTAAACGTGAAGCATAGCTTGACACAAGTGTCTTGCAGCGATCTACGGGTATCTTCGCCCATTCGTCATGGGCAAAAGCCTCCAGTTCAGTCACATTCTTAGGCTTGCGCACTGCAACTGCTTTCTTTAAGTCCCACCAGAGGTTCTCAATCGGATTTAAGTCAGGTGACTGCGATGGCCACTCCAAAATGTTCCAGCCTTTAATCTGCAACCATGCTCTAGTGGATTTGGAGGTATGCTTGGGATCATTGTCCTGTTGAAAGGTCCAACGTCTCCCAAGCCTCAGGTTTGTGACGGTTTGCATCACATTGTCATCCAATATCTCCTGGTACTGAAGAGAATTCATGGTACCTTGCACACGCTGAAGCTTCCCTGTACCTGCAGAAGCAAGACAGCCCCAAAGCATGATTGACCCCCCGCCATGCTTCACAGTAGGCAAGGTGTTCTTTTCTTCATAGGCCTTGTTCTTCCTCCTCCAAACATAGCGTTGATCCATGGGCCCAAACAGTTCTAATTTTGTTTCATCAGTCCACAGAACACTATCCCAAAACTTCTGTGGTTTGTCCACATGACTTTTGGCATACTACAGTCGACTCTTCTTATTCTTTGGAGACAGCAAGGGGGTGCGCCTGGCAGTTCTGGCATGGAGGCCTTCATTACGCAGTGTGCGCCGTATTGTCTGAGCTGAAACTTCAGTACCCACATCTGACAAATCTTTTCTCAGTTCCTCAGCAGTCACACGGGGACTTTTCTCCACTCTACGCTTCAGGTAGCGCACAGCAGTCGAAGTCAGCATCTTCTTTCTGCCACGACCAGGTAGCGTTTCAACAGTGCCCTTTGCCTTGAATTTGCGAATGATGCTTCCTATGGTCTCTCTTGGTATGTTTAACATCTTTGCAATCTTCTTATAGCCATTGCCCTTCCTGTGAAGAGTAATCACCTCTTCTCTTGTCTTCCTGGACCATTCTCTTGACTTCACCATGTTTGTAACCACATCAGTAAATGTCTAGAAGGAGCAGAGTATCACAGTCATTTTAAAGCTGCCTAATTGGTGCTTATTATGCTTTATTGCTGCTCCGTGACATCCACAGGTGTTTTCAATACCTGATTGAAAACACTTGAATGAACCTCTGTTCTTCAGAGTGGTAGTCTTTAACCCGTTAAGGATGGGAGTAATTTTACAACTTTGGCGTTGTTTCGAAGTAGAAGTTTGCTGAGCACATTTTGACCGTTTTTAAACACGGTTTTAAGTCACGTATTATTATACCACCCAGACAAATTATAGATTGTTCTTTCCGGCAGACTCGGAAGATTAATAATATATCATTATTATATATATATATAGGTCATGCCCTGCCAAAATGCTATAACAAAAAATGTAAAAAAATAAATAAAAAAATGTGAATTTTCAATAAAATTTCAATCATCCACAGTGTGTAAAGTGTTTTTTTTTTTTAATTTTATTATCCGAGCCTTTGCGGTCATATGCTATGGGGTAGATTTGTTAAAAAAATTCGAACGAGGAACCCATTTTTTTTTGGGGGAGAAATTGTGTGATTTTAGCTAACCCCCCCCAAAAAACAAAATCATTAGTGAAGCATCATTGTTCACATTATAATTGAAATGTGAACAATAGTGCTGCATTAAAATTGTTTTTTATTAATTAATTTTTTAATTATTTTTATTTTTACATTTTTTACACTTTTATTTTACTTTTAACATGGTTATGTTTGATATCATTGGAACGGCCATGCTCTGGCCTTTCCAGCAATATCAGACATGACCCCCTAGCTGCCACCGATCAGGAGATAAAGGGGTTCAAAGAACCCCCTATCTCTCTCTATGGGATTTCCTTAGGAAATCCCTTTGCAGCTAGGGGGTTCCCCGGTTAACTGACATCATCGCGCATGGCGCGATGAGTCAGTTGATGTGGGGGGGACCCAGAGGTGGGGGCTGCCATCCAAGATGGCGGCCCCCACTGGAAAAAAGCCACAGTCTTGCACCGATTGGTGCCAGGCCGCGACCTGGAAACTAAGGGGTTAACCCCCTACATCGCTGGAAAGGTCAGGCTGTGACCTTTCCAGCGATGCTGGCCACAGCCTCCTGGTCCCCGGCGATGGGAAGATAGAGGGATCCAAAGGATCCCCCCCTCCCCTTCAGGCGCTTCCCCTGCGGCGGCGGGGGGGGGGGCACCTGAAACTGACGTCAGTGCGCCGGGAGGAGGGATACACGCCGATCTGACTCCGCGGGAGTCAGAGCAGCGTGGGAGCGACCGGAGGAGGTGAGTATCACCGGAGGGGGGCTGCAAATGCCGAGGACGTACAATTACGTCCTGCGGCGTTAAAGCCCACCTAATGCAGGACGTAATTGTACGTCCTGCGGCATTAAGGGTTTAAGGGGTTGAATAATTGTGTCAATGAAGAATTCACAAAAGAAACATTTACTACTGTATTACAAAACCAATTGATGTCATTTTAGTTGCATATGGTTCTTTAAAAAGTCCTTGTAGGATTTCATTCTGAATACAATTACAAATGTACACTAAATTCCCTAAAACCCTTTACAGCATTGGGGGTTGAATAATTCTGAACACAACTGTAAGTAATACAAAAATACAATTAAAGGGCTTAAGTCATCAAAGGTACAGATGATATTTAATAGTTTATATTATATCCAGTGAGGAGGGAGGCAACAAGTGAAAAAAAAATCCCACAAGACTAATTTCTAGTAAAGATTAAATTGGATATTTTACCTCAAGGTTGTTTTAGTGAATAACAAAAAAATTGTTTTGGCATAAATCAATCTCAATAACGGTTTCTTTATTGGTTTGGATGACAAGCTAGATCTGTCTTCCATCGCCTTGGAGTTTGGGTAAGTTATAGCAAAAAATAAAGAGATTTTGAAATACGATGATTCGCTTTATTACTTTAAAATGCTAATTTTTAACCCCTTAAGGACCAATGAAAGAACTGTTCCATCATAAATGCATTGACTTTAAAGACCCTTGGTCCTTAAGGGGTTAAAAAACATCTGAAACCTGCCTGACATATTCATGTTATGTTTTGTCACACATTACCTCAAATATAAATTAATGTACGTTTTCTTCGTTCAGTTCTGCTTAATTATTGGATCTTCATGGGCTCTCCTATCTTTTAGTAACTTAATGCTATTGGTTGTTTCATAAGGGTATTACAAGGAATCTATTAGATTAACCATTTCATGCTCAGTGGTTTCAATCTGAAACAACATTTTCAGATTAAAACCACTGTAGTTTACTAAATTACATTAGTGTGTTTCATGTTCTTTAGATATAGATTTTTATAAAACGTTCGTTTTTTAATTTCCAGTTTCCTTTTCTTGGGTCTGAAAGGGTTAAGTAAATATAAAGTGGAAGATTTATTATCACAGCTGCTTGATTCAAAGACCTTATGCTGCACCCGGTTAATGACCAGTTGTGTAGGGAATAAAAGCATGGCATTTCCAAGGCCTTATGTGACAAAAACAGTAGACGGTGTTTTAACCGTTTCACTACCATGTGGTTTATCAGGCAAATCCCTTTGAGCATCAGATGCACACATACAGGGTTATTCAAAGAGATCCGAATGGCTGGAGAAAGGTAACCGAACGCTGAAAATCAGCGTTCGGTTACCTTTCTTGGCCATTCGGCTATCCAGAGAGCAGGCAATTCGCCAAATCCTGGCGAACTGCCTGCACATACGGTGCCTGTTCGGTGCCTGTTCGAGGGCAGTGAAATACCCATAAAAAAGCACTGCTTCGGCTATTCAGAAAACACAAACCAGCAGTGAAAGGTTCCGAAATGCCCTGCCATTCAGTGGTTTAATTCGGCAAGTTTATTCAGGAGAATCCCATAGGCTTCAATGTTAATAATATTCCCGTTTTAATTCAATATCTAATAAACCGTTCATTATAAAATTCTGCAGTAAAGAGTCTCTTCATTTATAGATGCTTTAGTAAATTTTAAGCATTTTTTCTGTATTTTGTTTCTGATTTTTTTTAAGTTTACTTCTTTTTTCTGTAACAGCCCTTTTTATTATCATTCCCTGGACCTCATATGTAAATTTCAGACATTTTCGCTCAGTAGTTTCTTTGCAAACGGCGTTTCCGTTTTCAAACATTCATGCAAACTGTTTTCCTAATTTATTCACTGCCTTCTTCTGCGGTGTCAGCTTTTTCCAGCGGCTTCGCTGCGTGTGATCGGCTCCTGCTCGGGTTTTTCCGGCGTCTTCGACGGGTTAATCCAGATGCTTTTTGCGGGTTTTCGGTGTGCATTAGCTGGGTTTTCGCCAGGTTTTCGGCAACTTTTCCCTGCACTTCGACAGCCCTGTGGTGCTTGCTGAATACACCGCAGGGTCGCTGAAATGGGAAAGCCGATTTGCACCGAATTGAAGAGTACGAAAAGTCACTCAATATGCGGTGACTTTTTGAATCTCTTTGAATAACCCTGATAGTCTTCAGCACGTAGTAGCTGTATGGATGTACATGAGAACCAACTCGATATGGAGCATTGCTTTTCCTCTCCAAAGTCAGGAATGATGAAGCAATCCAATTAAAATAGTATCTTTTATTGTAAATAAAATATAATAAAACAAAGGTACCTTATAAGGAAAACGCTGCAGTGAGGATGGGAACCAATCAAAGACTTTCTAAGACCATATAAGGAATGATGGGAAATGTGAGGTTACGGGAAATTTAATTGATCACATACTACCATTGCCCTTGACAAAGTCTAGCAATAGATGAAATGCGTCGGGCACCTTTATTTTATCATATTATGTTTTATTTTCAATAAAAGATCCTATTTTAATTGGATTGTTTCACCATTCCTGACTGTGGAGAGGAAATGCAATGCTCAATATCGAGTTCGTTCACATGTACATCTAACAACTACTAGGTCCTGAAGACTCCATGTTTATCTGATATTTGTGTTTGGAGCGGTGGACCATCTCCTGGGAGTCTACTTCAGTGCTACATTTAAGATGAGTATAATTTATCCTCATCTGTCACTGGTTTTTTATATTAAATCATTTTGAGCAATTGGGGATTTTGATGTAAATATAAACTCCTAAATAATCCCTACCCTCACATTAAATCAAACACACAAACACACACCCACACACCCCTGGGTCCAAGAGCTCTATTCTAATGGTAGGATTCAGCAGCTGCCACGTGCAGAGGGCTCCCTCTGCTGGTGAATCGCATCATCTGCACTCATTTTCCGGCATGTCGATCTGCGTGGCCCTCTAAATACACAAAGGGACGAGTGATGCATTGTGACTTTTGAGTTTGAACCAAGGGCCAACTCCCTTCATATGCCCATGTCTATCAATAGTGAATCTCAGCCACTGCTTTCTTTGTAACATTGTTGTTCAAATGCAAACATGTCAATAGAGAGAGCTTCTCAAGAACAGCAGGAGGTTTTTATTGACCGATTATAGGTTATTCTTAGGTCCCTATAAATGATATATATTTATTTATATATAGAAAATGAATCCTCGATATTCCGCCACTCAGAGACTTGGGTAAATAAATAAAAAGCTTCTATTCTAGTCAACGTTTCAGTCCAACCAGATTTTTCTCAAGATCAGAGAAAAGTTTGGTTGGACTGAAACGTTGACTATAAAAAAAACTTTTTATTTACTTATCCAAGTCTCTGAGTGGTGGAATATCGAGGATTCATTTTCTATATACCAGATTCCAGCACTGGAGCAATTTTCCTTGAATAGGGTGTGCGGGGATCGAGACTATATATATATATATATCATGCGAAATATCCTACACTCATGGATAGAGAAAAAAGCCCGGGGCCCATCCGGCTCAGATAGTCATAGTATACACAAGGTATGGACGGCACTCACAGTCTTCCAAAATTTCAGGATTTATTAGTAAAAAAAGTTCAACGTTTCAGTCCACTAACCGTGGACTTTCATCAGGATATACAAAAAAGGCATACAACAAACATTTATATAGAAAAAACATACTCACCACTTTACAGTGCCACTCCCTCCCCATGCCGAGCGAACGCCGTCTCCTCAGAGTGACGTCAGAGCACCGGCTCGAACCGAGTGACCCAACCAACACCATGGCAACCTGATGCTAACTTGTTGCATTGGCTCCGTAGAAACGGGAGGAAAAGGCAAAAAACCTAGAATGTTCCAGAATCCGCCACTCTTCAGTCATCGAAGATCACGTAATTTACGTGACATTTTAGTCAATACTGATCCTGTACACTCCCTACTCAACAATCAACATGAATCAACATCCTGGTTGCTTTCGCTGTCTGGGCTGCGTGACGTGCAGCCATATGATCTCTGGGGTTTCATTCTGTCATCCACACACTGGACCCAAATATTTGATTAAACATCGTATTACGTGTACCACAGACCATGTAATATATAAGATCTCATGCCCATGTGGACTTCATTATGTGGGTAAGACTGACACCTCTCTTAGAGAAAGGATCAGAGGCCACAGATCTTCGATTTGTTTGGCTTATCGTGCTGGGTCTAGCGACAAACCTATAGCTCGACACTTTTTGGAGAAAGGTCACCAAGTACCCATGATGAAGTTCATAGCTATTGATCACGCAGTGGTGTATTTTGGCCTAGGACAACAAGGCCTAGGGCGGCACTTTCCAGGGGGCGGCAGCCCGCACTGGTGGCCCCACCCCTAAAAAAAAAAGGATTTTTTTTTTTTTTACATTTGCAAGGTATTTTGCCAGGAAGGATACATTGAGATTTCACAAATTTTCAAGTATGTCCTGGGTAGGCAAGGCCTAGGCTTTCACTTTCCAGGGGGCAGCAAAAAAACCTCACAACTAAGTGGGTTACTCACAGAGCACTGAAAGGACGCCAACATTTTGGTGTTCTGTAGTTCCCTGCACTTCGGGGAATACAATTTCCACACCCTGCCGTGAATTCACCATTCACCGCAGGGTCCCCAAAGTGCATGGAGTCGGCCGCTGAATGCTGCCACCGCAAACCCGTGGCCTGCTGTTTTCAAAAGAACTACTGAACGAAAATGTCTGGAATTTACATATAAGATCCTATGATTCATAATAAAAAATTCTGTTACAGAAAAAAGAAAAACCGCTATTAAAAAAAGGGGGGGGGGAATTTTGCTGAAAAATTACTAAATGGTACTAAAAAAAAAATCAATAAAGACTTTTTACTGCAGATTAAAATAATAAATGGTTTATTGGATATTGCATAAAAACGGGAATATTTTTAACATTGAATCCTATGGGGTTCGCCTGAATAAACCTGCTGATTGAAACCACCGAACATCAGGGCATTTCACTGCCATTTCTCTGCTGTTTGGTGTTCTCTGAATAGATTGACCATTACTTCTCTATGGGGATTTGCAATGCCTACAAACAGCACCGTACTTGCTGGCAGTTCGCCAAACTTGTGTGTGAGCATATCACAGAGCAGTGGTGTACTGGGGAGTGGCGGGAGGGTGGGCCGCCCCAGGTACCAGTGATTATTGGATTGTCATTAGGGGGTACTAGGAGGTGCCACTGTCACTGTGTGTCAGCTTTGAGCTGTGTTCTCAAACAACGAGCAGCGGAGCAGGGCGTTTGCATACGGAATAAAATCAAATAGAATAAAAATCCCTCCCCTCCCTCCATAGCTCAGTCCCTGCTGACTCTGTACACAGCCCTACCGCGGACGGAGGCCGGTAAATATAGAATAAATAATTGCTGTGTGCTCATATTCACTCGGTTTGCTGGGAGTTTTATTGCTGTGAATTCTGATACGCTGACACACTGCACATTGCATTGCTGGGAGTTTTAATGCTGTGGATTCTGTGATACACACTGCATATTACTGTGAGTTTTATTGCCCTGGATCTCTGGGATACGCTCATACACACTGCACATTACTGTGAGTTTTATTGCTGTGCAGTTCTGATATGCTCATATACAGTGCCCATTTCTGTGGGTTTTATTGCTGTGCAGCTCTGTGATACACTCATATGCAGTGCACGTTTCTGTGGATTTTATTGTTCAACCAATTAGAGCGGCTGTGATACAGTATACTTGACATGCGTGGCTGTTGTTTGTAAAAATGCTTGAATTTAAACATTTCATTTATTTATCTCAATAGATACATTTGAAATGGTATACAAACTATACAAGTAGGCACTTGGTATCCACTTTTAATATAAAGAGAGGAAAAGGCGGAGCTCTAAGAGGAAAAGGTGGGGCTTAAATAGGAAGGGTGGGGATTAATCAGGAAGAGGTGTTCCCTTGACAGGAAGGGGTGCCTCAAATTTAAATTAGGGGGTGCACGAGTTTAGTCAGGCCTAGGGCAGCACAAAACCTAAATACAACACTGTGATCACGTACCGACCCCAAGGAGAGGGGGTGACTGGAGCAATATGTTGCTGAGAAGGGAGACCTATTGGATCAGGGAATTGAATACGATATTCCCCCTGGGCCTCAATGAGAGACTGTCCTATCAAGCATTCCTTGGATGACTCTGATCAATGACTCCCTCCTTTTTTTCACAGGTGTGATTCGAGACAAGTTTCCACAGTATGGACTGTCCGCCCTGAGAAATAACATCATTATTATATCTAAGTTATAGTGAGAGGAAGTTATTATTAGGGTGTGCATATTTGTATAGAGATAGGTACCCTTTATTGGGACTTTTTCAAGTCAGATCAGTAGTCTTATCATAGAATGCTGTGTGGAATATCTCTCTTCTCTTTTCAGCAGCTGAACTTCGGTTTTGTGAGGTGCGTTAGTTCCAGCCCTTGGGTCTGCATCTGGAGTCTGATAATCTTTTACTTATTGTCAGTTAGAGGGGGAGTCCTGCCTGACAATCTAATATGGTTCCTGCGTGTGTGCTTATGTTTTTATGAGTAATTTCTCTTCTCCTTATTTAGCAACTGGTTCTATGCTACTTGTTTGTGGACTGCCTCTGAGTATAGGGGGGGTGGTATGAATCAGCGGTGTGTATATTCTACAATCAGGTCTCAAAATTTCCACTCGCCTGCTCGCATTTGGCGAGTGGAAATTACATGAGGGCGAGTGGAAATGTAGAGGCAGGCAGGGCAGGATAGGGGTTAGGTGGGGCAATTAGTGGCGAGTAACTCTTAAGGCTTGGCTAGTAGCTTGGGACTTGAAATTTTGAGCCCTGCTACAATGCTGGAATTGATTTTGTGCAAATAAGTAACTCTGCCTCTTCCTCCCGTTTCTACGGAGCCAATGCAACAAGTTAGCATCAGGTTGCCATGGTGTTGGTTGGGTCACTCGGTTCGAGCCGGTGCTCTGCCGTCACTCTGAGGAGACGGCGTTCGCTCGGCATGGGGAGGGAGTGGCACTGTAAAGTGGTAAGTATGTTTTTTCTATATAAAGGTTTGTTGTATGCCTTTTTTGTATATCCTGATGAAATTCCACGGTTGGTGGACTGAAACGTTGATCCTTTTTTCTTTTTTACTAATAAATCCTGAAATTTTGGAAGACCGTGAGTGCCGCCCATACCTTGTGTATACTTTGACTATATTTTTTTTAAAATAATCTATAAATCTAGATTATTATTATTTATATAAATATAAAAATATCTAAAATATCTATTAAATATATATAATATTTCAAAATTTCCAATAAAATCAAAACGTTGCTCTCAGAAAACTAAAGTACCCCAATATCCCCCCCTCTTAAACTTAATTTAATAAAATTCCATTTGTATAGTGACATATATTGGGCAATATCTATGTTCAACATTTATGAATATTTAATTGGAAATAGCAGGCTTTGCTCATAAACTCTAGGGAAGGAAGAAAATGTTGCTACTGATCATTATAATAGCGATCTACTGTGGCAGAAAATTATGTCTTAGCTCTTGCAGTATTAGACAAACATTTGCTGAATGGAAAGCTAAGCTGATGAACAGTATCGTGTTCATAGACAATGTCATGACAAGTATTTATGAGAGGGTTATTTAGCAGGGATAAAAGCCATATCCAAACACAAAACCAGGGCACAAAAGCAAATGAAATTAGAATAAAAAATTGGTTGAGCTTAGAGGTTCAATGCTAATAAAAAAAACAGAACAGTGACTCGGTCTGATGGGCACATGATATTATAGGTATAATGGTGAAACATAATTTACAATGGTAGACATTAACGTAGAAGAACATGTATCAGCAAGTCTAGCTTAACCCCTCACTTTCTCTGTAAATAATCTTTTTAGAAGTTTTAAAAATATTCATTTTATTAGAATATTATATGTTTTTTCCTGATAGAGACAGGAAAAATACTTAGCGCGCAGTAATTTGTGATTCGTAGCCCGAGCTAACTGTACTTACCGCATCCTATACTTAACATGGGGAGCGTTAGAGAGCACTTGCGCTATTGAACAGATCACTTGGTGCCAGCGCTAATTTTTAGACGAACGCTAATCGCAGGTTTTTACCTCCTGCTCAACCCTGGTGATACCTCAAAAAACCCCACAAAAAAACAGGTCCTCACCTAAAATTAACAGGCAAGTAACAGGCAATGGAAAGGAATGCAGCACATGTGTTCTCTTGGCCTCATACACCATAGTAATGGATCTGGTCAGCAATGTTGCTGCTGTTGCAGTAGGCTCTATTATGATATATATGTATCCTTTATCCACATATATCCTAATTCTAATATATTGCCTAATTTTAAACATTTTATGCTGGAGGTTATTTGTAGTATGTAAGCGGTTGATTTATTAGGGTGACCGTGTGGATCATGTTTAAAGGGACACATGGATAGGTCTTGCCGTGAAACATGTATTATTTATATGCTGCAGCAGGGAAATTATTGTCGCTCACCTGGCCTTCCTTTTGGATCTATTAAATGCAGTGTAATGATTCTACTTGCTGTTGGGAGGCATTTATCATGCAATGCCCATCAGCTTTAATTAATATATGTGTGCATCAAAGCATGGATGATATGGCCACCTTGGAGGATTCTAATAATCCAGGGGTGTGAGGGCTCTTGGCTGGATGTGTTCATACTTATACAAGCTTGTGAGGGCAGGGGATAGCTATGGCCCGGCACTCTGTACTGGAAAAAAAACATTCTATCCTGGGTCTCAGCCCAGGTCATACGGTTTCCCTAGCTTGCATTAACCACCTTGTACACAGACAACCATGGACAAGGTGATCTGTTGGTGGGTGGTCAGGTGTTAGCTTTTAGCGACCCGTGCTAGATTTTTCTGCTAGCGATGGCGTTTTAGCTTGCACCAGGTGATAGGGCCCCTGGTGGGCCAAGGTTCCGGGCCCCTTCTATAGGGCGCAGTGTTTAGCCTCAAAAGTTGGAATTCACAGCGTTATTTCAGTCAGGGGACCATATGTCGGGTCTGCAAATTAATATTTCCACTTAAAAATACTTGAAAATATAGTTTATGTTCTACGGCAGTGATAGCAAACCTTGGTACCTCAGAAGTTTCAGAACTACATGTCCCATGGTGCTTCGTCACACTTTAGACTGGCATAGCATCATGGGTTATATGTTCAGAAACATCTGGGGTTCCCCAAATTCTCGTGATCAGCTCGTACACTACAGAAGTTATTTACCAACCGCTGATGTTGTTTGCTGGTATTGCAAACATCGGCAAAAATCTTTGGTATTGCAGCACCGAAAAAAGTCAGCATTACACAAAACTGAAATCCAAAGAGCAACAGAAGACAATTCACTGTGAACGCTTTCTTTTTTTGCAAGAAAAATATACCATAAAATATGGAATTTTGCTACCTGGCCAGGAGATGATGCTATCTGTCTGTGCAATAATACATACATTTGAAAATGTGCTTTTGATATTTGAATCTATATTTGAAGCACAATTTCAATGACCATATAATGCAAATTTGTTTTCCATAAATCCACTAGGTCCTGGCAGTGGATTTATGGAAAACAACTTTGTAGTGAAGGAGTTAACAAAAATCATAATAAGTGACACTGTTAGCAAAACCGACTGAACTTTATATTAATAGTTTTCATCTCTTTACCAGTTTTATTAAAAAAAATCCCAACAAGTGATTTTCCTCTATTGTTAGCAACGAAAGCTCAAATAATGACTTTTAGCACATTTAAATACTAGGGCGCTCTCTAGAAAAAGCAGCCTCTGATTGGCAGTTATTAACTTTTCTTCAATGTGCCATTAACCCCATCACTACCACTAGCGAGTATAGACAATTTTCAAGCAGCTGCTGGTGCCCCGATACAGAGTATGTTCGATTTGGTTTAATTCTACAATTGGGCTTTAGGATGTTCCCCAAAACTTTTTACCAGCATGGGCACGACAGTAGAGGTAGCCCGTGGTGCAATAGTACTTTGTGGCCAGCAGATGGTGACATCTGCTTGTCAAATACGGCCAATACAATAAACAATACATTGTGAATATTCAATGTTTTTTCTAAATGTGTAATCAGTTTCTGGAGCAATGCAAAAGAATTTTGTTTTTTACAAATGAAACTCTGGAGCAAATGGGCTCCAGAATGTGCCCAAAACGGTAGCCACGGTGCTACAACAGTTTGAACAGTTAGGACTCTGTGCCTAAAACACAGCTCTATCTGATCCAAACTGCAGTAGCACCTTGTGGCCAGCAGATGGTGACGTCTGCTGTCAAATAGGGTTACTACGGTATAAAATATTTGCCAATTATTTTTTTTTTTTTCCTGTATAATTAAGTAAAAGTGAGATTCCAAAAAAAAAATCACTGGCTCCTGACAGTGGTTTTATGGAAAATCAGTTGGCAATGAAGGAGGTAATTTCTCGTTCTTACATTTTGTTTTGATTTATTTTATTATACTTTAACTCTTCTATTATATATAATTATTGTATTATAGTGAAAATAGTATGGTGATTGTTTGACTCCCCTGTCTCTAATTAAAATCGACTTGTGAGGGTGCACTAGCTTGCTTTGTACACAGTCTTATAATGAGTGGAGCATGCTGGGTGAATTGGAATGGGTTACCTGTTTTTCTGCATAAACAATGAGATGGAATTATGGTAAAATGACATACTGTGTTCACACACAACACAAAAAAAGAACTATCTCAGGGACATCAGGGAAGGTGGAATACTATAACAACACATATTATATATTGTTATACTATTCCACCCACCTTAATAGAGAATGCTTGGGTGTTGCAACTCCGTATCCTTTGGAATCGAGATTTCCCCCAACTTTCATCGTATCGCACGGTTTCCTCTGCTCGATGTACTCGTTCATGGTGGATTCCAGAAGGAAAGCAAATTTGCCTTTGGATTTCCGTACACGGGCAACGCCTTCTGCGGTCGTTTTAGTAAACACCGACGGCTCCGCTGATTTCATGTAGGTCCACATCTTTTCGTAAACTGCTATTTTGGATCTCTGCCAAAAGGTTTTTTTTCAAGACATAAAAATGAGATATAAAGAGAACAGTTTGCATGTTGTTAAAGATCATCTCTGGATTGGAGTGGAGCTCTGAAACATACAGTATTTTTTATAAGACTGAATTTATTGCAAAATATTTACTTTTTCAAATATATCTCTGTGGTTGTGTGCAGAGTCAGGGCATTGTCAACAAGTAGCTTGATAAACTCTGGCGATTGTGTCTGACGGAGAGAACTACATTGTGTCTTGTTAGTGTCCCAAATCATTAACTTTAACCCCTTCACTACCATGATGGTGTATAAATGTTAGCACCACTGGAGCTATGATGTGTTATTACAAATGAAATTCTTTTGTTGCAAATAAATTGTGTTTGTATTTGGGCTTTATAAGGTGGCTCCAAAGTTTCAGCACCTCAGGCATGACATCCGAGGTGCTACAACAGTTTTTACAATTGAATATCTGTGTGTAACACAGATTCTGCAGGAAGGAGCCCCAGGTGCAACTGCTCCTTTTGGGCAGCAGATGACTCGAATACACTAAATCTTGCAATAATTATATTTTAGGGGCCCTATTATATTCCTCGCGCATTTGTTTTGCCCGCACAAATGCGCATTTGCACGAGGGGCAAAACCCTTTGCGCTGAACGTCGTATTACAACGTTCGCTCAAACGATGCGTGTTATATCGTTTAATGCGGATGGACCTGCGCAAGCGTGATGAACTGTGCGCGTCCTATACTTAACATTGTGAGCGCAAATTCGTTCGTGCGCTGGTACGCACATGGTATTACAATCGATGCGCATCTTTTTACGAACGACGTTTGCGCGCATAATTTTAACGTCTTTGAAAAGCTGGTGGTAACTGCAAATCTGAACGTTCTGGCCAAAACGAGAAACACCAGCACGAAAAAAAAAATACAGCACAGTATAGTTACACATTCTACACATACCCAAACAATAAAATTGTGAATTTGTTCGTGTTTTTATTATTGCTGCAGCATATATACTTAGATTTACTTTGACAGGAGCAAAAACTTAAGTGAGTCAATTAAGGTAAATTGATGTCAATTAAGGTTCTTAATTCTGATTGGCTGAATCTCGCGAAAAAAACAGTCTGCACACTGATTTACGTGCGCTACGTTACTGCGCGCGTATTACACTTTGTTTTGCACGTCGTTTTTACGAACGTTCTTTTTGGACGGATGAGAAAATGCGTTTGGATCGTAATACCACCGTTAATTTTCACGCGATAACGCTTAACACTGCGCGCAAAAAAAATTGCGCTGCGCGGACGAATTTGCGCGAAGAATGTAATAGGGGCCTAGGAGTATTCCCATTTTATAATTAATGAATAGCGATTTTTCAAAAATCCACTGGTTCCTGGCAGAGGATTTCTGCAAAAATCACTTGGCAGTAAAAAGTTTAAATATTTCATGCCATTTCTTTTTGTTCATTATTGTTATATATGTAAGTACTGATATAGTGGTGAATGTTGCATTTCTACTAAATTTTATTTTGCATTTCTGTAGTTATTGTGGTTTGCTAGCGTGGGCGGCCGTGCATAGAAGGGTGTGCCTGCTCAGTAATTAACTCCTGCTTTAACTTTTTTAGGTATCCTATTACACGTTTGTTTTTTCTTATTGTGGTCCATGGTTCAACACTTCACTACCACGATCGAGTATACTCAATGTTCAAAAGCGCTTGCAGGAGCCTAGGGATGTGCGTTTCGGGATTTCGGAATTTTCACGAAAGTTCCTGATTCGTGTCTTCGGATTCGGCCGAATTTCCGAATCGGATCGGACCCGAAAACCGACAGATCCGAAAAGTTTTCCGAGCCGAAACGAAAAATTTTCGGATTTTTCGAATGGACTTGAAATGTGTCAAATCGAAATTTATATTTGCTCTATTCATGATTTCGGTTCCATTCGTGATTTCGGTTCCATTTCGGTAATTCTGGAAATCGTATATTTAACTATTATCGGTTATATCGCTGATTCTGTAAATTTTGTATTTGTAAATGCGTATCACTTGTTTCTTGTGGCATTCGGGTCAGTTTAGCGTTTTTTAAATCGTTTTGTTCATTTTTTTTGTTCCTTGGCTTTCATACCATTTTAATATGATTAAATAAAGTTGTGAAATGTATATTCAATTATTCATAAGAAAAAAAGGATCTTTATTTAATAAAAAAAAAACACGATAGAATCGCCAGAATTATTGTATCGACAGAATGAATTATCGGATCCGAAAAACAAACCAAAAATTAATTATAAAAAAATATATAAAGTATAAAAAAAGTAAACCATAGTAGTTTACGTCAAAACGAATAGAGTTAGACACTTTGAAACGAGGAGAACAGACATTCCGAAAAAAACGAAAATTTCCGAAATCACGAAAAGTCGATACAAAAAACGAGCAAAGTGACCCGAAAACACGAAAAATGGTCGATATTCCGAAAAAAAAATGTATATGAAAATCGAGCCGAACCGAATCGAATCGAAACAGAAATCGGCCGAAACGAGCCGAATCGAAATTTTAAACATCCGAACGAATCGAACCGAATCGAACCGAAAAAAAAAAAAATCGGTCCACAAGTCTACAGGAGCCTGGCAGCAAGAAAACTCAATCTGGTCATATTCTGGAGCAAAGCAAAGGTTTACTGCAAAGGAAATTTATTTGCAGATAGGCTTACCCCATTTTTTTAGTACATTGGACGTGTCATTTAAGGTGCTGAAGCTGTTGGAACATCCTGTCCTGATGGGCTAAACTGTGTTTTAGCAAATTTTATATTGCTTGGCATTTATTTGTTTTCCCATTGCATAAAAGGAAACTACAATTTTTTTGTCAAAATCATAAATTATTTGCAGAAAAACACAAATTGGCCAGTACTGTATCAGTTTAGGTAGTGAGGGCTTCAGTACTGACCTAGAGACACCTGATCCGTAAATTATTTATATACGTATTTATCTATGATACTTCCAGCTCTCCAAAATATGTTTAATTATCATCTACACTCTATGAGGCTACTTTGACTGGCTTTCCCAGATCAATAAATGCAAAGCAACTGAGAAATTGGATGCACATGGATCGTCTGCAGCCAAGCAAGGTACAATCTGTTCCCAGTATTTCTAAAATGTATGGATAACAAAATATTTCCAGCTGTCTCTTAGAGTGAAAACAAACAATTGGTGATAGGAGAGGCGCAATTGTACTTATCTTTGAAATCCCGAAATATTTCCCAGGAGATGGTTCACAGCTCCACACAGAAATAGAAGAAAAACGCAGGGATTTCAGCAAAGATTGATGTTAGGGATGATGCCCGAACCAGTCCAAAACTGGAATCGCCAGTAACCGGAAACGCCAATAACCGGAGTTGGTAAAAATGGAATGATGAGAATTTAAATGAATAAAACTATTTATTACAAATTAAATATCAAACAATAAAAGCCCGACGCGTTTCGTCTAAAAGACTTCCTCAAGGGCAGTAATAATATGCAATGTGTCAAATAAAATAATATTTTATTTGACACATTGCATATTATTACTGCCCTTGAGGAAGTCTTTTAGACGAAATGCGTCGGGCTCTTATTGTTTGATATTTAAGATAATATTTTATTTGACACATTGCATATTATTACTGCCCTTGAGGAAGTCTTTTAGACGAAATGCGTCGGGCTTTTATTGTTTGATATTTAAAATAATATTTTATTTGACACATTGCATATTATTACTGCCCTTGAGGAAGTCTTTTAGATGAAACGCGTCGGGCTTTTATTGTTTGATATTTAATTTGTAATAAATAGTTTTATTCATTGAAATTCTCATCATTCTGTTTTTGCCAACTCCGGTTATTGGCGTTTCCGGTTACTGGCGATTCCAGTTTTGGACTGGTTCGGGCATCATCCCTAACATCAATCTTTGCTGAAATCCCTGCGTTTTTCTTCTGTCTCTTAGTATGTACTGAGTCTCCCTTCCTCGTTTAACCAGTAGACAGTGTAAATTAAGACACGGTGGCACTGGTTTTGTGTTGCAAGCCACATATACACCATCTCTTGGTACCCTTAAAAACAAATGTGTTGCTATGTCTATCTGTTTATCTATCTACGTTCCACACCCAACCAAATATATTTGATAGGGTTAAAAAAATACCTCGGTATTGATTCTGATGCTTGTTTGCAGTCTCCCAGAAAATGCTAGTCTGACAAGTTAACCCCTTTACTGTCAGGAACCAGACATTTAATGGAAAAATCACTTTTTATTATTTATACAGTAAATTATAATTGGGAAAATTCTCAATTTACTCTTTTTTAACTGTAGCAGCCCTATTTTACAGAATGACATTGCATTTGGGGCTTTGTGCTGAATGAACGGTGGGGGGGGGGTCCCTGTTTTAGATACAGAGTCCCAGCTGTTCAAACTGTTTTAGCGCCTCGACTGTCATGGTCAAAGTGATGCAGCTTTGGGGGATCATACTGAAGCTCATTTGCAAATGGATTTCATTTGCAATAAGCTAAACTAATTTGCATTGTTCCAGAATTAGACCAAATCGAGTATACATGACATTGGGGCACTGGCAGGTACTATGAAGGATGAGTATACTTGATCTTGGTATTGAAGGGGTTAAAAGTCAAAATGTTGGGAATTGCTCATTTTGATTACAACAGCAAATGAGCTGCAGGGAACCCTTAAGGACAGCAAAACATAAAAGTGACAGATGTGTGAGTCAGTCTCACAAGACGGGCTATATTACAATCTTCGCGCAAAAAGCCTCGCCCAAAGTGAATTTTTTTGCGGCAAGCGTTAAACTTTTGCTCGCGCAAATCGACGCTGGAATTACAATCCTCGTGCATCTTTTCATCCGCCGATCAATAATGTGCACAAACAGGACGCGCCTAACTGCTCGCGCAGTACCGTCAAGCGCAAAAATCAGTGTGCGCACAGTTTTTTTCACTCAATTCAGCCAATCAGAATTAAGAACCACAATTATCTCACGTTAAGTTTTTGCGCCTGCCAAAGTCAATCTGCGCATATATGCTGCAGCAATAATAAATGCACACACAACTTCTCCATTTTATTGTTTGGGTATGTGTAGAATGTGTAACTATACGTTGCTGCATATTTGTTTTTGGGCTGGTGTTTTTGGTTTCGGCCAGGTTGTTCAAACTTGCCATTAACACCAGCTTTTAGGAGTTGCTAAAATTATGCATGCAAAGGCTATGCGGTAATTACCGCGAATAGATTGTAATACCATCTGCGTACCAGCATACAAACGCATTTGTGCTCACAATGTTAAGTATAGGACACGCGACATACAGTAAGCTCGCGCAGGTTCACCCGCGGTAGAAGATTGCGTGTGTTTGTTGTGCTGACAATGTAAGACGACGTTCAGTGCACAGGGTTTTAGGCTGGGGTCAGACCAGCGCACTTTTGACGTGCGTTCTGGTGCACATAATTACGGCCGCACTAGCAGCAGATGACGGGCAATGACGGCCAATATACGATGTACGGCCGCACAAAAGTCCGGCCGTGCAACGCAAGTGGAATTTGAATGCATTTTTCTGAGAACGCTGAACCGCTAGTACTGACGTACTGAGTGCGCAGCTGCGGCGTGTTTGTGTGATTAGGAGATGTCAGACACTGCTAATGTCCAGCCTACATAACGTCCAGACTCAAAAAGAGTTTTATTGACGATCCGTACAAAATCACGCCCAAAAATGCGCGTCGTCTGACCGTTTTTGCGCATTCCGTGAAAAAATACGTCAATGCGTTCGGACGCACTTTTTCACGTTCGCGGGGAAAAATGCTTTCGTCTGAGCCTAGCCTTAACCACTCGCGTTAATGTTTTTTTGCGCCGGCGCAAATGTTTGCGTGAAGATTGTAAAGATATCGGGCTAAATTACAATTAAACTTTACCTCAATTTGTTCTCTCACCCGCATTATCCATAGCAGTTAAAATACCTGTTAGATATGGACAGTATAGGATAGACCTGTTCTACACACTATGCAGGCAATAGTTGTTCACTTTATTCTTGGAACTGGTCTATAACCTTTTATTTCACAGGAGGCAAAAAATTTATTTTAGAGCAAGTCCTAGTTAACTAGACCCCCACATTAGGCTACTTTTTTTGTTTAAATAAAATATTTATATTTTGGGGAATTTCTCCTTCCTGGCTGATTGATCAGCGGTCTGATGGAAGCGGAGGTATAAGGGTGTACCGTCTACAGAAGGAGACTGAAGGGAGGCAGGGCCGATAATCCTGTTTTCTCTTTTTTGTTAATTTTTTTATTTTATTATTTATTTTCTGTGTATCAAGAAGGTCATTTTATCCTCGGTGGTTTTATTGGTTGCTATTCTCCCTGTAGTGTTACACCACAGATATGCATTACCTTATGAGATGTGATTAAACAGGTGTGAATTCTTTACTTTGTATACTTTTTTTTTTTACAGGATTATAAATCGTAAAACATTTGCTAATATATAAAACACTTACTTTGAAGAATTCTTTTGTTGACCCTGCGTCTAGTGTCCCATAAGCAATTTCTGTTTGTTTGGCAAGGTCTTCTGCACTTTCTATAGGTGACACCATTCTCTCGACCGTTAGAAAAGCAGCCAGGTTTGCCGTGTAGGATGAGATGATTATAAGCGTAAAGAACCACCATACTCCTCCGACAATACGACCAGACAGGGATCTAAAGACATATAAACATATGCATGAATATATCAAAAGGTTCGAAGAGATAAGCCTACATTTATTAGTCCTCACATTTAAAAAAAACAAAAACAGGTTGTTCCCTCTGTTAAATCATTGTGAAAATGAAAACCATAAAAGCTCACTTAGAACTGTGGCTGCTCATTTTAAGTATAGGAAATAGCATCCATGAGCGGCAGTGGGTTGACCTATGTGCAACCCAAGATCCCTAGTAAAAGTCTATAGCTTTGGAAACAAAAGCATAGAAATAACCCAATGTGCTTCCAACATGTTTTAAAACACATAAAAACAAAACATGCAATTTCTTTAACTAAATGGCCGGGTGGCCAACTCCACAGTGTTGAGACTCAACTATAACCGTGGAGACCAAGGTTCTATCCCGGCCAGAGCATCTCTCCAGTAAGTGTCCTTGGGCAAGACACCTAATGGTACATACTTGCCTACCACAAAATATTGGCTGTGGAGTCCAGTGGTAACAATTCTGCCCTTTGAATGTGGAGAAGCAAAATCAAAATACCATTCAACGCATCCCTCCAATACAATTGTGGAGAAGCAAGTCTCAACTTTATTTATTTATTTATTTTATTTATAAAGGATTTTACCAGGAAGGATACATTGAGATTTCTCTCGTTTTCAAGTATGTCCTGGGTTACTTTACGAGAAGCGTGGTAAACCACCAGGTTGCTGCTGTAAATCATGGAAAGACGACCTGATTCCACTCAGAAGAAGCCACCAGCGAGTGTCCTTGAGCAAGACACCTAACGATATGGATGCGCCTACCTCACAAAATTAATTTCATAGTTGTAAATTCCCTTGGGAACAGGGTCCCCCTGGATCAGGCCATCATCCATGTGTGTTATTCTAATGCATCAACCCCTTGTACACTGATCTTGTAAAGCGTTGCGGAATTTGTGGCGCTATATAAATAATGGATAATAATAATAACTTCAAGACCAGCCTAATGCAAACTTGGTGAATGTCCATACCATTCCAACATCCACTGCGAGAAAGCGGAAAAATGCCTGCGGAATATCTATGTTGTGTTTGTGAGCCGATCAACAAGGACAAGGATACCATAACTGCAATCCAGGGTGAGGCACTCAAAACAAGAAAAATGGATACAAGAAAATTGGCAGATGTAGCCCAAACAAGCTAAAAACACAGCAGAAGTCATTTATCACCACGTACGTCACGGAAAACACAACTGAAAACAGAAAATGAACAGTATGATTTCCCAAGCGTCTGTTCGTGTACACATACATCCAAATTCCGACCGTGAGTGTTGGGCTATAGTTTAATTTGTGGTCAGCATGAATGACCTTTCTTCCAGGCAGCTACACCTATTAGTAATCAAATCACACGTTCGCCATGTTCAATGTATTGTGAATTTTAAGTTTCGTCTGAAAACATGGATGATTCCCATTGTGAAACTACTAAAAAATAGTCAATGTAGGTCATATAGACCATCCCTTAGACTTAACAGAGTGATATTTAAAATTGAGAGAGCTGTAAGATAACAGTACTTAAAAAAAGAAAGCTGGAAAATATCTACTGTCTTCAGAGATCAATAATGTAAACAATAATTTAAGTTATTTCCCAGATCTGTTGCGACAGTTTATATTAAATTATGGTTGTATTACTAATTATTTGTCAAAGTCTGCAATTTGTTCAAATTAAATATGTTTTTTTTATTTGCAAAGTTCCTTGCTGGGTGTCACTGGTGTCTAATGCTCTTCATGGTAATAATATATATACTGTGATTAAGGCACTGGATGCAGCGACCAGTACTTCCTCCTTCTTTTATTATGCAGTCATAAAAGCAGCAGGGTACATCAAAACATCCAATAAACAGAATATAAAACAAATGCCTACTCCTTCATGCGGAGTCTGACTAAACATATAGTACGTCCTCTCTAGATATTGGGCAGCTAGGCCACTTGCCAATTAATGGAACAAAATTTACAAAGTACTTCCCTTTAGACTTCAGGAGTTTCTTTCCTTCCTTCCCTGCTGTAGCCAGCACACAAGGGAGCAAAACAACTGCTCACACAGAGGTGGACCCCACACACACCCCTATATGGGCAGGGCAGACTTAATTAGGCATTGGTTTAGGATTAAACCAATAGTGGGAAAATGGCAATCTCCATATGCCTACTAATATATTTATCGTCTACTACCCTGCCCCTAATCACACTGTCACAATACATTATATATATTTAATAAATAATAAAAAAGAGCCAATAGTGATTTAGTCATGTGAATATCTTAAATAAAATATATAACAAAAATAATTGATTAACAATTACAACATCATTTAGTGTACCAACCTTGGTGATATATCACATCCTTGTTGCATGAATGCTCCAAGGGAGAACCAGAGACTATTAAATATGCCAAATTCATTTGGAGGCTGGTCACTGGGTCCTTCCTTTCCATCTTCCGATTCTTCCGTGTGCCATTCATATGGACTAAATCTGCTTACCAGGAAAAGAACTACGCTAACACCGATGTAGGCAAAAACTATGCACATCCAGATCTCATACGCCAAGGGGTCTAGAAATGAAAATACACCTGGTTTTGATTTCTGAGGCTTCTTAATCATAATTGAAATCCCTAAACTCATAAACGGTTTCGAAAAGTCAATCACTTCCTCTCGTACCAACGTGATGGTCAATGGAGCGACAGCAATTTCGGCTTTCTGCAAGACAGAAAAATAAGAGATAATGCGATTATTAACATATTTTAGGAATGATACCTTTTATCAAACTATGTTATTGTATCTATTTTGGAAGCTATACACTTTTTAAATATTTTATCGCACAATAATTCTTTAGGCTGGGCATATATCTTTCAACATCTAACTCCTTCACTACCAAGTGATTTTTTTCATAAAACCACAGTGAGAAACCAGTAGCTTTTTGTTTTGGAAAACCAGGTTTCATGAATTATACAGCAAGTAGTATTTGGAACTTTTACCAATCTATTTCTTACTGTAGTAGCTCTATTTGGCAGGGAGATGTTGCCATCCGTTGGCCAAACTGTGCTACAGCAGCTGGGGTTCTGTGCTGTACAAGTTGGGGACATGTGTTTTAGAAACAGCGTATCAGTGATTCAAACTGTTATAGCACCTTAGCTGCCATGCTCGATGTGTTAAAATGTTTGGGAGCACATTCTGGAGTCCAATTGCAATTGAATTTTGTTCGCAATAAATTATATTGCTTTGCATTGCAGCAGAACATCACCAAGTCGAGTATACTTAATATCGTGGCACCATTTGCTGGTTTGAAAAGGAGTATACTCAAACTTGATAGTGAAGGGGTTATAAATAAGTCATTGCGGGCAGATAGAAAATAATAGATTCTTCCATGGTCCACATATAGAGCATGTGGTACACACCAGGCTTTCATAGTTCGAGTGCCTGTTCTTTCTACTTCTAAATATCTTTGTGGGTAGACTTTATGGGCCATATTACTTCAAAACGCTAACGTTAGCGCACACCTGTGTGAGCGTTAACTTTAGCCTTGGTTGCCCTAGCGCGAACAATTACAATCCGAATGCTAATGGCTTGAAAAACCCGTTAGCGATTTGGAGCGTGCGCTTTTTAGCGCGAGCTTACTGTACTTTGTGCTCCCTATGTTTAACATGGGGAGTGCAAAGTGTTAATTAGCATTAGGATTACGCTAATTACGCTAAATCCTAACGCTAATTACCGTCCCACTGAGGTTACTGAAAAGTTAACAATAGCTAGGACCTGGTGGTAACGAATTCCGCTTCTGCAGTATCTGTAGCACCAGCAAAAAAAGACAGCAAAAAGCTACATACCTCTCATCTACGGCGAGAATGGTGGCCCGATCCGCCTCTCTTGCCACCGGGAGCAGAGAGAGACTGAGGGAAAAAGTCCCCCAGTATCCCTCTGTGAATCACTCTGCCGACCTGCCGGATCTCCCGAGGCGAGATCCTACAGGTCATCTGACCAGTAGCGGAAGCCTCTATGGAGTCCTTTGGACTCCATGAAGGGGATGCTCGCGGCTGCGCTTAGCACTGCCTCGAGCATCCTGAAGCTTAGCGTTGTGTTATGATGCAGGCTGCTGGTTTAGCACCTGCACCGTAATATCACGCTAAAACTGGGACTCTAAGGAGAAACCTGCAGGCGCAGGTTTTCTTACTTAACGTCCCCATTTTAGCGTGATCAATGTCCCTATAGCCCTATAGCTTTTTCATCAAGGTGTTTATTGCCGGTTATGAACAATATATGAATAATAATCCATGGTCTAATAATTAAACGAAGCAGTAATAAAATACAAATTATAAATCAGGTATAAACAAAAGAGATCAAAGGATGAACAAAGATGGTTCACTTTGGTCTGTTTTGGTTATATTTTAACCCCTTACCACCAGGCGGGTTGTGTCCGGCGAGTAACTCTAAGCACCGCAGGGAGTACTAGTACATCCCTCTCTCCGGCTGTTGCTGTGTCCCCTCCTCCAGCCCACCTATGCAGCTGACGCACTGCACGCATCATTGGCTGCAGGGGGCTGGCTTGAGTTCAGGCCGTATCACGGCAGCGAATGACACGCAGCGCATGCTCGCTGGTGGGCAGCAGCCCATCGATGCCAGTGGAACATGCTTTGCCATCCCGCTGTGTTCAAACCTACCCGCTGCGGGGACTGCATAGCACGCCCCACAGCGATAAGAGGTTAAAGTCTAATGATTATATATATTTTATCAAATCAAATTAGCCCTTGTAAACATAAACGTTCACGTAAAAAGAGTTTTCCATAATTAAGTTCATTGCAATTAAATAATATTATCTCTATCTTAAGAACTTGTAATAGAATGTTGTGTTAGACACACTTCCTTGTTTCATGGTCTTACTGCATAAGACTAGCTTAGTTCAGCTTTTATTTGAAATGTATTAATATATACCATCATCAGCTGAGGATGGTGAATTACAGCACCCCCACAGAGTTCTTTTCTGATTTCTGGACGTCATTCAAACAGCTGATCAGGATTTTTTTTTTACTCTGCCTAGCAACAGTAGAGTAAATAACAAGGGAAGCTGATCTACTAGTAATTAAAGCGACATAACACATTTTACCAATCAGACGCATGTTAAATGACACAAAAAAAACAACATAGGAAAGGATTATGTCGTTTACGTTTTTATTTTTTATTACTGCGTGAAAAAAGATATGGTAGGGCACTGGCCCCATAGACGAACCCCCACTGACCATAACCCTATCACAACAACTGCTTAGAGTGTTTAACATTTATATTTCCGCATTTATAATTCTATTAACACTGATAATCTCCCATTATTTATCCCTATTTCTTATTTAAATATTCTATAAATTAAGGCTGTGCTCAATCCTGTGAAACGTGTATTTTATGATGTTGTTGCGCTTCAAAATTCCAGAGTATAAACAGAAAATCTCTTTTCAGTCTGTAAGAACCAGCAAGCAAGTGCCATTAACCCCTTCACTACCGCAATAAAGTTCACCAGATCTGCAAAATCACCATCAGGTGCCCGCGATTGAGTTAGCTTGATCTGGAGGTTTGCAAATGAATTTTGGATATCCCAAACATATTGCGTGCTCAAATAGACTCCAGACTTTGACTGATGTACAGTAACTCACTAGGCTTTTGACATTCTGCAGACCAGACACTGCAGCCTTTGCAAATCTCTTGAAGATATAATGTAGTACTAGGATTGACCTGCAGGGGGAGCCTTCTGCCTGTCACATAGCGCACACAGTCTCTAAATGCACTGTAATGATAATTACAATGCATTTAGACTGTATGTGTGTACGTGTGTCTGTGTATAGGTCAGTGATTGAGTGTGTGTAGATGTGCATTAGGCAATTACAGGGTTAAAGGCTGATTTAAGTTGGCTGTCCACAAAGCCATTGGTTCCCACCTGGGATTTTATGGAAAACCACTTTGGAGTGAAGGGGTTAATCAAGAAATACCCAAATCAAATCACTGATAAAGCGCACACGGATATAAACCCTCATAACCACAACCTGTAAGCATTCAAACTAATTAAGAAAAAGGATGGCACTTGCTTACCCCATATACAAGCTCGCCCACCATCCCATTCCAGATTTTTGTATCTGAATCCCTTGCTCCATATTTTCCATCAGGGACAATGGCAATTTTATATTTGATGCCAATGTGTTTTGCAATTTCATAAGCCAGATCTACACAATAGCCTTCAAACTTTTCATTCCCTTCCAGCATCTCATGGTTTTTCTTGTACATTACATAAGGCGATTCCTATAAGGAAAAAAGAAAACTTTAACGAGAAACACAGAATGTACAATCTGAACAGGACATGGGAGCCCAAATAGAAAGAAAATACATCTAGACAGCAGCAATACCAAGATAACAAACCATACACTTATCGACTAAGACACAGTGGTTTATGAATGCTGACGACATGTCACAGTGTCACTTACTAAATGATTAGCATTTGGTAGAGATAATGAATTTCTATTCTTTCTTTTAATATATATAAATCTATATGTATATATATATATTAGTATTATGTTTGAAACAAAAATGCAAATGCATTGATACATTTAAGCCAAGAAAAACATCAATTAAGAACACGATAACAAAACACTGATATGGGGAAATTACATTGATTTACAAAAAAAGCAACATTGTACGGGATTGATCTGTCACCTTTTGCCATAGAACGTATGCTTAAGGTACAATTTTATGTTAGCTTAGTAAGGTGTAGTACATTGTACTAGGGGGACCTCAAGCAAATTACTGCTAGCTAATATACAGGGTGTCCATAAAGTCTCTTTACAATTTCAAAAATTTATTCCAAAGGCAAAGGAAAAGACAGAGAAGAGAAAATTATTACCAAATGAGACGTATATATAGAAGTTTTTTTTTGCCTCATTTAATACACCTCTATATGAGCACCATTAGTTGCACGAAGCACATCAAGACGGTACTGGATTCCTTGCCATGTTCGCTGTAGCATACACTCGATTGTACGCTTACAAAGTGCAACTGTTACAGGCACTCGAGCCAAACGATAAACCAGGACGAAAAGAGTTTGCAGTTAACATGCTGGAACGAATTTCTGATGATGAACCATTCCTCACCCGAGTTTGTTTTAGTGATGAGGCAACCTTTGATGTTTCAGGAAAACTGAACACACATAATGTGAAAATCTGGGGACCAGAAAACCCCCATGTGACTAGGAAACTTCAGCGAGATAGTCCAAAGATGAATGTGTGGTGTGGGATCATGTGCAATCGACTCATTGGTCCGTTTTCCTTCGGCGAGACATCGATTACTGCAAATGTTTATCTTGACCTTTTGACTGACTACATGGCACCACAACTACATGACCTTCAACCAACCATCATTTTCCAGCAAGATGGTGCACCACCACATTGGGGACTGCATGTTCGTGGGTTCCTAAATGAAACATTTCCAGACCGGTGGATTGAAAGGGGTGACCCAATACCCTGGCCACCTCGTTCACCAGATATCACTCCCCTCCACTTCTTTCTATGCGGTTATGTTAAAGATATCGTGTATGGAACAAAGGTACGGGACATCACTAATCTAAAGCAGAGGATCACTGATGCCATTGCCACCATTGATGAGGTTATGCTACAGCCAACACGGCAAGAAATCGAGTACCGTCTTGATGTGCTTCGTGCAACTAATGGTGCCCATATAGAGGTGTATTAAATGAGGCAAAAAACCTTAAATATATACGTCTCATTTTGTAATAGTTTTCCCTTATCTGTCTTTTCATTTGCCTTTGTAATACATTTTTGAAATTGTAAAGAGACTTTATGGACACCCTGTATTGTCAATTATCGCATATCATACAAATTAGATTGCATAAGAATCTACTGTCAAAGGGAAATGTTTTATACAAGAATAATAAAAACAAAGTAATGGGTAGAAGCAACTTCTTTCTAGAAATAGTGGCATTACCAAACACTTGTAAGATACATGGCAGGAGGGAAGAATTCATTTTTCACAAACCCAAACTTAAATATTTACTCAACATTGCAACAGCCGTGATTTTCACTGGCGTTCGTAATGTCGGCTAACACCGACACTCTTTGAATAACCTTGTGGTGTAATTAATACCTAGTAAAGTGCTTATCTTGGTTTTAACTACATAAAACTTAATCTTCTTTTTGTTCCTTTTGCTTAAAATTTCTTTTTACAGGAATTATTTTGTCCATATTTACAGATATTGATTTCTGTCATAGCTGGTTTATGTACAGAAAAAGCGGTGTTGCGCCCATACTCAGAGCGACTGCAACAACCAGGGGTAACAACCCAGTTCATGTATAAAATATAAGAAAAAGGAAGTCATCTGCACTTGTTTCTATACAATTCCATGTGCAACAAAACACAATTAGAGGTTTTAGTTTGCTTGAATGGCCATTGAAGAGTAAGCTCACTCACCCCATCTAGGCACCTCTTGGTAGAGTCAGTAAAAGCGTGACGCCGCTTTTTCTGTATGTATGTATATTTTGTCGTAACACCAGTTAAGTCATTTTTGCTGCTGTTCCTTATTCCATGCTTTTGCTTTCAACCCCAAATGGGAAGTGCTTGGTGCGTGTATAAATAAAACACACCATTTTTGCCTCTTAGCTGAAAAGCAGCAGGAGGGCATACAGATGCTCAGAGGAGCCTTTTTTGGTTACATTGGTTAGGTACTCACTCTACCAAGAGGTGCCGTGATGGGGCGAGTGAGCTTATGCTTCAATGGCCATTCAAGCAAACTAAAACCTCTAAATGTTTTTTGTTGCACATGGAATTGTATAGAAATAAGCACAGATGACATCTTTTTTCTTGCTATAGCTAGTTTATTGTCTTAAAAGCAAAGGTAATGTCAGTTAATGATGGATACCCATGGAAAAGATAGAACCGGTATCCAATACTGGGCTGTATTCCAACCCTGGGGTAAACCTAACCAAAGCTCTTGTAAACTTAACAAATCCATAGACTTAAACATCTCTGGCCCGTATAGTGCAGATCTGGCTAAGTTTACAAACAGTTCGGAACAGGGCCATGTTTTAATATTGTTGTCCTATAGCATATCACAAGTATATCACTGCCAGGTAGAATTACATAATACAAACCTTAATCAAACACATAGAAGCAAATGACTTGCACTTAAATATGAAACAAATGTTAGGTTACTTTGGCATAAATGTGACCTCATGAAACACTTTATACGACATAAAAAAAATCTACACAACAATACATAATAAATCCAACGATTTCGAACGTGAAAAAACACAATAAAGATTGCTCATGACAAATTAAATGGATGTCCGATTAGTTGCAGTTGAAGCGACACAGACGGAGACATATTTTAGTACAGAACGAAGCGTGAATTTTCTCCAAATTTGTTCGACGTTTGATTCAGCTCAAAAAAGTGGATTCTCGTATATGAAGCTCGTTTACTGAATCGTGAATTAAATTTTACAGCGTTGATAAAACTACTCTGGGTTAGCGGAAACCTTGCACTTTGCTCCTGTGGATTTGGTAGAAAATGGTGTCATTCAGTACCTGTTGAATATATCAAAATGGTATTGGGAGGGGAGGTTCATTTATGTGCGCTTGCAAAACCGAAATCTTATTTTAATTGAATAAAATGTAACACTACCGGTTCTATGAAACTATTGTTACTCAAAATGATGATTCTTTATAGGTTTTAAGTATAAAAAGCTAATTTTTTTTAGATAAAAAGTCATAGCTATAAAAACAGTATATCTATAATATATATGGTGCTAGGGAATTCACTAACAAATATATGGATTTACAGATATACTTACTTGGTGCTTATATCTGCCAGCTTCAAAAAGATGTATGTCACGGGTTGTGGCAGCTGTCAGGTAATCGCTAAGCAGAATTAGGCATGCAGACTTTTATCTGTACGTTTGCTAACATTTTGGCTAGTACAAAGCACATATTTCATTTTCCAGAAGGTGTTTGCTTAACCCCTTCACTACCAAGATCGAGTATACGCTATCTTCCAAGCACCTGCTGACGCAAAGATCTGGCATATGGGGTTATTCAAAGAGCCCCGAAGTTTCAGTGCTCTTTCACTCGGCTCATTTCAGGGTTCAGAGCAGGGTCTCAAAAGTGCGCCGAATGGATCCAGTGAATGCCGCCATTAAACCTGCTGAACACATTTGATAAACAGCCGAACGCCACGGAAAAACTGCCAAACAATGATGATAAACCGCCAAAAAAAACTCGAATTCATCCGATAAACTGCAGAACGCCAGCGAAAAAACCCCGAACGCAGCCCCCGATCTGCCGAACAGACTGCTGAAAGCCGCCAAAAAAAACAGACCAGCCGCCGAACAAGGGTAAAAAAAAACAAACAAAAAAGAACCACGGCAATTTGGAAAAGGCATTTAAAACAAAACTAATGCATGATAATGCCTGGAAATAATATATAAGGTGTTATGAAAAACAATAAACAATAATATTATTTACAGAATAAAAAAAAACATATCCAGAAAAATGGCTAAAACATTCTAAAAAATAAATTATTAAAAAGAGTTTTTGCTGCAAATGAAAAGAATAAACAGCTGATTTTTTTTATAAAAATGGGGAATATCTTTTTACATTGAAACCTATAGGATTCGCCTGTTGAAACCTGTTGAATGAAAGCTACGAATATCTGGGCATTTCACCAACTTTTCGGGCCGTTCAGCATTCTCTGAATAGATTTAGCATTACTTCTCTATGGGGAATTTCACTGCCGCCGAATTGCACCGTATTTCTCTGGCAATTTTCCAATGTTTGGCGAATTGCTAGTTTTCTGAATAGTCAAATTGGCACAAAATTGCAAAGGCAAATTACGTGGAAATTACAGGGAAATTCACCGTTCAGTGCAATTCTGTGGCCAATTCGGCTCCCTCTGAATAACCTCTTAAATTTTGTCTAATTCTAGAACGTTGCAAAGGAATTTCATTTGTTGCAAATAAAATTAGTTTGCAAATGAGCTCCAGAATGTGCTCCCAAAACATTTAGCACCTTGGAGGACAACAGCCCAGGTGCTAAAACAGTTTGAACAGGTGGGTCTAAGACACAGATACCCAGTTGATTAAGCAAGGAGTCCCAGCTGCAATATCGCTTTCTGGCCAGCAGATGGAGATGCCTGCTTGTCAAATAAGGCTACTACAGTGAAACAAATACATTGTGAAGTAATGAAGAGGGATTTCCCAAAAAACACTGGTTAGTGACAGTGGTTTTATGGAAATGACGTGGTAGGGAAAGGGATTAATTAGTTCACATTAATGTAAAGTAGTGAATAAAGATGATGTGAACCGAGAAATAGGTGAACAGTAACAGTTCTACAGATTTTACAAAACCCATAAAGTCAGTTAATTCAGAAAAAAACAAACACAATGACAAATGCGTGATGTACAGCTTGGAAAAAAGACGAGACAGAGGAGATATGATAGAAAGATAGAAGGGAGTATATTTAAAAGGAAACAAAATAGCAAATCAAGAGGACATAGTCTTAGATTAGAGGGGCAAAGGTTTAAAAGTAACATCAGGAAGCATTATTTTACTGAGAGGGTGGTGGATACATGGAACAGTCTTCCAGTAGAAGTGGTAGAGGCCAAAACAGTAATTGAATTTAAGCAGGCATGGGATAGGCATAAGGCTATCCTAAACAAAAGATAAATCCAGGTAAAGTATCCATGTAATTGGGCAGACTAGATGGGCCGTAAGGTTCTTATCTGCCGACATTTTTCTATGTTTCTATGTTTCTATGTGATACTTTAAATAAATCATTTATATATATTTTTACCTAGTTTGGTTGCGGTGTTATTTTTGCAAACAAAACGCACAAGTGAAAACAGACTCAGGAGAATTTCTGAGAAATTAATTGTTGACGAGATTTTATTATAGTTTATATCTCCTATAAATTTCTTATTTGAATAAACTCTCCACAGTGGGCTGTAATCTGACATGTAGAACCTAAAAAAAACCACTTCATAATAGTTATATTTTGCTGACAAAATTAACACTAAAGCTAAATGGCATTGTAGACAAAGGACTACAACTAAAAGTAAATTAAAATGAGTCCCTCCCTTACATTTTCCTCTAGTTTTTGCTAGTCAATGGCATTCTCAGTAAGTGTTTGTCATAGTTTTAGTCACTGTAACTTAGTTATAGTCTAGTGTTCATCACTAAAGAATGTAGTCGACTAACAGGGTTATTCAGAGAGAGGTGAAACGCAGGAGAATGACTTGAGAAGGGAAAATTCTAGGTCAAATAGCCGATTTGGAAAGTGAGATAAAAGGGAGAATTTTTCGGGATTGGCTATTTTGACCTAGAATTTTTACTTCTCCAGTCATTCTCCTGCTTTTCACCTCTCTCTGAATAACCCTGTCAGTCTTTGAGGAAAATTATTACTTGACTAAATTAACACTTAAAAATTTCTCTGTTTTTTTTTTTTTTAGAAAGATCTCTAAAAAACATTTGTGGAGCATATGGTTAGAGGGAGACCTGGAGAGCACTAAAGGACACACTGTATCTGTGCGAGGAATCTCAAATACTGGTTTTTTTTTAAACTACAGTAATATGCAAGAATGAAATAAGTACCACTCTATCATATTGAAATCACAACACTATCAGGGTTATTCAGAGAAAGGTAAGAACCAGGAGAACTTGCAGGAGAAGAGAACAATCTAGACCAAATAGCCAATTTGGAAAGTGAGATAAATGGGAGAATTTTTCTGGTTTGGCTATTTTGACCTAGAATTTTCACTTCTCCAGTCATTCTCCTTTGGCAATGCCAAACCACTACCAGTGATAGAGGACCTATGCTGTGGCTCTCCTGCGTTATCCTGAACCTCAACCCTTACCGTCATTACCAGCCTTTCCTGTGTCTCCATACCCTCCAGTATCCAATGTGTCCAAGATCCCATCGTTCTGGTACACTGCAGGTGTCCAGACGAACATCACCTGGACCCATAAGGAGCAGCTACAGAGGTCTAGGCGCTCACCATTAAGCAGCACCGTTTGCCTAACAGTTGAGCCTGGAGAGTTAAGGCTCCTAAATCGGTGAGTGTGATCAATTTTTATTACATTACAAAATTACTGACTGATGCCGTGCTATGAGAGCGCTGTCTCTCTGCTTTCTTATGGCCCTTCATCTGAGGTAATGACGACGCTATAAAGAAGGGAAGTGGCCACTCTATATTTGGCCCAAGGCGTTTAACTCCAGAGCCCGGACGTAAGAGGCTCTGGAATCTGTAAGTGTGCAATCATTACAGTACATGCTCTTATAACGTGTGTAAGACATTATTGCACCATTATCTCTCTCGCTCTTTTTATCTCCCGTTTATTGTGGAGCCAACTGTTGTTATAGTAGGAACTGTCACATCGACTGATTACAGAGCACCTTTTTTGGTGCACATTTTGTTCACCTAAGAACTTGAGAAACGAACAATAAGGACGTTAGATCCTCAGCACGCATTGAACATTGGCATAAGGTCCTTTTTACTTTTCCAATCAGATGCTAATATTTGGACTCTGGTTTTCTGGTTTTACCATTAACCACGATATTGATCTATTTGCACACATTTGCACTATATGCACTTTGTTGATGCATTTGCACTTTGTATTATTGCATGATCAACTGTTGCACTAGCACTTTGTACTCTCTAGACGTTGCTTTTGCACTATTGAGGACACACTTTATTTGAATCCTATATGACATAAGGAATTACCTACATTTTGATGATTTAAGATGTTGTAACATCAATATTTAATTCGTCATATGAAATACCACTGCCAAAGATCCTCCCCTTCCCCTTCAGGCACCTTCCCCCCAGCACTGGTCGGGGGGGGGGTACCTGGAATAGACACCATCGCGCCTGGTGCAATGACACTATTCCTGCCCTCTGGGGTCCCGAATGCTGGGCTGATAACAAAGATATGAGCCAGCACCGGGGGGCCGCAGCGGAATCCGGCCGATCGTGGCTGCAAAGGGAGGACTCGCTCAGCACGTCCTCCGCAGCCAAGTGCACATGTGCACTGCACATGCAGCTGGACGCACTGAGCGTGTCCTCTGCATGGAAGGGGCTAAATAGGGTTCCACCGATACCACTTTTTAAGACAGAGTACAAGTACCAAAACTTTTTTTTCAGGTACTTACCCATACCGAGTACCGATACTTTTATTTAAAGACATGTGACACTTTCCAATAAATAATTTAGGATTTTGCTGAAAGCCTGTCCAATTTATACTAATATTTAAATGCATAGCCAGACACCCCATTTACTCACTGCACAGGCCTGCACACACCCTGACCACACACACAGACACCACACCTCATCTTATATATATACACTCAGACCTCAGACATATGTATACTCACTCAGACCTCATATATGTGAACCTACTCAGACCTCAGACACATATATGTATATTACTCAGACATGTATATACCCAAGCAGACCTAAGACAGACATACCCACTCAGATCTCATACATGTGTATATATACCCACTCAGCCTCAGACATACCCACTCAGACCTCAAACAGACATACCCACTCAGTCCTCAGACAGACATACTCACTCAGACCTCAGACAGACATACCCACTCAGACCTCAGACAGACATACCCACTCAGACCTCAGACAGACATACCCACTCAGACCTCAGACAGTTGCCGGTGAAGCCGGCCAAATGACGTATTTGAAAACTAGAGAAATCTCAATGTATCCTTCCTGGTAAAATCCTTTATAAATAAATAAATTTAAAAGCATTCAGCCAGCATTCCCCACTGGCTGGCATGGATCCTCCGAGTTGCCACCTGAGCCAGAGGGGAACAATGGCGAATGCTTTTAAATGCATTCAGACAGCTGCCCCAGCCCCGCGAATACAGTGCTAGCTTCCAGATAACGGGGGCAGTACCGGGACTTTTGCACGAGTACAAAGTACTCGTGCAAATGGCGGAATCGGCACCGATACCGATACTAGTATCATTATTGGTGCATCCCTACAATTAAATATTAGGCAAAATAGATATTTGGTACAGACATTGTTATTCAGAGATAGTTAAAAAGCTTAAAATAATGTTAAATTGCTTGTTTATTATTTTTCATGTATTTGTTTATCCTTTACAGAAATATTGTTGAAATGTAAGATTCTGAGCTCTAGATAGTGTCCTTTATCTTACATAATTTCAAACGGGGTCTGAATTATCAGCATAGAGGCAGAAAAGACCTTGTGTTAGATACAGTAACTGTGATAAAGATTAATAAAGAAAATGGTCAAATCTCCTATCTATGGGGAATGGATTTGCAGTGATCATAATGAGATTATTAGCGATGCAGCTTCCACAAAATACCAATAGAGTATAAAAATATTATCTGTATGTGGTATAATGCCTGTGTATGGAGATTACAGTAACACCTTGTGGGCAGTATTACAATGATGGCGCTAAAACAGGGATGCTAAGGAGAAATACCTACACCTGCATCCTTGTTTTAGCACCATATTACAGGGCAGGTGCTGATTCAGCAGCCTGCCCAGTAACGCAGCACTAAACCCATGGATACTCGCAGCAGCACTAGGAGTGACTCTCAGAGGGAGACTGGGGACTGTTTGTCCCCAGTCTCACTCTGCTCCTGGTGGCCAGAAGCAGCAGATTGTGCCAGTGTTCTCGCTGCGGGATGAGAGGTATCTGATTTCTGAGGGGATTTTCAGCTGGGGTCGACTAATTCCACAGAATCGGAATCAGTTAACACCAACTCCTAGCTGAGGGTAACTTTTCAATAAGCCACAGCGGGGTGTAATTAGCGTTAGGACTTTGTAATCCTAACGCTAATTATTCTTTGCGCCTCTCATGATAAGTATAGGGATCACAAAGTACAGTAAACTCGCGGACGTGAGCTTAATCCCCGATGCGCTAATGGATTTTTAACCCGTTAGCGTTCAGAATGTAATATAGGAGTCCTGCGCTAGCTCACTTAACCTAGCGTTAATGCTCACATAGCTGAGCGCTAATGCTAACATTAAGAAGGTAATAGTGGCCTGTATCTGTGCTGTACAGGGATTTTTAATCATTATAAACCCCTGAATCTTATCCCTGTACAGCAGTGGGTGACCTCACAGCTCTCCCTGTATTCTGCCCTCTCCCTGGCTGCTGCAATGCAGCAGCCGTCTATTTGAATCTTTTGTTACAGTGAGGGCTAGGGCTGCTATTTGCAAATTATGATATGTCTCTCCAGGGTGCTTGGAGAGACATAAAACAAAGTATTTTGTTTCTCCACAGGGAGCACACGAATCTTGCTTTAAAAAGGGTTGAAATGGTATTTTGATATGCTAATGAGTGCTTTTCAATGCTTACAATGCAAAATCGAGATATGCTTAACCCTTTCGCACCCAGAGTTGAGCTAAGAGTAATAAGCCAGCAATAAACAGAGAGAGTCTACTGTAGCATAATAGGATGAGTATACGAATTGCGATTATCTTAATTGCACGGCCTGTCTGGACTTTCAATGTTGCATTTTTTTTTAGATTTTGCGATATCTGGAGAGACCTACAAGCCACAGTATCTTACACAGACTGTAAAATATGGTGGAGAATCGGTGATGATTTGGGGATGCTTCAGCAAAGCTGGAATTGGACAGAGTCATCTCTGTGGAGGATGCATGAATCAAGCCTGGTTCATGCAAGGTTGTCCTTCTGAATCTGCATTGTTACCCAATTATGAGGATTGGTTCTTACAGCAGGATAATGCTTGTTGCCACACAGGCAGGTCAATCGAGGTGTGCCGAGGACACCAAAACCCTTCTTATGGCTAGTCCAATCTACAGACCTCAGGCATATGATAAATAGTAAGATGAATGGTTGCAAGCCATTAAACAAAAGCGAAGTTGCTTCACTTTTTGGGCCAGAAGTGGCAGAGTCACCCAACATTAATGTGAAAGACAAATGGACAGCATGCCAAGACACGTCATAGCTGTGACTGAAAATGATGTATTAATTTCTCCCGAGTTAAACCATTAGCATTGTTTAAAAATTAATATAAACATGTCTTCTTTGCATTGTTCGAGGTGCGAAAACACTGCATCTCTTTGTTCTTTTGACCAGTTTAGGGATGAGCCGAACACCCCTGAGTTCGGTTCGCAGTCGAACTCAAACTTTTCAAAAGTTCGAATTCGAACTCAATACAAGTCAATAGGACTCAAAATTTGATTTTTAGAGTGCCCTCCAAGAGGGCATATATGCAAGATATTTGCCATAAAAGGTGTATGGGGGTCCGGGTAGTGCCCTGGAGGACAGGAAACAAGGACAAAAAGTAAAAAAAAAAAGTTTTTAAACGTTCATGTTTCCATGAAATAAGGGTTAAAAATAAAAACGAAAAATTCCTTCAAATATCGTGCCTAGGAGGTCCCCATAACCTGCCCGTGAAGTGGCGGATTTCTAGGATGTATAGAAACATTTAAAAACAATGTCTGGGTCCGGGTAGTGCCCTGGGGGACAGGAAACAAGGACAAAAAGTTAAAAAAAAAGATGTTTTTAACCCCTTCACTGCTGACACGTCATCAGCTTTGTGGGACCCCCGGCGGAGATACTCACCTCTCTGTCCGGGGTCCCGCGGCGTTCTGACTTCAGCGTCCTCAGACGCTGAAGTCAAGTTCCTCCTGACGTAAATGACGTCATCGCGCCATGCCGGGAGATCGCCTGGAAGGGAGGGGGGGATCCGTTCGGATCCCTCTCCCTCTCGATCGGGAGGTCCCACAAAAAAAAGCCAGGCAACGCTTAAAAGCAGAGAGTCTCCCCTTTTAAGCGGTGCCTGGCTTTAACCCCTTAGGCACCGGGTCGCACTTCGGTGCCTTGCGTCGCCGAAGTGCGGCCTAGCTCCGGTGGGGGCCACCATCTTGGATGGCAGCTCCACCCCCAGGTCCCCCCTCACTGCCTGATGTCCTCACGCATAGTGAGTATCTCCGCCGGGGGTCCCGCAAAGCTGATGACGTGTCAGCAGTGATGGGGCCAATCTTAATGCTAATGTTAAGTTCACTTTTGTGAGCATTAACATTAGTCGCGGTGTCTACCGCATATTACAATCTAAACGCAAACGGGTTAAGTAACTCATTTGCGTTTGGAACCTTGCGCTTTTCAGCGCGAGGTTACTGTACTTTGCGCTCCCTATACTTAACATGGGGAGCACAAAGTGTTAGTATTACAAAGTCCTAACGCTGATTAATGGCCGACTCTGGTTAGCGGAAAGTTAACCAGAGCCAGGACTTGGTGTTAACGGATTCCGCTTCTGCAGAATCCGTTAACACCAGCAATTTTTTTTTAAAAAAGAATCACATACCTCCTGTCCTGCGGCGAGGACCACGGCTCCGACCACCTCCTCTGTCCATCGGGAGCAGGGAAAGACTGGGATGAAAAAGTCCCCCCAGTCTCTCCCTGCGAATCACTACGCTGACCGGTCATGTCTGTCATGTGACCGCCGGCATCTGGCTCAATGGAGTCCTATGGATTGCATCGAGTGGATGCTCGTGGCTGCGCTCAGCGCTGCCGTGAGCATCGCGAGGCCGTAGCGTGCGGAAACAATGCAGGCAGCTTTTTAAGCGCCTGCATTGTAATTCCATGCTAAAACGGGGGCGGTAGGCGGAAAACTGCGGGTGCAGTTTTTTCTCTCTACCGCCACCGTTTTAGCGTGGAGATCATAATGTGTCCCATGGTGTTTTGCAAATACTGCAAAGATGATGAATATTGGATCATGCAGTATAACACATCATAAAAGCAACAGAAGAATACCTAGAACAGGGTCTAGCTGGTCCTCTTTGGGAATTTTAAACAATGCAATAAAAAAATAAGCGAATATATCATAGTGCAGTATTGACTTTGTGAGGAAATAAAAAAGGTAAGCAGTGTAACTCACAATAAACAGAGCCTATATAAAACTGGCTCTGTAATGGGGCAACGTGCTGAGCTTCAAGGGGTTAGCACAACCCCTCTCATGGGTCTGGAAATCCCTAAAATGTAAACACAGAAAAAATCCTTCATATGACAACAAAGTATTTTAATCCAGTGTTGCGAGTAAGGATGGAACCACGCACCTCCTCTGGAGCCCAAAAAAGATCTGGCTCTGAGAATTGATCGCCTGTGACACCTGTATGGTCGTGTCCCACCTTCCACTTGGGAAATCTGCTCCTCTTTGCTCCAATACACAAGTTAGTGTATCGGCTCATTTTAGTACACCTCCAGTGCTCTTGTCTCGGGGTCACCTATCCCTCTTTTATTATCCAAGAGAATTTCACCACCAGTACCTATTTTGACTGTATTTGCTGCCAATTCTCCTGAGTTTCACCTTTAGTGAATAGACCTGATAGCAACTGGTAAAAGGGAGCTGTTTTTAGATAATGGCTCATTCCAAATTCTGTCATTAGCCACTCCCTTTTATTGGCTCCAGCTGGACAGAGTCCCATGCAATAGATTATACACTTTTCACATAAACAAAACCTATTATCCCTTCGTTATTCATATTTTAGAAAGAATGCAATGGGATAAACAGCTAAGATATAAATCGGTGATTGAGAACAGAAATAGTTTATTTTAGGAATAACACCACACATGTGAAGAATTTCAAAATGTTATGGTTTTGTTTATCTTTTAGAGAAATACCAGGATAATAAAAGATTTAATTTTTGTACAGCATCTCTTAAGCCCCGATTTACTTTGTCCCAATAGCCAAAATTGGGACCTTTTTCGGCAGCATTTTGGCCATTTTTCAGTTTAGGAGATTCAAATCCGTGTTTACCAGCATTTTGATTCCCAATAATAATTTGGATCAAATATTGACTCTCTACTTTTTATTAGAAAGCTTAATTTTAGCGTTTCAATTCAAATCTTGCAGTTTGCCAATTTCCCAAAAAAATGCAAATGCTAAAAGATGTTGACAAATGAATTTTAAGGCAGGGAAATAGCAGATTTAGCCTGAAATCTCTGTTAAAACATTGGGGGCCTTATCACCAACTAACGCAGTGAGTGTTAGTGCTAGGTTAAATGAGGTCATAGTGTTATGTCAAGATCATCTCCCGATCAGTAACGGGTTAAAAAAATCCATTAGCGCATCGGTATTAGCATTTTAGCACAAGCTTACTGTACTTTGCTCTCCCTACACTTAACATAGGGATTACAAAGTGCAAGCAGAGAATAATTAACGTTAGGATCACAATGTCCTACCGCTAATTACTAACCACTGTGGCTAAATGAAAAGTTAGCCACAGCTTTATGTTGTAGCTAACTGATTCCTCTTAGGCACATTCATTTATCACCAGCTGGAACCCCCTCCAAAAAATTAGATACTCACCTCTTATCCTGCGGTGAGAACAGTGGCCTGATCTGCTGCTTCTGCCTGCCGTGAGCAGAGTGAGACTGGGGTAAAAAGCTCCCAGTCTCCCTCGACAATCACTCTGCAGACCTACAGGATCTCGCGAGAGGCGAGATCCTGCAGGTCATGTGACCCAGCAGCAGAAGCCTCCATGGAGTCCTATGGACACCAGGAGGGGATGCTCACGACGGCACGTTAATGCTGCTGCAAGCATCCTAGAGAGTAGCTGCCATTGCGAGGCAGGCTGTTGGATTCAGTGTCTGCCTCGCAATCTGATTGTAAAAACGGGAATGCTAAGGGGAAATTTGCTGCAACTGCAAATATTTCCCCTTAGCATCCCGGTTTTAGCTTAAGACACATGATAGTGCCCTGGATATCTGTAGTCAAGTCATGTTTAAAGTCTCAAATCTGTATGATGCAGGCCACTAATAAGCTTTCAAGATGTTTTTCTGTTAGACTTTTCATTCGACCACCTCCATTTTGCGAACATGGGGTCATGATGATTTTTTTCAATTGAATCAGCCGATGTTTAAATGATAAATAATCTTATCCCTGTACTGCAACAGTAATGTGTTTGAACTTTTTGTTAGTGAGGTTTGGGGCTGTTATATATGAAGCTTGTTCTATCTCTTTGTAGGGTGCCTGGAGAGAGATAAGAACGTGAAATTTGTTTCTCTACAGGGAGCACACTAATCTGGCATTAAAAAGGTGTGAAAATTGGGTTTTTACATGCTAATGGGTGCTTTTAAATATATTACAATGCAAAATCAAGATAAAAGGACCAGAGCCTTGCCTTGCTGTTCATTGAGGACTAAAGTTTCTTTACCATGTTTGCTGTGTTCATCTGTGATTTTCTGCTTTCTTGTGTAGTGCACCACCACATATTATATAGGACGGATACAGCTTTTTATTTAATTAAAATGTATTAATACCCAAGGAAATTGTAAAAAAAAAAAAAATGAATAAAAACATTTTTCACAGTTTTGAATATAATAATTTAGCAAAAATGAAATGACAGTAAAAATGTAAAAGTATCTCAGAACAAATGCAGAGATTTGTAATGAATGTGGGAATTCCTCGCTCAACTTGAAAAGGTTTATAATTTTCTTTCTACTTTTTATATATTGTCAGGTATATTACAATGGAAAATTAAAATGGATGCCTGTAGCCATCTTGTTTAAAAGTAAACTCTTTTCTTTTTCAATTTTTATTCTAGTTTTAGAAATGGACTCAAAGATTTTTTTTATGAGTTCATTGATAGGTGAACCGTAAGAGTTATGGGTGTTTTTATAATTGCTAGAGATAAAGTGTTTTTGTATGGCTGAGCCTAGTGCCAGACATTTTATTGGTTTGTTTTAACAAGTCCTTGAATTAAAGATATTTTAAATATGTTTCTATAGCCAAAAAGAAAAATATCTATGCAAGTGTATAAATATATTCATGAAATATATTTTTTATAATCAATATATTCTATATATTCACAGTAAATAATAGATGCTCCAAATATTTGTAGAGTATAACTTTGTAACAGTATAATTACTGAAGAATAGAATAAGCTATTTAAATATAGAAGTATTTTCTGCTGATTTATCTAGAACGGAATGTCTATAGATAAGAGTACTTAGTAAAAGTTTTCAAATGTCTATGAGAGTAGAAATATTAAATCAAATTTGACAATCCGAGACGCACTGTCTGGATTAACTATAGTTGTTGTTAAAAATTTGATAACAATATTGATCTTTGATCTCTGTCATATAATTCAAAAATAGTAGAATTAAATATTACTAATTATATTTGAAAAGCAACACTGCCATCTTGAGGCATAGTAAATATTATATTTTAAGAATAAATATAAGGGATCTATAGAGAAAGCAAATATTTAAATGAAGGGTTAGATTTTCAGTGACGTCAAATTTACTATAACTGGATATATACTGTTCGTTGCAGTCATTCAGATCATTCCAGGACAAGACACACAATGCATTCAGGATATTACATCTCACTTAATTAGGACCACACCTACATTTTCCCTCATGGGAATGCACAATTCTAACTCTCATGCATTGAATATCTGACATTGATAATTTTCACGTATTCCAAAACAATACATGATATCCAAAGAATATTGCTGCTGTAACTACAGAAATATTGAATCCAGATCTTGGACAGGTAATGTATGAGAAAGCAAAATTAAGGGATTAATGTAAGAAATTTATATATATATAATATATATAATATATTATATATATATACTTTGCAATGAAATAGATTGAGATCTCAATTACTGTTAGATCCAGAGTCTTCAAAATATTTCTAAATCTGCAGATAGAGATATGAAGAAGAATCGGATATAAGGATTTTATCCTAAAGTATATACATAAATATATATATTGAATTTGGAAGTTACTGTGATTGAAATTGATAAGCAAGGAATTATATAACTACAAAATAAAAAGTAGAAGATTAGTGTCAGGGACCAGGTTCTTATGACACCGGTGAGGTGAATATGAACCCAGGATGCAGTAAATAAGGCAACAACAAAAGGCTTGGTGAAAATAGCAGAAACTTATATTGAATAACTGGATACAAATAAAAAAAGGCAGGAATCTGTATAAATAATAAGTCTTTGAAAAACAAACGCAGATGATGTAAAGTCTTGGGATGGATAATGTAGAAGGGGGTCTTGAGACTGTACCGGCAAGGAGTAAGAGAAGCGAAGTCCAGAGGAATAGCCAGGGGTCCGGTACACGGGAATCAGAATAAACAGCAAGGCTGGTCACTTGGCTCTTGGGATAAATCAGGCACCTTTCTTTGATCAGGAATCCAACGTTAATGACAGAGCACTGGCTGGATGTGGGAGTGGTTCTTTTAAGGAACCCAGCCAGTGTTCATTACATCCACCTGATGCAGTATACAAAAGCTGGGTTAAGGCATACTGCTGTACAGGAGCTTGCCACCAGGGTTGGTCTCATGACTTGGACTTTTTGCCACGGCGTCGCCGTGGGACCTGACAATTAGAAGCTTAATTTTTGTTATTAGGGGAGGATTCATTAACCCCTTAGTGACCGGGCGGTTTTACACAAATCCGTCCGTTCGTGACCGCAGCTGTTTTTACGTTTCTGCGCTCTTAGTGTTTACGTCAAATTTTCCTCTTACTCGTTTATGTAACCCAACATATTTTACACTGTTTTCTCGTCACTAAATGGACTTTATAAAGATACCATTTTTTTCATCATTTCATATAATTTACTATAAAAAAAATTGTGAAATATGACACAAAAATTGAAAAACACCACTTTTTTCGAACTTTGACCCCCAAATTTTCTTATGTATCAACAACCGTCAAAAATTTTTTATTCCTTAGTAGTTTCTAAATTTAGTACTGAGTTTAGCAATACCCAATGTTTACATATTCCTCGCTTTTTTCCTTATTTTATGCAACAATAAGTGCAAGTAGCACTTTGCCATTTCCAAAGAGTTTATTTTCAAAACTAGTGATAGTGACATTGTAACACTGATATCTGTCACTAATTCCTGAATAACCTCCCACATATACATATTTTTTTAAAGTACACAAATCAAGGTATTAAACTTGGGGTATTTTGACTCTTTCCATGCAAACCATTTTACCACAAATCTATGCAAAGTTTGAAAAAAAAAAAAAATTTTGGTGATTTTTTTTTTTGAACGCAATTTAAGAATACATGTAACTGTGAACTTTAAGGTTTACTGCCAAAAAGCACCCCAAAATATGTTCAGCAACATCTTCTGAGTAAATTGATACCACCCATGTATAGGTATGTCGGGTCATTTGGGGGCTAAAAGGCCTTATTTGGGGGGTGCGCATTTCAGTTTTCCAACTTGGAATTTTCACATTTCGTCATCATGCACCCATGTCCTATTTGGGACATTTTTGAAGCCGGCCAAAGTAATTTACCCCCATCAAACCATATATTTTTAGAAAGGGCACACCCTAGGGTGCTTCAAAGAGTTGTATTTTAACACTTTCCATGCACTAGCTCTTTGTCAATCTTTCAGGTAGTCACTTTTTGTGTTATTTTTTCACACACATTGTACTTTAGGCATGAATTGTCAAATCCAGTTATGGGTTACTGCCAAAAAACACCCCAAAATATGTTCAGCAACATCTTCTGAGTAAATTGATACCACCCATGTATAGGTATGTCGGGTCATTTGGGGGCTAAAAGGCCTTATTTGGGGGGTGCGCATTTCAGTTTTCCAACTTGGAATTTTCACATTTCGTCATCATGCACCCATGTCCTATTTGGGACATTTTTGAAGCCGGCCAAAGTAATTTACCCCCATCAAACCATATATTTTTAGAAAGGGCACACCCTAGGGTGCTTCAAAGAGTTGTATTTTAACACTTTCCATGCACTAGCTCTTTGTCAAACTTTCAGGTAGTCACTTTTTGTGTTATTTTTTCACACACATTGTACTTTAGGCATGAAATGTCAAATCCAGTTATGGGTTACTGCCAAAAAACACCCCAAAATATGTTCAGCAACATCTTCTGAGTAAATTGATACCACCCATGTATAGGTATGTCGGGTCATTTGGGGGCTAAAAGGCCTTATTTGGGGGGTGCGCATTTCAGTTTTCCAACTTGGAATTTTCACATTTCGTCATCATGCACCCATGTCCTATTTGGGACATTTTTGAAGCCGGCCAAAGTAATTTACCCCCATCAAACCATATATTTTTAGAAAGGGCACACCCTAGGGTGCTTCAAAGAGTTGTATTTTAACACTTTCCATGCACTAGCTCTTTGTCAATCTTTCAGGTAGTCACTTTTTGTGTTATTTTTTCACACACATTGTACTTTAGGCATGAATTGTCAAATCCAGTTATGGGTTACTGCCAAAAAACACCCCAAAATATGTTCAGCAACATCTTCTGAGTAAATTGATACCACCCATGTATAGGTATGTCGGGTCATTTGGGGGCTAAAAGGCCTTATTTGGGGGGTGCGCATTTCAGTTTTCCAACTTGGAATTTTCACATTTCGTCATCATGCACCCATGTCCTATTTGGGACATTTTTGAAGCCGGCCAAAGTAATTTACCCCCATCAAACCATATATTTTTAGAAAGGGCACACCCTAGGGTGCTTCAAAGAGTTGTATTTTACACTTTCCATGCACTAGCTCTTTGTCAAACTTTCAGGTAGTCACTTTTTGTGTTATTTTTTCACCACACATTGTACTTTAGGCATGAATTGTCAAATCCAGTTATGGTTACTGCCAAAAAACACCCCAAAATATGTTCAGCAACATCTTCTGAGTAAATTGATACCACCCATGTATAGGTATGTCGGGTCATTTGGGGGCTAAAAGGCCTTATTTGGGGGGTGCGCATTTCAGTTTTCCAACTTGGAATTTTCACATTTCGTCATCATGCACCCATGTCCTATTTGGGACATTTTTGAAGCCGGCCAAAGTAATTTACCCCCATCAAACCATATATTTTTAGAAAGGGCACACCCTAGGGTGCTTCAAAGAGTTGTATTTTAACACTTTCCATGCACTAGCTCTTTGTCAAACTTTCAGGTAGTCACTTTTTGTGTTATTTTTTCACACACATTGTACTTTAGGCATGAATTGTCAAATCCAGTTATGGGTTACTGCCAAAAAACACCCCAAAATATGTTCAGCAACATCTTCTGAGTAAATTGATACCACCCATGTATAGGTATGTCGGGTCATTTGGGGGCTAAAAGGCCTTATTTGGGGGGTGCGCATTTCAGTTTTCCAACTTGGAATTTTCACATTTCGTCATCATGCACCCATGTCCTATTTGGGACATTTTTGAAGCCGGCCAAAGTAATTTACCCCCATCAAACCATATATTTTTAGAAAGGGCACACCCTAGGGTGCTTCAAAGAGTTGTATTTTAACACTTTCCATGCACTAGCTCTTTGTCAAACTTTCAGGTAGTCACTTTTTGTGTTATTTTTTCACACACATTGTACTTTAGGCATGAATTGTCAAATCCAGTTATGGGTTACTGCCAAAAAACACCCCAAAATATGTTCAGCAACATCTTCTGAGTAAATTGATACCACCCATGTATAGGTATGTCGGGTCATTTGGGGGCTAAAAGGCCTTATTTGGGGGGTGCGCATTTCAGTTTTCCAACTTGGAATTTTCACATTTCGTCATCATGCACCCATGTCCTATTTGGGTCATTTTTGAAGCCGGCCAAAGTAATTTACCCCCATCAAACCATATATTTTTAGAAAGGGCACACCCTAGGGTGCTTCAAAGAGTTGTATTTTAACACTTTCCATGCACTAGCTCTTTGTCAAACTTTCAGGTAGTCACTTTTTGTGTTATTTTTTCACACACATTGTACTTTAGGCATGAATTGTCAAATCCAGTTATGGGTTACTGCCAAAAAACACCCCAAAATATGTTCAGCAACATCTTCTGAGTAAATTGATACCACCCATGTATAGGTATGTCGGGTCATTTGGGGGCTAAAAGGCCTTATTTGGGGGTGCACATTTCAGTTTTCCAACTTGGAATTTTCACATTTCGTCATCATGCACCCATGTCCTATTTGGGACATTTTTGAAGCCGGCAAAGTAATTTACCCCCATCAAACCATATATTTTTAGAAAGGGCACACCCTAGGGTGCTTCAAAGAGTTGTATTTTTACACTTTCCATGCACTAGCTCTTTGTCAAACTTTCAGGTAGTCACTTTTTGTGTTATTTTTTCACACACATTGTACTTTAGGCATGAATTGTCAAATCCAGTTATGGTTACTGCCAAAAAACCCCAAAATATGTTCAGCAACATCTTCTGAGTAAATTGATACCACCCATATATAGATTTGTTCTGTTGTTTTTGGGGGCTACGCCAATCTTTGACATGTGCTTGTCAATTTTCTAATTTGACATACAGTATCTTCTTTGCTTATCTTCTTTTTAGGGGCCTTTTTACATACCCCAGTTTTATGAACGTGCATATATTTGGTAAGCTAACACCCCAAGTATTGTAAATGGAGTGTTTTTATGCTATGGATGCATCCGTTTGCTCCAAACAAATTAGATACTGTTTGGTGGTCATTTTTCATTTTCACACCCACATCAGTTTTGGACTGTGATTTAGGAGACACTGTTGTTTTTTACTGCATGAAAACTCTCCAGGTTGTTTTCTGCAAGGTCTCCTGAGTACACCCATGCCCCCAATGCATAGGTTTGCCAGGATTTTGGGAAGGTTCAAATACAATTTTTATGACTTTGTCATTAGAGTTGAAATTGAGATTATTTCTTCAGCTAGGCCTATCTTTGGTTTTGGGTCTACCGCATACCCCAGTTTGAATTATTGCCAGAAAATTGTTTATATTTGTTATGTTGACACCCAAGGTATTGCATATGGAGTGCTTTGATGCCATGGATGCAACGGTTTTAGCCCAAAACATTTGGCAACAAGGTGTGTGGCGGTAATTTTTCAAATTTCAGATTTTTACGCCCACAGTAGTTTTGGACTGTGATTTAGGCTAGGGTCAGACGAGCGTAGTGTTCACGTCCGTGATCGCGCCTAAAAGTACGTCCGTGATAGCATGACATAAAGTCCAATGGAGCCCGACACACGAAGTACGTCCGCACTGAACTGCGGACGCACAACGGCCGCGGCCCACGGACGCAAGGCAGGCAAGAACGTAGAACCGCTAGAACGGCCGCACAAAGTGCGCTGCGTCCGCAACGTCTGCATAGCTTTGTGTGTGAGTGATGGAACGTGGTCAGACGGACTGCATTTATACGTCCTGCATTTTTCACGGACAAAATGGTTTTGCAATTGAATTTATTGTCCCTCCTACATCTGTCAAAAAATAAATGTCAGTGAAAAAACGGACTGTGTGACCACTACTGCGTCTTCCGTACTGACGATGTCCGTACTGCACGGACGTACAGTCCGTAGAAATCACGCTCGTCTGACCCTAGCCTTAGCAGACACTGTTGTTTGTTACTGCATGAAAACTCTCCAGGTTGTTTTCTGCAAGATCTCCTGAGTACACCCATGCCCCCATGCATAGGTGTGCAAAGATTTTGGCAAAATACAGCACCAATTGTAGAACATAAAAATGTACGAATAAAATGTAAAAGTCTGGTGCCTGTCAAACTGGGGATGCTCTCTAGGGGAGCACAGGCTGTTGTCACTGAAGTGCATGAAACGCAAAATGTTTTCATACCTTCTACGTGACATTGATTGGAGGTAAATGGGGGTAGAGCAGATGGGGCTACTGCTCCAGCAGGAGCGAATTGAGGGCTTCTTTATGATGCCCTCAGCATAGTAAGTGCCCAAATTTCAGAAATTCTGGCACATCTAGCGGGGTCCATTGCTGCCTTGCCAAGTAGGAGTCTGGCTTCGCAGCACAATGCTGATGGGCATACAGATTTGATTGGGCCACGATGTGGCCCAACAAATCATCCCCCATAAACACCTGCAAAAACTGTGTGGCGGTAAATCCTGCAACATCAATATTGATGCCAGGATTTGCCGTGAAAGGAGGGATATCTGGCCTCTGGCGATGAGGCACTACCCACTCCTCAGCTGGAGCTGTGCGTCTCCTGCTGGCAGGTGGTGACCCAGGATCTGCATCAGAAACATCACTAGATACATCAGCCAGCATAGATAATGTATCTAGCGACGCCTCTGAGCAGTTAGCGGGGTCGAAATGAGGGTCTGAGTCTGACGCAGATGCCTCAGATTCTGACGCCAGGATGGCATATGCCTCCTCGGCGCTGTACACCCTCTCAGACATTATATATAATAGATTATAAAATTTTATAATTATTATATATATATAAGCGGATTGTTGGTTCTTAGAAGAACCGTTGGGTTTCACAAGAAAATACAAATAAACACCTAAATCTCTCTAAATCCCTCTAAACCTGCCTCAATTCTTCTAAATCTCCCTAAAATCTCTCTAAATCTGCCTCAATTTTTCTAATCTCACTAAATCTCACTAAAATCTCTAACCTGTCAAATCTGATCTCTCTCTCTCGCTCACCAAAACACAAGTGAGGAGAGGGAGGGAGAATCACAGAGGTCAGAGCCAATATTTACAAAATATTGGCCTGACCTGACAAATTAGAAATTTTATTTTGATTTTTTCTAACTTCTGATTGGATGTTGCTAGCCTGCCTTTCTGATGAGGCAGGCTAGGAACATCCCACTCAGCCCCAAGATGACCCTGCCCTTAGAACCCTAACCCTACCCCTGACCCTGCCCTTAGAACCCTAACCCCCCTACCCCTAACCCTACCCCTAACCCTACCCCTACCCTAACCCTACCCCTACCCCTAACCCTAACCTAACCCTACCCCTAACCCTACCCCTAACCCTAACCCTACCCCTAACCCTACCCCTAACCCTACCCCTAACCCTACCCCAACCCTACCCCTAACCCTACCCCTACCCCTACCCCTACCCCTAACCCTAACCCTACCCCTAACCCTAACCCTACCCCTACCCTAACCTAACCCTACCCCTAACCCTACCCCTAACCCTACCCCTACCCCTAACCCTACCCCTAACCCTACCCTAACCCTACCCCTACCCCTAACCCTAACCCTAACCCTAACCCTACCCCTAACTGTCAGTTTATTTTATTTATTTTTCTTTTTTTACACTTTTTTACACACTTTTTTTACTTTTTTTTTTACTTTTTTTTACACTTTTTTTTACTTTTTTTTACTCTGCTGGGTGCCTTGATCCCTCGAGGCACCCAGCAGAGCACCTGATCACTGAAGTGATCGATTTTGTACTGAGTGCCACGATACCTCGTGGCACTCAGTACTTCCTGCCGCTACCGGAAGTGATCGCTCGGGGGGAGCGATCACGGACGGACCAGCGGCAGGTAAGTATATTACAAGGATGCCTCGATGTCGAGGCATCCTTGTAATATGCTCAGAGCAGCTGGAAGCGATCCGATCGCTTCCAGCGCTCTGTAGAAGTGCCGGGCACCTCTCCGGTGCAACCGGATGTAGATCGCTCCCGGGGAGCGATCACATGGTGCCCCGGCACTTCTAACGGCCATTGCACGGATGCCTGGACTCCCAGGCATCCTGCAATGGCGTTTGAGCTGCTGGAAGCGATCCGATCGCTTCCAGCAGCTCAAAAACGGCAGGACGTACCATGTACGTCAGCGGGTCTAAGAGAGACCCGCTGCAATGACGTACATGGTACGTCCGCGGTCGGGAAGGGGTTAATTAAGTTTTTATTACTTATTCCAGAAATAGAATAAGTGATAGCTCATCTTTTGTTGATCCACGTGGCATAGAGAGATACATATATCTCTACAAGATCTAGCTTGTTAAACATTGGTTTGCTGGGAAATACATGTTAATTGTTTTCGTTAAGCAGAAATGTTTATTAACCATCTGTGTATAGTTACTAACTGATAAAGTAAATGATATTAATCATATATGAAGTTACTAACAGGAGATACATATATTGGGAAGCTAGTAGTCTATGTGCTGATGGATGTTGTTGTTGTTTATACATCTTTGTTTATGATGAGATTTGAAACTTTTTTGTATACGCAATAAATATATATATGTTTTTATCCGGTTGTTGATTATTATATTTTTTAAAGCAAAACACATACAATTAAAAGAATTTAGGAGAATTTCTAGGAAATATAGACAATTGATATTTATATCTCGTATAAGTTTCTTATTTGATATATCTTTAACAATATCACTATGGTGGTATTATTAATATATTTTTTTTTTTGAGAAAGTATTTTACCAGGAAGGATACATTGAGATTTCTCTCGTTTTCAAGTATGTCCTGGGTGGCAAGTATGTACCGTTAGGTGTCTTGCCCAAGGACACTTACTGGAGAGCTGCTCTTGCTGGGATCGAACCTGTGTCTCCACAGTCTCTCTCCATGGTTATACAGCAGTGATGTTACCTCTACTCCTGTTCTAATAGTTAAAATGTGTGTGTTCGATAGGTTACCACAGAGATTGCAGCCCATTAACATTGCAATTGAATTGCACTGAAATGCTCGGCTTGTGAGTCAGGCAGTAACAGCAAAAATGGGATTTCCAAGAACTCTGTCTCTCAAAATGAGGACTTCAGTTCTTGATGGTCTATGCTGTATTTACCCCTTCACTACCAACCGATTTTCCAAAAAAAAAACACTGTCAGGAACCAGTGTTTTCTGGGAAATCATTTTTAATTATACAGTAAAAAATATTTGGGAATATTCCCATCATATTCCTTACTGCATTGGCAGGGAGATGTCGCCACCTGCTGGCCAAACTGAGTTATTACAGTTCTAGGCTGTGTGCAGGAACAGCTGGGGAAATACCATACAGACACATCCCCAGTTGGTTGTAAAAAGTCTTAGCACCTCGGTATCATGCCCAGGGTGTTAAAACTTTGGGGCAAGTTCTGAAGTCCAAATGCAAATTAAATTAATTTGCAACAAACAAATTTAATTTGCTAATATACAGCATAGCTCCAGACTGTGTTAACACGTTCTGGGGCTGCTGTGTCTGCTACTGCTGATCACAATTGTGATAGGTAGTGAAAGGTTAACGCACTGTACCATATGATGGCATGGACTTTCATTCATTCTTTTACTGGTTAATGACGATCCTAGGATTTCCAATTCTCAAAAATGGATGTAAAATTATCACTTAATATCCAACATATTGAAATGCAATTATTTCTGTGGCTAAAGCAAATATATTTGCCCAACAATATGCTCAAAGGACTGCCTACACTTTTCAGCTGATTTCAGCCACATATTTTTAAGATTTGCTGATTGTATATATCAGTAATTAAGCCTCCAGGGCAAAATGAGGAAAATACTGTATACCGAGTCCACATTTGACTAAATCTCTTACTATTAAAATTTCTGATTAAAATCATGTTCATTTCACATAGTGTTTGCCTTTTTTTCATTTCCCAGCAGTAATATTTTCATTAATTAGTTAGATTTCCAACTAGAAAACTAGTGGAGATCAAAAAGACTGCAGGGAATATTCATGTGTATACACGTTTTTAAATAAGAATCTGATACCCATAGAGATTGTGCTTCGTATAAATTTCCCGACCTTAAGTACAGAATATTTTTATTACTATTATAAAATACTTTAAAATATTCCATTTCCTTGAGTGAGGAAATTTTGACACTATATCGATGCATTTTATTTAGTTAATGATTGAAATGAAACACATACAAATATGATTGATATAGCCAGGGTTTGAAAAATACGCTCATCTGCGATGATCAAAATATTTGGCTAGATGAGTGCAAAGTGCAGTGTTTTTTTATCCATTTAGCCCTGCAGTGGGCAAGCAGAAAGTTCAAGTAGATACCAGAGACTTGGCCGTTTAGCACGCTTGCGCTGAGCACCAAATGCTTCTGGTATCCAGAAGGCCCCAGCACTATGTGGACGTGCGTGGTGCATCCTTGTGATACCCTCCTCATTGCAGAGGACGCTGTACGCCCGTTCTGTTGTGTCTCTGCTGGGTGCCAATCTGGCTCAGAGCAGGGACTTCAGCCACAGATGGCTGATGGCTGACATTTCAGCCCAGCACACTCTGTAGGACTGCCCCAGGCATCATCGAGCATGTGCACGATGACATCACAAATGGGGTTTCCCCCTGACTGGCAGAGGAATCCCACAGGAGATGCAAGGGTCCTTTTGGACCCTTGTATCTCTGGAAACGTATATCCTACAAGGCCAATTGAGGCATCATTGGAAAAGCCAGAATCCTTTCCAATGATATCAAACATGACCACATAATGTGGAAATGTAAAAAAAATATATATATATTATATATATTTTATTTCTTATTTTTTTTCCTTATGATGTTGAATCTAAATGGACCTCCACTACCACAATGTAACCCTACTAAAGCCATCAATAAATGGTACTTCAGTGCTAAAACTACAAGGCATGTTCAAGGACACAAATGCCATGCCTCGGACTGCAATGCATTTTCTACACAGAAACAGGTAAATGCTGTGTAAGTAATACAATTTACTTTGGTTTGGTACGCATTATTACGTTGAAATAAAAGAGAATGAGTGCCTAGTTTAAATTTCTTAAAATAAATTGCATGGTTATAGTCCGGTCATGCTGACCGGAGAGCCACCGTAAACATTTCAAGCCCTGGATATATCATATACGGTATCATCTCCGTTTCTGATATTTTTTACAAAGAGAAACCTATAGAATATATAATCACTAAGGGTTTGATGGTAAAATGAGATCTAACGCATACTGCTCATTCCTGGTGTTACTTGACAAATGCATCAAATCCTGAGCAACAATAATCAGTTTTAATGCAGGGTATTGATGATGGCACTATTGCACTGGTGTCAGCCAGTCTTATCGTGGGCCACATCAGTCATGGCATGCACCCAGAGAGTTGTGTTATGGACTAATGCATGTAGTGATTCTTGGTTGTCATAATTGCATTGTCCGATAGGGAGCAGCATATGCATTGATTCAGGCACTCAAAATGAGAGTTGCACCGATTATTGCTGCCGTTAATACCCCATGCATCCGGTATGACTCGGAGGTGCTTGTGGTGACATACACATGACCAGAGATCTGGAAGCTCTGCCTTGGTTGCCTCAATAACCGAGGTGCAGCCTTTGTTTTGCTCTCAGTGACCCAGTGTTTTTTCTTTGCTCTCGTACCTTGTTACTGCCCTTGTTTGCCAAAATTTGAACTCCCTTTTTCCTGACCTTAGTCTATCTCAATTGATTTCTGCTATTTGCTGCCTGTCCTGATGCACGGGTGGATACAGTCATAAGTTTCAGGATGGGCACTCTACCAGTTTTGCATAAGATCTGGTGTTCAGGTTGCAGTAACAGTGACAGGCAGAACTGCGCCATATCACAGACTGCGCTCATCACTCTCACTCTGTCCAGAACATTGCTGCACAGAGTCTGTCCTCCTACTGCACAGGTGAAAAAATAAGATAAATAAACTCCGGATTCCACAATATTATTTCAAGTGGATTTATTACAAAACCAAGTAACAACTGCACAGGTGAGACTGTGCAGCAATTATGCATGCTCTACCTGTCACTGAGAATTAAGCATCACCAGCAATAACACGCCACAAGTCCAGACACTCACTAATGCCTATATAGCCTTATTACACAGAGATACAAACACATACATAGCTATATACAAATACACACACATACCATTTAGGGAAGTTGCTGTAGGCAGGATCAGAACATAGGCTATTCCCAGACTTTTTAGTTGGCATTACAAGCTATTGGCAGGGCCAGATTATCATAGGGGCTGATGGATCAGCAGTTCCAGGCCAATGCCCCAGAATAGGCCCATGGAGAAAGGATAACTATGTCTGCATTGATGGGCATTTGGACCTCTATCTCCACCTCCATGGCAGCTACAGTGTCATGTGAGGAATCACTGGAAAGGTCACAGCATGACCTTTCCAATGGTATCAAGTATGACCAAGTTTTATGTAGCACTAAAAATAAAATAATAAATATTTATTTTCTTTTTCTTTCTAACACAGCAATATTTTTCACTTTTCAAATATAAAAGGAGCAACGATGCTGCACTAACTCAAGTGTGGAGGTGATGGCACAATCCGTTATTACGAATTGTTACATCAAAAACCGCCACACTGCAACGAAGTGCACTGGGTGGAACTTTGGAACCCTGCGTCACTAATCTTTACACCTCACAAGGTCAAGTGAGGTGTCATTGGACAGGACAGAGTCTGGCTTTTGCATTGATAAGAAGCGTGACCATGTAAAATCTAAAAGAAGAAACAAAAACAGATTTTTTTTCCCATTTATTTACTTATTTTTAGTTCCAAAGCGATAGCATTGTCCACTTGTCAAGTATTAAATGAGCAATACCACTGCCATTACTCCTTCTCATTTCCCACGCTGAGAGCAGCATCAGTGTTTTATACTTAGTCATATTATTCGTAAAACACCATCTTCCAAAACACAAGGGGAATATTTTTCCTTTTTTTTTCTTTTTGGTTAAAATTGCATATTTTCTCAGAAAAATGCAGTAACAGGTTCCCATTTCAATTTTTTTTTTTAACAAGAATGCCCTATAGAATATAAAACCACAAAAGGTTTGGATGATAAAATGTGAAAAAATAGTTTTACACGCTGTAAATAATTATCTGAATGGAAATTTCCTCACACAGTATCTGCCTGGTTAGATATACCCTTATCTGCACTATTAAATAACCTAAAATATGTTTTTATTTAATTAAAATCCCCAAAAAAAGACCAAAATCTTCAACTCCAGGCCCATAGGGATCTTAATATGGCCCTGGGTATTGGGCCAGTTATGACAATATAAATGTGATGTAGACGAAAAAGCAAAGTATCTTATATTTGGCAATTTCTCACAACATTCATTATCGTTTAGAGGCACATTGTTGGGAGTTATATTGCTTTCCAGCTCTGTTATACACCTGCACTCACTGAATATAGGGAGGAGCTCCTAAAATAGGGAAATTAGAAAAAAAGAGGGTCAGGGGGATTTGGGCCTAAAGTTGGGTCTGTCCATTGAATACAGGGACATTTGGGAGATATGCACCCAGGTACACACTGATACACAGCTGTATACAAACAACCAGATACACACTTTGCAGAGGGGGGGCGGCAGGGCGGTGGCCCCGGGCATCCACTTCAGGGGGGCATCCAGGCAATTGCACCCCTGAGAAAATATTACTGACGGCTGCCGCCAGCGCAAACTGAAGCACTGCAGTGTCTACATCCTTCGTTTTCACTGTCAGTGCGTGGCTGTGCGCAGCGGCAGCCATCACGTGATTGTTGGGCGGTGATGCAGTGCACCTGCGCCGGGCTGCTGCCTGTCACGTGGGGCCACGAGTCAGGAGAGGCGCAATAGCAGGAGGCCGAGGCTCTACAATGTCTGCAGCACTGCTGAACCAGGGACCACTTGGACCATGTAAGCTGGGGGCAATATATATCCCTGTGAGCTGGGGGCAATATATATCCATGTGAGCTGGGGGCAATATATATCCCTGTGAGCTGGGGGCAATATATATCCCTGTGAGCTGGGGGCAATATATATCCATGTGAGCTGGGGGCAATATATATCCCTGTGAGCTGGGAGCAATATATATCTATGTGAGCTGGGGGCAATATATATCCATGTGAGCTGGGGGGCAATATATATCCATGTGAGCTGGGGGCAATATATATCCATGTGATCTGGGGGCAATATATATCCATGTGAACTGGGGGCAATATATATATCCATGTGAGCTGGGGCAATATATATAACCATGTAAGCTGGGGGCAATATTTATATCCATGTGAGCTGGGGGCAATATATATATATCCATGTGAGCTGGGGGCAATATATATCCATGTGAGCTGGGGGCAATATATAAATCCCTGTTTTGGGGCAATATATCCATGTGTGAGCTGCTGGGGCAATATATCCATGTGTGATCTGCTGGGGCAATATATCCATATGTGTGAGCTGCTGGGGCAATATATCCATGTGTGAGCTGCTGGGGAAATATATCCATGTGTGAGCTGCTGGGGTAATATATCTCTATGTGTGAGTTGCTTGGGCAATATATCCATGTGTGAGCTGCTGGGGCAATATATCCATGTGTGAGTTGCTGGGGCAATATATCCATGTGTGAGCTGCTGGGGCAATATATCCATGTGTGAGCTGCTGGGGCAATATATCCATGTGTGAGCTGCTGGGGCAATATATTAATGTGAGCTGGGAGGGGGGTACCCTGGGCCCATGGTATGGAAAGGGTTCACAGGGCTGCACAGATGGGGTGCCATGTGTGTGTACCTCCACATCTATATGTCCTTGAAGGTCGAGTGGGATGTCATTGGAAAGGCCTTTTTTTATTTCCTCGTTCAATAGATATATATTTAAAATGTCTTCCTTTCTCACATGTCTTACTACTAGATCTTGTACTTGATTGGTGGGGCATGCAATCAAAGGGTTGGCCCCATGCATCAAAAGCCCTCTGCACCCCTTTTCTGCTTCCCTAAGCAAAGCTGTGAGGCGTGGGTGCGTTAGACTAGCTGTCTGTATTTGATCAGTACTCACACAAATCAAATCAAATCAAAATAAGCTTTATTGGCAGGACCAAATACATTTTAGCATTGCCAAAGCATATGGGGAGGAGGGGGGGGGGGTAGTGGGACATATATATGGGGGGAATGGGCAAGTCCATGGACATTGTCAGGGGTAAGGGATAATGTTAAGGGGGATGGGGGCGAGTCCGTGTTGGGGATTTATAAGTCCAGGATCTCTCATGTTCCTCTCAGTCTGTGACATTCTGTGACGTATTGGGCAGATATTTTCACTGCCGGCCCCTCTTCTCCCAGTATGATGTGGAGTTTCCTTATCTCTTCTATAGAGGTGAAGTCCGGGATGAGAGCGGAGAGTCTCTGGAAGTGAGTTTCCCTCAGTGTTGAGTACTTTGGGCACTGTAGGAGGAAGTGGACCTCATCTTCCACGGCCCCCTGGTCACAATGCTGGCACAGTCTATTCTCCCTGGGCTTGTAGGTCTGTTAATGCCACCCTGATTCAATTTTCAGGCTGTGGGCGCTCAGTCTGTACCGGCTCAGGATCTGTCTGTCCTTGGGGTCTTGTAGTACCTCCAGGTATGGGGCCAGTTTGTATTCCCTCTGTAAGGATTGGTAAATGGTGAGTTTCTGGGAGTTTGCTATATCATGTCTCCATTCTCTGATATAGTTTTCTCTGGAATCGTTAATTAGGGCCTTTATTTTATATTTTGTCAGGTTGCATTCATGGGGGCTTTGGATGATCAGGGTGGATATGAGTTGTTGCAGCCCACATGGTTTGGGGTGGTCCTTGTTGGCCAGTAGGGCTTTATGGTGGTATGAGTTGAGGCTGCTGATGTTTAGATGGTCCCAGTATGATAGCGCCCTCTTCTGTACTGCAAGAAGTAAGGGGAGTCTGCCCAGCTCGGCCCGGCAAGCATTGTTAGAGGTGCTCCGATGGACTTGGAGGAGGTGCTTGCAGAATTCCAGATGGAATATTTCTGTTGGGCTGGTGTCCCATTTGGGTTGGTCAGGGTAGGTGATGGGGCCCCATACTTCACTGCCATAAAGGAGGATTAGAGTGATGACGCTATCAAAGATTTTAAGCCAGACTCTTACAGGCGGTTTTAGTTTGTAGAGGTTTCTCTTGATGGCATAGAAGGTTCTACGCGCCTTGTCTCTTAGGGCCTCTATGGCTGTTTGAAACCTCCCGATCGGTTTGTTTCTAGGCCGAGGTATGTGTAGCTGTTGGCTTCATCAATGAAGTTCAGCAGTTAGCTTCAACTCAGCAAAACTGACACGTAGAAAGATGAATCCAGTTAAAGAGTTTAATGAAAAGACTGACAATCTTGAATAGTGTACAGCAATGCAGGTAAAAAGACATTAGATTTGTCTAGCAGCACAGAATGGCTGCTATGTGACCAGGAAGTAACTAACAACAAGACACAGAGCAGAGGGGTGGAACTAACTGGATGCAGAAAGCTAAGGATGCCCAGCAGAGACAAAATAGCTATGAAACCAATAGCATGTAAGCAGCAAAGGCAGATTCAACACAAAACAGAAAAATATATAATAAATCCTAAATCATGGGGCATGACAACGCCACTGACACTTTGGTATACACAGATGTAAATGAACACCAGATACACACAAAAAGGCACATACAGGCACACTCCTATATACACCAGTTACTTACACACAGGCACACATATTAAAAGAGCACAGAGAATCCACCTGAATTTCGGTGCGCTTTCCTTCCATGCACTCGCCACCCAGGACATACTTGAAAACGAGAGAAATCTCAATGTATCCTTCCTGGTAAAATCCTTTCACAAAAAAAAGTCAGATTCCCCCCACCCTGTGGTGAATTCAGCATTTACCACAGGGTCTCCAAAGTGCAGAGAAAATCTGCTGAACGCATCCGAAAAACCGCTGCAAAACCACCAAATTGAATGGAAAAAACGCCGCAAAACATCAGATCTGATCCGATAAGCCGCCAAAAAGATATTGAATCGATAAGCCACCACAATACTGCAGAATGCATCTGAAAAAAAGCCGGCGAAACGCAGAAAAGAGCGCCTACCAGCCACCAGAAAAAGCTGACAAGCCGACGAACAGAGTGAAAAAAAGAAAATGAAACCACGGCAACTTTTAAAAGCAGTTGACAAAAAAAAATACTGCAAGAAAATGCCTGGAATTAATACATAAGGTCCTATGAGTAATAATAAAAAGGTCTGTTACAGAAAAAAATGCTATTTAAAAATAAAATCGAATGAAAAAAATCCCCAAAATGCCAAAAAAAGTTAATAAATAAATAAATGAAGAGAACTTTTGCTGCAAATTAAAAGAATAAACAGTTTAATAAATATTTGATAAAAACAGGAATATTTTTCACTTTGAAACCTGTGGGATTCGCTTGATTAAACCTGCCGAATAAAACCACTGAAACTCTGAGCATTTCACAAACATTTCGGTGCTATTCGGTGTTTCCTGAATAGAGTAACCATTGCTTCTCTATGTGGAGTTCACTGCCGTCAAACAACACTGTATTTCGCTGGCAATTCGCCAGTATTTAGTGAACTGCCAGCTTTTTGAATAGTCGAATGGCTTTGAAATTGCACCGTATGGGGAAATTCACCGTTCGCTGCAATTTCGGAGCCAGTTCAGCTCTCTTTGAATAAGCCTGTTTGTATCCAGGAAATAGCCATGTGAAGTCAACTCAAGAGGTTAGATAAATGGAGGTTAACCTGTTCACTTCTGAACCATTTTGCCCAATGGGCGGAGCAATTTTAGACAAATTATTACCCTTGACTTTTAACCCCATAAGAACCACTGACGTACGTAGTACGTCCTGGGAAAAATTCCACTTAAAGACCGTGGGTCTTTTAACCCCCCCGCCCTCCCTATACTCACCTCTCTGGCCAGGGGACATTTTATGGTCCCCGGCCATCGCAATGACATCATCGCCAGGCATGATTACTCATTTTCAGACACACCCCTCTCCCTCTCGAATGGCTGGACATAAAATTAAAGAGAGGCACCGCTGAGAGGGCAGAGTCTGCCCTTTCCAGCAGTGCCTCTCTTTAACCCCTTAGTTACTGGACTGCGATTGCGATTCAGTGCCAATTGGCACCGGATTGTGATCCGCTCCTGGAGGCGACTGACGTCTTGTATGTCAGCCAAGCCTCCAGGGTTACCCCCACCCACTGACGTTGTTGCCATATGTGTGATGACGACAGTTGGCCAGTTAACCGCCTAGCTGCCAACAGTGTTTTTAAAAAAAAATAAAAAATTGTCTGGGGGTTTAATAAAATATGACTTAAAATCGCATTTAAACATGATGAGCATAAAACGGCTAAATTGAGCTCAGCATACAGAGGCTGATAAAGATCAGCAGTGAAGGGGTTAAAAAGCAAAACCATGGAAAAATTGGGTATTTCTAATTACAGAACAAAATTTTAAAACTATTTAGCCAGGGTTTTTTTTGGTGGTTGTAGAATTTGGAATTAAAGTTAGAAAAAGTGTGTTTCTTTCCCATTTTTCATCATATTTCATAGTTTTTTTTTATAGTAAATTATAGGAAATGAGGAAAAGAATGGTATCTTTAGAAAGTCCATTTATTGGCAAAAAAGATGGTATATATGTGTGGGTTCCAAAAACGGGTAATAGGAAAATTAGAGCTAAACACAAACAGCCAGAAGTGTAAAAACAGCAGTGGGTACTTTCGGACAGACAATGGTAAAATCGCCTGGTCACTATGGGGTTAAACCATATTTGAAATCATGCTTTATTGTTGGACCCAGATAAATTATATATCGGGTTTTTTTTATCAGTGGACTTGAAGATTCAGAATTTATCATTGCAATGTGCATATGTCATGTCACATTAGAATGCTATATGTATATCCCACGTTATCTTCCAAACCTGTTACTGCGTTTTCATAAGGAAATATGCAATTTTAACTAAAAGTGAAAAATAATTCTCTTGTATTACATTCTATTTGTTCACTTTGCACAATTTACATGGTCATGTTTGGTATCATTGGAAAGGTGAGGCTCTTTGACCTTGTAGGGTCTATGGAACAGGAGACACAGGGGTCCAAACGTCCCCAGAATCTCCTGCAATGGGATTACAGTTAGGGGGCAAATGCCTCCCTATGCCCTCACTTTTAGAACTGACTTGACTGTGGATCCTCTCTGCTTGTTTGAATTTGATGTTTATAGATTATTTTCTATGCTACCCTATGCTACCATAGACATCATGGGAGCCTCTTTCCACCTGTTGTCCCAGTGGTGTTTTGTAAGGCTGTGCTGTCTCCCGTACCTTGGTTTCAAGTTCTGTAAGCACACAGATACTTTTAGGGTTAGGGGTACATTAAGAGCTAGGGTTAACATTAATTCTAAACCCTAACCCTAATAGTCCACTCTATTTGTAGGCAACAGTTTCAGCCCTAGTTTTTGAAGCAAATGCAAGTTAACCAACTCTAAATGTAACTATAACCCTGAAAGTAGCCTTAACCAAAAACCAAGACAAATAGTAACCTTTCCCTAACGTCATTCCTAAACAAAACACAACCCTAGAAATCAATTCAGGAGCAATGGAAAATTTTCTTCTGTAGCCAATTTTTTATTGATTATTCCCGAAAATGTCGTCTAGACATCCCTATTGAGCCTCTGAGGAGGTCTTGGTTCAGCTCAGAGTGAGGTCACAACAATCACTGAGTCGATACATAGGGATACAGATCAGATCAAGTTCACAACAATAGCCAGGTCGGTACCCAAGGGTACAGATCAGAGCAAACTCACAAATACTAGATCGGTACACAAGATAACAGGAACAATGAGGGGCTATTAGATCTATAAAACAACCAAAATAGGGAAAGGAGTATAGGCTTGGTCCGGGTTTATGAGGTATAAGGTTCCCCACCTATTCTGACTGCCATGTACCTCCTAGATATATATAATATCTGATCCCTGTACGCAGACAAGCTATCCTACACTGATAGGCCATTAAGTGGCCGGAAAATTTACCTATTACCATTTACAGACATAATAACAAACACCAGGGGTTGATATACAAGATGTTGCTTGTAAGCCAAATACCATGGTTGCTTGTGTGCCAGATACTGGGGTGTTGCTGGTGGTAAGCCAGATACCAGGGGTTGCTTGTAAGCCAGATATCAGGGGGGTTGCTCGTAAACCAGATGCCAGGGGTTAATACCATTCAGGTTGTCAGAGATATGCCAGTGGCCAGATGCCAGATCGGGGACTCAATCAAGTGGCAGGGGACGTGAGCCAGATTGGGTAGTCAAAAGAGCCAAAGGGTTAACAGCCAGGAGAGTCGTTAGTCAAGCAAGAGTCATACACGAGTGAGCAGAAGACATATAAATCACACAGAAAGCAATGAGAAGTGAGAACCACGCCTGGGCAAGGAACCAGGGCTCAGACATCTGGTTTTAAACTCAGCAGGTGCAGCATCATCACGCCGTGCCTTCCCCGCATCAGTGACCCATGACCACAACCCTCTGCTACTACACTTTGCAGATGGCCAGCGGGCACCGAGGAAGGTGCTGTCGGCCGCTGGTGCCCCAGCGAAACACGCGGAGACGTGACACTGACATTATCCATGTGCACCAGTTAGCAACATGGGGGCAGAGAGGGCCAGAGTTGCATGTCAGGAGCTTGTAGGCACAGAAATTTGGAATGTGGTTTCCTTACAGGGTTACCATCCTCCGTCTCCCTCAAAATATAAAATGACTCACATAGAGCAATAAATTTATACAATATAGCTCTATGTGAGTCATTTCATCTTTTGAGGGACACGGAGGATGGTAACCCTGTAAGGAAACCACACTTCTGAGCCACGGGGTGCAGCAGAAGGAACCACTAACAGGACAAGAAGCGCCAACTCCTGAGGAACCTTTACCTATCTAACTCTCGTCTCCCAAGCTCCTCGCGCTCCTATAAGTCCCAGTCTCATCTAAGCTTACTTAAACTCATATAACTGCTCACAGCCGGTGACATCAACCCTAATCCTGGCCCCACAATAATCCCCAAACCTTCTAGGCCTTGCATAATTTCTCTCAGCAAAACCCCCAGATCTCATTGCTCGCATAATCTTATTTCTATTAACCCACAGCCCTCAATCCCTTTCTCCTGCGCCCTTTGGAACGCCCATTCAGTCTGCAATAAGCTCACAACTGTCCATGACATGTTCCTCTCAAACTCTTTCAATCTTCTAGCAGTAACTGAAACCTGGCTCTCCTCCTCTGACACTGCCTCCATTGCTGCCCTCACACATGGCAGTCTCCACTTTAGTCACACTCGTAGGCCGGGTGAGAAGCTAGGAGGTGGTGTTGGGATCCTGCTTTCTCCCACCTGCACCTATCAGTACCTGCACCCACCCCCTCTCTCTGTCCTTCTCCTCCTTTGAAGCTCATTGTATATGCCTGTTCTCCCCCCTCTCTCTCAGAATTGCTGTTATCTATCGCCCTCCTGGACTGACCTCCCAGTTCCTCGACAATTTCGCGGCCTGGACATCTCACTTCCTGTCTTCTAATGTACCAACACTAATTCTAGGCGACTTTAATATTCCCATCGATAACCCTTCTGTGCCTGCTACCGCTAAACTTCTTGCTATTACATCCTCCTTTGGCCTCTTACAGTCCACCGTTTCCTCTACTCACCGTGATGGACACTCTATCGACTTCGTGTTTTCCTACCTCTGCACCATTTCAGACTTCACCAATCAGCCATTCCCCATCTCTGAACACCATCTTCTCTCCTTTAATATCAACCCATCAACGGAACCAACTTCGTCTATTCCATCCCATCCCTGCACCCAGAGGAATCTCCAGGCCTTGGATCCTCTGCAATTCTCCAATCTCATACAAAGTCCCCTGTCCCACACTAACACTATAACCTGCCCCGACCGTGCGACATCCCACAACAATAACACACTCTCCTCTACTCTAGACTCTCTTGCTCCTAAACAACTGCGCAAAATTCCACGTTGCCAGTTTCAGCCCTGGCACTCTAAGCAGAGATGCTCCCGCGCTGCGGAGCGTGCTTGGAAAAAATCCCACTCTGAAGCTGACTTTATCAACTATAAGTTCCTTCTCCGCTCATACACAACTGCCCTTCACCTCGCCAAACAAACTTACTTCTCTTCTCTTAGATCTTCACTTTCTTCCAACCCCAAAAGATTGCTTTCAACCTTCAACTCGCTCCTCTACCCACCTGCGCCACCTCCCCATCCGACCTCAGCGCTCTAGATCTTGCTGACTACTTCATAACGAAAACACTCACAATCCATAACAATATCCCAGCACAAGCATACAGCACTTCTCCTCCCCCAGCCGACCCCCACATCGACTCTCAGCCTCTTTGCCCCAACCACAAAGGATGAGGTCCATTCTCTACTGTCTTCTTCACGTCTCACTACGTGCCCACTAGACCCTATCCCTTCACACCTACTATCTTCTCTGTCCACATCTATCACTCCTGCTCTTACACACATTTTCAACCTCTCTCTTTCTTCTGGCTCATTCCCCTCTCCTTTCAAGCATGCCACTATCACACCCATTCTCAAGAAACCCTCCCTCGACCCACATTCTCCTGAAAACTACTGTCCAGTTTCACTTCTTCCAATTGCATCAAAATTGCTAGAAAGACTAGTCTACGACTGCTTAACCCTCTTCCTATCCTGTAACTCCTTGCTTGACCCACAGAAATCTGGCTTTCGCGCTCAACATTCAACAGAAACTGCTCTCACAAAGGTTACTAATGACCTCCTCTCTGCTAAATGCAATGGGCACTACTCCATACTGATCCTACTTGACCTCTTAGCTGCCTTCGGTACAGTCGACCATCCCCTCCTCATAGAGACCCTTTTCTCTCTTGGTCTCTGTGATACCACCCTCTCGTGGCTAAAATTATACCTCTCCAACAGATCCTTCTCAGTATCCCTTGCTGGCAATTCCTCCTCTTCAATGCCTCTGTCAGTCGGTGTACCTCAAGGCTCAGTCCTAGGTCCTCTGCTCTTCTCTATCTATACCTCCTCACTGGGTAAACTCATCACCAGCTATGGCTTAAAGTATCACCTATACACTGATGACACTCAGATCTACCTCTCTACTCCCGATCTCTGCCCCTCTGTTCTCTCTCAGGTCAGTGATTGTCTGTCTGGTATCTCTGCCTGGATGGCCGCTCACTACCTGAAGATCAACATGTCCAAGACCGAGCTCCTTCTTATTCCACCCTCTAACTCTACTCCAATTTCTGACTTCTCCATAATTGTTGACGGTATCACTATCCTTCCTTCTGCACAAGTCCGTTGCCTCGGAGTGACACTTGACTCCAGTCTTTCCTTCAGCCCCCTACATCCAGTCACTCTTATCATCTTGCCGCAATCACCTCCGTAACATTGCCAAAATTCACCCATTTCTGACTGCTAACACCACCAAACAACTTATCCACTCGCTTGTTATCTCCCGCCTGGACTACTGCAACAACCTCCTGACTGGCCTTCCTATCTTCCGCCTCTCCCCCCTGCAGTCCATCCTAAACACATCAGCCCAGCTTATCCATCTCACCCGTCGCTCTGTCTCTGCTGCTCCTCTCTGTGAATCCCTGCAATGGCTCTCCATCCACAGCAGAATAAAATTCAAACTACTCACCCTGACTAACACCGCCCATCACTACCTGTCCTCACTAATCACCAAATACACCCCAACCTGTCCTTTACGATCCAACAATGACCTGTGCCTGGATTTTACCAGGAAGGATACATTGAGATTTCTCTCGTTTTCAAGTATGTCCTGGGTGGCGGGAATGTACCGTTAAGTGTCTTGCCCAAGGACACTTACTGAAGAGGTGCTCGCTGGGATTGAACCCATGACTCCACAGGCTCTCTCCATACAGAGCAGTGATGTTACCTCTACTCCAACCAGCCGGATTGCAGGACTTTTCTCGTGTGGCGCCGACCCTATGGAACGCGCTTCCTCGCAATATCAGACTGTCCCCAAATCTGGCTTCATTTAAACGCTCCCTAAAGACCCTTCTATTTAGGGAAGCCTACCACCCGACTCCGTAACAAGACATCCGACCAACCCAAAAACAGTCCTCACCTCTCCCTGCAGTAGCTCATCACTGCAGCCCCCCCCTCCTGTTTCAAATCCCCTCACCATCTAGATTGACGGGAATAGGGCCCTTATATCCTCATGTATCTGCTGGCAGGAATACTGACCTGTCTCCTGTATGTATTTTAGAATTGTCCTGTCTTTACCCATTACACCTTGTACAGCGCTGCGGAATGTGTTGACGCTTAATAAATAATAATAACTCCAGCACATCTTTCTTTTATACTGACTTACAAGGTGGATAAGGGATATACCACTAAGTGGTCTGGAGGGGCAGCTGACTCCACAAATACGAGATACTGTAGGATTTTTATTTTTATTCTTCCCTGCACTGATTATTAAGACTTTCACAATGATTACGATTAATAAGATTTTTACAAGCTGGAGTACACAGGATAAGACGGTAAATGTCACAATACTTTGTTTTATCCTAGATTGTTTTATCCTATTTGCACCATTTTACTTGCATTGGCCCCATTACGCTCTTGGCGTTAAAACGCAGGCGCAGGGGAGGAAAAACTGTGCCTGCAGTTTCCCCCTTGCGCCCGTGTTTTAACGCCAGATTACAATGCAGGCGCAAAAAATGCTGCCTGCAATGTTATCGAGCTTTAACCCCTTAAGGGCCGCTGACGTACCCTGTATGTCCTGTCCAGAGGTCTCCCTTAGACCCGCGGACGTACAGGGTACGTCAGCGGCGCCTAATCCCCCTCCCGCCCGATACTCACCTCCCTCGCTGGATCCCACGGCGATCTGGCAGGGAGGAAGCCTGCCCATGTGATTTACATGGGCAGACGATGCGTGGTGACGTCATCAGCAGGCGTCCCCATGCATTTCAATGGAGGGTGGGCTCCTTCGGAGCCCTCTATCTCCCCAACCATTGAAGCTAGGGAGATACCGTTTGCACTGCTGAAGAGGGGAGAGCCTCCCCTTTTCAGCGGTGTATGGCATTAACAGTTTCGCCGCCGGATCACGTTTCGGCACCAATTGGCGCCAAAACGCGATTCAAACCTGGAGGGTGGCTGACATCTTGGATGTCAGCCAAGCCTCCAGGTCCCCCCCCACCCACTGACAACCTCACCATATGTGTGAGGATGTCAGTGGGCCAGTTAACCATCTAGCTGCCATGTAGAGATAAGGGGATCCTAAGGATCCCCATATCTCCCGATCCATGGCCTTTCCAATGGTACCAAACATGACCAGGTTTAGTTTTAAATTTTTTTTTACAAAAATAAATTAAATAAAAAAAAAAATAATAAAAAAATTAAATTAAATAAAAAAATGTTTTTTTTAAAAAAATTTTTTGTCTGGGGGGAGTTTAAATAAATAGGACCTAGGCTGTCATCTAAAAATAATTAGCACAAAATGGTCAGAATGAGCGCAGCGCATATAGGTGAACTGTCTCAGCAGTGAAGGGGTTAAAAAGAAAACGCATGTAAAAATTGGGTATTTCTAGTCTCGGGACAAAATTTTGAACCTATTTAGCCGGGGTCTTTTTGGGTGGTTGTAGATTTTGGGGATTAAATTACGAAAAAGTGTGTTTTTACCATTTTTTTCCTCATATTTCATATTTTTTTTTATAGTAAATTATTCGGTATGATGGAAATAATGGTATTTCTAGAAAGTCCATTTAATGGCGGGAAAAAGGGTGTATAATATGTGTGGGTTGAATAAACGAGTAAGAGGAAAATTTGACCTAAACACTAACAGCGCAGAAACGTAAAAACAGCAGCGGTCACTAAAAGACGGATTTGTGTAAAACCGCCCGGTCACTAAGGGGTTAAAGTTAGGGATGCGCGCGGCAGCGCTGAGCGCAGCCGCACCCATCCTCTCAATGGAGTCCATAGGACTCCATTGAGTTGCTCTCTGCCGGTCATGTGACCGGCCGGATCTCGCATCGCGATATCCGGCCGGTCGGCGTAGTGATACGCAGGGAAGGACAGGGGGACTTTTTGCCCCTGTCTTTCCCTGCTCCCGCCGGCCAGAGGATGTGACCGGAGCCGCGGTCCTCGCCGCGGGACAGAGGGTAAGTATTTGGCTTATTTTTTTTATTTTTACAGTTGGTATTAACGGATTCTGCAGAAGCTGAATCCGTTAACACCAGGTCCTGGCTCTGTTTAACTTTTTCATTGACCAGAGCCAGGCGTTAATCAGCGCTGGGACATTGTAATCCAGCGCAGATTAACGCTTTGCGCTCCCCATGTTAAGTATAGGGAGCACAAAGTGCACTAACTTCGCGCAGAGGAGCGCCTAGGTACCAAAAGCAAACAGGTTTTTTAACCCGTTCGCGTTTGGATTGTAATAGGCAGCTAATACCACAGCTAACGGTAGTGCTCACGCAAGTGAGCGCTATCGTTAGCGTTAGGTATGTAATAGGGGCCATTGTATTTTATTTGATTGTATTGAGGTTGTTTATTTGTCATCACCACCAGGTGGAGCCAGTGGCACAGAATATCATCATTTTTAAAAAATTTATGGAGCGCCCCCTAACAAAAAAAGACATGCCAAAATGACCTTTTGAAATTTTTGTTTTGGGGCATAATTAAAAAAAAATTAAAAACTGAAATACAGTTTCTCTCAAATCAAAAGAAGTGTCAGTATCTGTTGCCTTAGCTGATTTAGTGCAGTGGCATTGTTTTTTTAATATGTAAAAGCAAATATTGCCTCTGCCGTAGAACAGAGAAAAATATATTTTGCATTTACTTTTCTTAAATTTTATTTTATTTTTACACATTACATGGTCATGTTTGCATCATGTAAAGACTAGACTCTGACCTTTCCAATGACCCCTCACTTAACCTTGTGCAGTGTACAATTCAGAGATGCAAGATTCCAAAGTCCCCTTGTCTCTCCTCACTGCAGTGCCTCCCTCGGTCTGGGATGTCGATGAAACAATTAGGGTTATTCAAAGAGATCTGAACGGCTGCCGAAAGGGAACTGACCGCTGAAATTCAGAGTTTGGTAACCTTTCTTGGCCATTCGGCTATTCAGAGAGCAGGCAATTCGCCAAATCTTGGCGAATTACCTGCATATACAGTGCCTGTTCGGTAACTGGCAGGGCAGTGAATCCCCATAGAGAAGCAATGCTTCGGCTATTCAGAGAACACAAACCAGCAGAGAAAGGTTTCCGAAATGCCCTGCCATTCGGTGGTTTAATTCGGCAGGTTTATTCAGGCGAATCCCATAGACTTCAATGTTAAAAATATTCCCGTTTTAATTCAATATCTAATAAACCGTTGATTATAACATTCTGCAGTAAAGAGTCTCTTTACTTATAGTTTTTTTTAGGATATTTAAAGCATTTTTCTAGATTTTTTTTAACCCCTTCCCGACCGCTGACATACTATGTGCGTCCTGCTCACGGGTCTCCCTTAGACCCGCGGACGTACATAGTACATCATCGGTCTTCTAACCTCCCTCCCGCTGATACTCACCTTCCTCGCTCATTCCCTCTGCGGTTATGGCAAGCTGGAAGCTTGGCTCGCCATTTCCTGGGGGCCGGCGGATCCGATGATGTCATCGCACTGCATGATGACCTCATCGGCAAGCGCCGGTAGTAAAAATTCAGGAAGGGGAGGGGGCTCCTTTGGAGCCCTCTATCTCCCCAACCATGCAACACACAGTGATACTTTTTGCACTGCTGGGAAGGGGAGAGTCTCCCCTTTTCATTGGTGTATAGCATTAATATTTTCGCTGCCGGATCGCGATTCGGCACTAATCGGCACCAAAACATGATTTGAACCTGGAGGGGGCTGACATCTTGGATGTCAGCCAAGCCTCCAGGTCCCCCCCACCCACTGACAACCTCACCATATGTGTGAGGATGTCAGTGGGCCAGTTAACCCTCTAGCTGCCATGTAGAGATAGGGGGATCCCCTTTGGATCCCCTTATCTCTTTATCCGTGGCAGCTAGATGGTCATATTTGACATCATTGGCCTGATCATGGCCTTTCCAATGATACTAAACATGATCAGGTTTGGTTTAAAAATAAAATTTAAAAAATTTTAAATTAAAAAAATAATTAAAAAAAAAAAAAAAAAATTTTGTTTTTTTGTCTGGGGGGGTTTAGTTAAATAGGACCTAGGCTGTCATCTAAAAATACGTAGCACTAAATAGTCAGAATGAGCGCAGCGCACATATGTGAACTGGCTCAGCAATGTAGGGGTTAAAAAGCAAAAACATTTACCATTTTTTCATCATATTTCATATTTTTTTATAGTAAGTTATTCAATATGATGGAAATAATGGTATTTTTAGAAAGTCCATTTAATGGCGGGAAAAATTGGTATAATATGTGTGGGTTGAATAAACGAGTAAGAGGAAAGTTTGACCTAAACATGAACAGCGCAGAAACGTAAAAACAGCAGCGGTCACTAAAGGACGGATTTGTGTAAAACCGCCCGGTCACTAAGGGGTTAAAAAAAATTCCGATTGTTTTAAATTTTATTTTTAACTTTACTTATTTATTCTGTAACAGACCTTTTTATTATCATTCCTTGGACCTCATATGTAAATTTCAGACATTTTCGCTTAGTCGTTTCTTTGCAAACAGCGTTTCACTTTTCAAACATTCAAGCAAACTGTTTTACTAATTTCTTCACTGCATTCGTCAGCGGTGTCGGCTTTTCCGGCGGCTGCGCTGCTCGGGTTTTTCTGCCGTTTTCGGCGGGTTAATCCAGATTAGGGATGAGCTGTTCGGGTTCGGATGGTTCGGAGTTCGACCCGAACTTTGGCAGTTCGAAAGTTCGTGAATTTCGAACTTTTTGGGTCTGTTCGGTTCGAGTTCGAAAAAAAAAAAACTATAGAAAATGCTTAAAAAAATACTAAAAAATCTAGAAATAAAGGGACTCTTTACTGCAGAATATTATAAGCAACGGTTTATTAGATATTAAACTAATGTGTACGTGGAAAGATTATCAACTCTAAATGACCTCTGTTCACAAACGGGCACAACACCAGGTGTTTTTAGTCTGGTAATCAATTTGATACATTGTACAACATACTGAGGGTGGGGTGGTGTCTGCTTCTGATTGAGATTTGAGAATTAATTTCCCTAAAACATCCTAATATGCTGCATTTAACCCTTTCACTGCTGAGGCTTTTCACACCTCTGTGCTGAGGTCATTTTTACCGCTTTCGCTCATCAGGATTAACCGCGTTTTGTAGCCATATTTTGATATATGACCCAGACATATTATATATCGTTCTTTCCGACAGACTTGGCAGATTCATAATATGTCATTATTATATGTATACTTTATGTCCTGTCTGTATATTATAACAAAAATGCAATAAAATTTGAATTTTCAATAATTTATTATGTGTAAAGTGTTTTTTTTCACATTTTAACATGCGATCGTTTGCGGTTATATTTTGTATGGGGTGCGCTTGTTAAAAAAATTAGAAATGGGGTCTCATTACATTTTTTTTTTGGGGAAAATTTTGCTTCTTTTAACAAACGCACCGCATACAAAAATCGTTAGTGCAGCATTATTGTTCACATTATAATTGAAATGGGAACAATATTGCTGCATTAACAAAACAAAAACAAAAAAAAACTTGTTTATTTTTTTTTAGAATTTTTTTTGTTAAATATTTTTATTTATTTTTTATTTATTTTTTTAAAACATTTTTCATGCTCATGTTTGGTATACTTGGAAAGGCCATGCTCTGGCCGATCCAACGATATCAAACATTAACCCCTAGCTGCCACGGATCGGGAGATAGGGGGTTCATTGGAACCCCCTATCTCCACCATTGGTGGCAGCTAGGGGTTAACTCCAGGACTGGCGTCATCATGCTATGCACGATGACGCCAGTCCTCAAGGGCAGTTCCTGGATTTCCAGGGGGAGCTCCAGGAGAGGATCACGATCCGGCGCTTTTCATCGCCGATTCGTGATCTGGCTCCCCAGGGGTTAATCACAGCCACTGTTTGGAAGGGCAGGCTGTGCCCTTCCAAACGGTGCCTGGATTAACCCCCTGCATTCGGCGATCGGGAGGGAGAGAGGTCCGAAGGACCTCCCCCTCCCTTTCAGGCGCTTCCTCCGCACATGTGGGGGGGGGCGCCTGAATTAGATGTCATCGCGCCGCCGCGATGACATCTAATTGCTCCGCCGGGGTCCCGGAGTGCTGGGCGGACATCCAAGACGTCAGCCCGCACCGGGGAGCGCAGCAATCCGCCGGAATCAACGCGTCCATAGCACAGGAGAACCACTTGGCTGGACGCGCTGAGCGCGTCCATAGCAGCCAAGTGGTTAACTTGTGTTTGAAAAAAATTCTAAATAACATCTAAGGCTAGGGTCAGATGAGCGCATTTTGTACGGACTGTGCATCCGTGCAGTACGGATGTACTTACTGACTGACAACAATGTAGTGGCCAAACAGTCCGTTTTTTTCACTGACGTATTTTTTGACTGATGTAGCAGGGAAAATAAATTAAAATGAAAAAACATTCTGTCCGTCAAAAATGCTGGACGTATAAATGCAGTCCATCTGACCTCATTTCATCACTCACATACAAAGCTACACGGACGTTGCGGACGTGGCGCACTCCGCACGTCCGTTCTAGCAGTATTACGTTCTTGCCTGCGTCCGTTTGCTGCGTCCGCCATGCATCCGCACTTCCGTGCGGACGTACTTCGTGTGTGGGGCTCCATTGGTCAGAATGCTATGGTGCCACGGACGTACAAATGTGCGGCAACACGGACGTGATAACTGCGCTCGTCTGACCCCAGCCTTAAGCAATGTTATTTTTCACCTCGGGATTAAACATTCACAGGGTTATTCAGAGAGCGGTGAAAAGCAGGAGAATAACTGGAGAAGTGAAAATTCTAGGTCAAAATAGCCAAACCAGAAAAATTCTCCCATTTAACTCACTTTCCAAATTGGCTATTTGGTCTAGATTGTTCTCTTCTCCTGACAGTTCTCCTGGCTTTCACCTCTCTCTCAGGGTTGTTCAGAGAAAGGTGAAAACCAGGAGAATGGCAGGAAAAGAGAACAATCTGGACCAAATAGCCGATTTGGAAAGTGAGATAAGGCTAGGGTCAGACTAACGCATTTTTCACAGCGACCGTCAAAAAGTGCGTCCGAACGCATTGCCTTATTTTTTCACGGAATGCGCGAAAACGGTCATACGATACGCATTTTTGTGCGTGATTTTTTACGGATCCAAACCAGGAAACTTTGGGTGTCTGGACGTTATGTTGGCCGGACATGAGCAGGGTCTGACGTCTCCAAATCACGCACACACGCCGCTAGTGGACGCAGCGCACTCTGTACGTCCATACTAGCGGTTCTGCGTTCTCGAAAAAATGCGTTCATCTTCCACTTGCGTTGCGCAGCCGGAATTTCGTGCGACCGTACTTCGTATATTGGCTGTCATTGCCCGTCATTTGATGCTAGTGCGGCCGTGATTAAGTGCGCCTAAACGCATGTTAAAAATTCGCTAGTCTGACCCTAGCCTAAATGGGAGAATTTTTCTGGTTTGGCTATTTTGACCTAGAATTTTCCATTCTCCAGTCATTCTCCTGCTTTTCACCGCCAAAAAATCAGTAAACTTTTTCTGCGTGTCTGAAAATGTCTCCTCTTTTCATACAGACTGCCGCCCCAAGCAGTTGTTTATGGATAGATTAAAGGAAAAGCATTTACCGTCATTTGAAATGTCATTTTTTGGTTTTTACATGTTTCTATACATCCTACAAATCCGCCACTTCACGGGCAGGTTATGGGGACCTCCTAGGCACGATATTTGAAGGAATTTTTCGGTTTTATTTTTAACCCTTATTTCATGGAAAACTCACTGTCCCTTTAAAAACGTTTTTGTTACTTTTTGTCCTTGTTTTCTGTCCCCCAGGGCACTACCCAGACCCCCATACACTTTTTATGGCAAATATCTAGCATATATGCCCTCTTGGAGGGCACTCTAAAAATTGAATTTTCAGCCCCATTGACTTGTATGGGGTCCGAGTTCGGGTTCGGACAAGAAGATTTGAAAAGTTCGGGTTCGGCTTCGTACCGAACTCGGGGAGTGTTCGGCTCATCCCTAATCCAGATGTTTTTGCAGGTTTCGGCATGTATTCGGCGGGTTTTTGCAGTGAGTTTTCGTCAGGTTTGCGGCGACTTTTCCCTGCGCTTTGACGGCCCTGTGGTGCTTGCTGAATACACCACAGGGTCGCCGGAATGGGATTGTCGAATCGCCCCGAATTGAAGAGAACGAAAAGTCACCGAACGTGATGTGACTTTTCGATTCTCTTTGAATTACCCTGAATGTGTTGCACCATCAGATCCACACTTGCTGGCAGTGTGTGAAATGAGCAGGTGAGTTAACTCAGCATCACTGATCACGTTATAATTGTAAACTGAATAATAGTGCTGTATTAGGAAAAAAAAAAGGAAAAATAATATTTTTGTCATTTTAATTTTTCGTAAATCTAACCTGGTTAAGTTAGTATCGCTGAAAAGGCCATAGTATGGCCTTTCTAATGATACTTCATAGGTCCCTCTATCCCTTAGGGCCCTAGAGATACAGTGGTCTGAATGACTGTAAAAAAAAATACAGAGCAAGGTGCCCCTTGTAGCAGGTGCCTATAGGCTCCTGCCTACTCTGCCTAGTGTTGTGTTTTTTTTGAATTCCATCTTTCAATGACTTTCAGGCTAGGGTCAGACGAACGCATTTTTCACGTGCGTTTAGCCGCACGAAATCACGGCCGTGCTAGCAGCAAATGACGTCCAATGCCGGGGAACATACGACGAACGGCCGCACGATCGTTCGTCCGTGCAACGCAAGTGGCAAACGAACGCATTTTTTCGAGAACGTCAAACCGCTACTACTGACGTACAGAGTGCGCTGCGTCCGCATAGCAACGTGTGTGTGTGATTAGGAGAAGTCAGACGCTGCTAATGTCCGGCCAACATAACGTCCAGACACAAAAAGTGTTTTATTGATGATCCGTACAAAATCACGGACGAAACGGCGCATCGTATGACCGCTATCGCGTATTCCGGGAAAAAATACGTACGTTCGTTCGAACGCACTTTTTCACGGGCAACGTGAAAAATGCGTTCGTCTGACCCTAGCCTCAGTGTTAAAACGTATGTACACATTTTATTGTTTGAAGTGGTTAACCCCTTCACTATCACAATCGTGTTTACACGAACTGCAGTAGCAGACAAAGCAGCTCAAGATCGTGGTAACACAATCTGAAGCTGTGCTGTATAACTGCAAACAAAATTAATTTGTTGCAAACAGATTTCATTTGCAGTTGGGCTCCAGACTGTGCCCAAAAGAATGAAGACCATGAGCATGACACCCAAAATGCTAAAACAATTTGAAACATTGCTTTAAATGTTGAAAATCTGTGTCAAGACTAGGCTTGTGCACTGATTTTTTTTTCGGTTCGATTCGATTTTTCCGATGTTTAAACTTTACGATTCGGCTCGTTTCGACCGATTTCTGTTTCGATTCGGTTCGGCTCGACTCGTTTTTGTGTACATTTTTTTTTCGGAATATCGACCATTTTTCGTATTTTCGTGTCACTTTGCTCGTTTTTTGTATCGACTTTTCGTGATTTCGGAAATTTTCGTTTTTCCGAATTGTACATGTTTTCGGAATATCGACCATTTTTCATATTTTCTGGTCACTTTGCTCGTTTTTTGTATCGACTTTTCGTGATTTCGGAAATTTTCGTTTTTTCGGAACGTCTGTTTCCACTCGTTTCAAAGCAATAAATTTCGATTTGACACATTTCAAGTACATTCGAAAATTCCGAAAATATTTCGTTTCGGCTTGGAAAACTTTTCGGATCTGCCATTTTCGGATCTAAAAATTTTCAGAAAATCGGCCGCATCCGAAAAAATTCCAAAATTCCGAAACCCGAAACGCACATCCCTAGTCAAGACACAGATCCCCAGCTGATTCAGCACGAAGCCCCAGCTGCAGTAAACCTTTTTGGCCAGCAGGCGGCCATGTCTGCCTGTGAAATTGGAATATTAAAGTGAACCATTCATTTGGTATTTTCCCAATGATGTTTTACATTATTATTATTATTAAATTAATTTAAGTAAAAATTAATACATCCCTGGTTCCTGACAGTGGTTTTATGGAAAATCACTTGGCAGTGAGGGGGTTATAGAAAAATATATTGTTACATTTTTACTGTTTACTATCAATATATGTATCTACCATTCCACCACCCCCACACAGTGGAATGCATTTGTGTTCTAGAGTCAAGGAAACACTTTCACTTTAATTCCATCCTCCCACTCACCTGTTCTTTCCTGTGTTTTTATTAATTAGTACATAGGTTCAGGGTATACAATACTGGAGGTGTAATAGATAAAAAAAAAAACTAGATTTAAAATCACAAGCATGAATAGATAACTTGATTAATGCATTTGACAAGCTAGAATGAGTCACAGGACTCTCCAATATGTACTCTACCTTAATTAGGATTTTGATAAACATGGTAACTATGACATGCTTTAACAAATAACCATGATTAACAATAGCACAGTAATAAGTAAGAGATGGATTCCATTCACCCACATTAAAATAATTAAACTAGGTCTGCTGTGAGCATTTCTAAGCTCCTGTACATCAAACACTTCTGGTGTTCTCATTGATTTGATTAAAACACTGCCCCGGGGTTTGTGCCTGGAGTGTCACTCTCATTTGGGAAAAAAGCATTTACAAAAATTAATATCAAATCTCTAACACAATAAAATGACAAAAGGCATCTGATTAGTATATCTTTAGTATCAGGACTATTTTATGTGACAAAATATGATGTTTCTGCTTTGATTATGTTTTACACTCCTACAACTATAAGAAACATAATTATTCTCATGTGCATTTACATCATTTAAACATAGTGGGTTTATAGTGTTTTAGCAATTACCCAGATAGGACCATGATAGATGTTTCTCACCGATATAAGCAGAGATCAATAACCTTGGATCCCAAATGTTTTGGAACAACATATCCCATTGTCATGGAACTGACATGGCGCTCCCCGCTTCAATTACCAGGACCGTTTATTTTCCTGGCGAAAAACCCCAAAGGACACAGACAATTGCCTTGGGAAAGACTTTATATTCATTTATATTGCGTGGTGTGCTTCTAAATGTACTTTTATTACTGTATGTGAATGTGAACTTGGAAATGTGTTTTGAAGTTGCAGGCCTGAGGTTATTTTCAATGCCCTCTTTTGTGTAGAATGTTTGCGTAATCGGTGATTATGCAACAATGCTGTGTCTATCTGCTGTGTGAGTTGTGAGCACTGTCCCAATCTGATTCATTGGGACAATGGATTATGTAAATGGTATGTGTGATAACTGACCTAATGTAATTAGAGTTCCAAGAAGTCAATGTTTGTGTAATTATGTTCCAGTGGAATTCCTCCACTGGTTTCAAAGGGGGTTTGGTATATGCAGATGATCCCTGTTTGACCACATAACTACTGGTGTTTTTCAATAAAAGTTAGTTATTCCTGATTGAACATACAGCCTGTCTGGTGTCTCTTTCGGGGTACTCTTACTTCCCCTACTCAAAAGGCATGGAGCGCCCATCTGGAAAGTCATTGAAAAGGCTCCAGGGCAGAGGGTCAGACCAAGCGACTCTGGAGCTACAGATCAGGCTGCTCGAGGCACTGAGTTCTGAGCAACTCAGTGGCCAGGCTGATCTTGGTATGGGGGTGTCTGGAGAGCAGGACAGATGGATGAGAGCGTTTCCGTCACACCCATGATATCTAGTCAGCTCAAAGATTGTCTGAGCATTATGGTAAATGTAGTTTCATCATGTCTTTAGGGGGAGTTGAGGTTGCTGACCCCTGATAAAAATGGTGTAGAATTTTACTATAGGCGTTATTCAGAGAGCACTGAAATGTTGCTGCATTTCGGTGCTCTCGTTCCCCGCAGTTCCCCTCTGCCCTTCGGGGAATCAAAGGTCCCCACCCTGCGCTGAAGTCAGCATTCACTGCAGGGTCCCCGGAGTGCAGGGAAAACCCGCCACAAACCCGCTGTGATCCTGCCGAAAACCCACCGGAAAAACCACACCGGAGACGCTGGAAAAAGCCGATGAACCACCGATCACAGCGCAGACCAGCCGCCGGAAAAAGCTGACAAGGTGGACAGGGTAATGAAAAAAAAAACAGTACGCTTCAAAGTTTCAATATTGAAACGTTGTTTGCCAAAAAAAGTACTGAACAAAAATGCCTGGAATTTACATATAAGATCCTATGAATGATAATACAAAAAAAGTATTATGCCTAAAAGATCCTAAAAAATCTATAAATAAAGAGACTTTTTACTGCAGATTAAAATAATAAACGGTTTATTAGATATTGAATTAAAATGGGAATATTTTTAACATTGAAACCTATAGGGTTCGCCTGAATAAACCTGACGAATGAAAACACTGAATAGCAGGGTATTTCGGCAACTTTTCACTGCTGTTCGGTGTCTGTGAATAGATTAATCATTGCTTCTCTATGGAGGATGTCACTGCCATCAAGTGGTGTACGTGCAGTCAATTCGCTAAAATTTGGCAAACTTCCTGCTCTCTGAATAGCCGAATGGCCCTGAAGTGTCACCGTACGCTGAATTTCAGTGTCCAGTTACATTTTGGCAACATTTCGGACCTCTCTGAATAACCCCTATAGTCTGTGCAGATGTTTCACTACTGGATATACAGCGAATATTTTTATTTTGTCCCTCATTTTTTAAACTTAAGTTTTGAAAGATAGCCATTTCATTTAACTCGTTCACTACCCTGATCGAGAATACTTGATCTTCAAGATTTCATGCAGGTGCCCTGCATTGAGCAAACTCAATCTGCCATATTCATGAGCAATGCAAATGAATTTCGCTTATGACAAACGAGTTACGTTTCTTTCTCACAGAAACACTCTGCTCCCAGCTTTATTGTTATACATGTGTAGCGCTGTGTTAAAATCTTGCTGCTGGCAGTACCTATTTTTGGCCACAAGATGGAGACAATCGCGATTAGAGACAATGGACATTGGGACTACATTTCCCGGCGTGCTTTGCAAAGAGACAGGAAGTGGGTGGACCCAGCAGACTTACATCCCGAACCTCGTGGAGAACGCGCCAGAGCGCGCGAGGGAACGAGAGAGAGCAGACGCAGTGCCAGACATCACTAGAGGGCCTAGGCCAGAGCGCGAGTGAGACCTGTCAGTTCCTTTATCGGGTCATTCAGCCTGAGGAGAAGGAGACCTCCAAGTTCCAGAGATTGCTGCAGATCAAAGAAACCGAAGACCTCGAGTGAGGAGTTGCCGCGAGTTGATCGGATACGGAGAGCAGGCGGTGAACTGGACAAGTTACGGAAAGTCAGACAACGGATCCGGCCGCAAGTATCCCCAGTCAATATCGAGCGGAGAGACGTCCTGGGTCAGCGGAGCCTAAAAGCAACCGGTGGATGGGTGAGAGGCCTCCAAGGCCGTATGTAATTAAGGAACACGCTGCTGTTTTCTCTTTAAAGTCCACAGGGCCCCAACTTGACTAGTCGAAGACATTCCTTAAGTAAATTCACTGGCCAGTTGAACTGTACCCGGGTACCACACACACATACACACCTTTTACATTCCGGGACTTAACCTGTGCAGGATTCATTTCTGTTACGATTCGGAACAGGGGTTAAAGATACGTTCCGAATATATTATTTTCTCTTTTCCGCTGCGCGTTTACCGGAATACGAAGAGATTGTATTTTTGGGTTCCGCTACGTGTCCCTTTTCCGAATTTCGTGCAATTGCATTTCTTTTCTGTTCGGTTGTGAATATATTTTTTCCGAAATACGAAGCCTCGTGTTTCGTTTCTTTCCCGCTACGCGCTTTTACCGCGATACGAAAGTACTGTAATAATATCTGTGAATACCGTGTCTCAACATCTGCTTACTATTTTAGTAAACTATTTAAATGATAAAAACTCACAGCGGTGTTGGAGTATATTTATTCCCTAGTGCGGGGAGACTGACCCGTGGTTCATTTTCAGCGGCTCCTCCTTGAGTGAGCGCTACACATGCACTAGCACTTTTTGGCCAGAAGGGGGAGCCTCTCCTTATCAAATAAGATTACTGTTTTCTAAAACGTAGGTATGGAAGTTAAAAATACTTATTACATTGTTTTTAATGGGATGTGGTTTCCCATATATCCTCTGGGTCTTGGCAGTGGTTTTATGAAAACCACTTGATAGTGAATGGGTTATTACGCATAACATACACATGTGTTTCTACTGATAAATATAACACAGAAATCATGAGGTTCATATTGTTTTTAACATATTAAATGTTATTTTCAATGTTAGTAAAGCATATAGCATTACACTTGAGAAAAAGAATGCAAAATCCATTTAAAATTTTTCTTTAAAAACTTCTCAATTTACCTCTAACTCTTTCTCGCTGCAGGGTGGTCCTTGAAGCCGCTGGGTGTACTAATATGCCCTGTTGACGTCTATGGGCCACTTCGGCCTCTCTCAGCACTTGGCGCGTGCCATGGCTGCCGCAGGACAAACCTGAACTCAGGCCGTCATGCGTCAGCTGCATGGGCGGTTCGAATTAGAGGTCCACCACAGCACCTGCCGGCGGGGTGTACTAGGACCCGTTAATCCCCTCCCACCGGGCACCACCTGCCTGGCATTAAGGGGTTACTATTAGGGAGGCACCGATACCACTTTTTTAAGACCGAGTATGAGTACCGATACTTTTTAAAATCTACTCACCGATACCGAGTACCAATACTTTTATTTTATGTCATGTGAACGCTTTTCAATAAGAACAGACCTCATATAAAAATGCCCCAGCTCACATGTATATATCCCCCCGAGATATATATAAATACAGAATGTCCCCAGCTCACATATAGCTTGCCACCAGCTCACATGGATATGCCCCCAGCTCACATGGATATTGCCCTCAGCTCACATGGATATTGTCCTCAGTTCTCATGGATATGCCCCCAGCTCTCATGGATATTGCCCCCAGCTCTCATGGATATGCCCCCAGCTCTCATGGATATGCCCCCAGCTCACATGGATATGCACCCAGCTCTAATGGATTTTGCCCCCAGCTCTCATGGATATTGCCCCCAGCTCACATGGATATGCCCCCAGTTCTCATGGATATCGCCCCCAGCTCTCATGGATATCGCCCCCAGCTCTCATGGATATTGCCCCCAGCTCTAATGGATATGCCCCCAGCCATGGGCGTCCACAGAAATATTTTCGGGGGGGGGGGCAAAATTTTAATGGCATCCATATTCTGCCCTTTTGACAATGTCATGAAGGGGACAGTCATAAAATAAAGCGTAGTAATACAGAGGCTGTGAAACATGATACACGTCTAATAGAAGAATAAAGGTCTTTATTGGAACCTGGTAAATATTAACACTGAAGTGGTAATAAAATGGACAAAAGTGGATTTTGCAGAAACAGCACCTTTCATTAAGCAATCCTCTGCCCTTTCGCTTCCGTATTCACAGCCAAAGCGTTCAGTGAGACGGCTGCAGCAAACTGATCTGCTGCTATGTAACAATTCAGCAGCTGCTGAGGAACTGAACGCGCCTCTGATTACTGACTGCACACACACTCACCACCACCAAGGGGATCTCATTTACAGGGCCGCGGCGCCGCTGGATTGTTAGTAGAAAAGTATTGTCTGTCTGCCATCATCAGTGCAGTGACATTAGGCATATTATAGCTTTAAAAAGTCAAAATGCTCTGTCTGCCCCTTTTTCCGATTCAGGCTGCTGTCAGACGAGCGTAGTGTTCACGTCCGTGATTGCGCCTAAAAGTACGTCCGTGATAGCATGAAAGAAAGTCCATTGGAGCCTGACACATGAAGTACGTCCGCACTGAACTGCGGACGCATGACGGACGCTGCAAATGGACGCAGGTTAGGCAAGAACGTAATACTGCTAGAACGGACGTGCAGAGTGCGCCACGTCCACAACGTCTGCATAGCTTTGTGTGTGAGTGATGGAGCGTGGTCAGACGGACTGCATTTATACATCCAGCATTTTTGACGGACAGAATGTTTTTTCATTGTAATTTATTTTTCCCTCCTACATCCGTCAAAAATAACTTCAGTGAAAAAACGGACTGTGTGACCACTACTGCGTCATCCGTACTGACGATGTCCGTACTGCACGGACGTACAGTCCGTAGAAATCATGCTCGTCTGACCCTAGCCTCATAATGACAAATTTCTGCTTACAATGCACATGGATTCAACAGAATCTACTAATCAATCACTCAACAATAGGAAGACTTGTCTAAAGGCATTATTAAAGTAAAGGAACTAGAAGTGTTTAGAAAGAACAATTGAGGCAATATTTTCATATCATTAAATATATAAATAATATGCCACCCGCATATAACACATACCGTGTGTGTGACACTGTAGGCAGCTTAGCTGGCTGATGGGCAGGTGGAGTGTGGAGTCGGAGACAGGAGAGGTTACTCTAAGTAAGTTTGTCAAATAAGTCAGCAGCTGGATTTTCCAAATGCGGCAAGCCTGTTCCCTGGCATGGATGGGGAGGCGCTGAGAGGTGGGTGTGAGCTTCACTCCAGCAAGTAGACAATCTGGAGCAGGAGGACCATGCAGCCTCGGCGTCTGAGTAAGTGCTCCGTGCCAGGGGGCGAGCTGACCCCCTGTGAAGATGGATGGATGCCGGAGCTGGCTGGACACCGGAGCTCGCAGCGGGCTGGATGGTGTCGCCGGTGCGGTGATTGCGGGGGATGAGAGGAAGAAAAGCGGCTGGATTTTCCAACATCACGCGACGCACATTAATCCCACCACTCTTCCACTCCGTCTCCCTGACCGCGCCCCCACACATGGTCTCACATGCGGGGGCAGTGTTGCGCGCATGCGTCACCGCTGCCTGGTTTGTTAACATATAATGCAGGCTGAGGCAGGCAGCATGCAGCGGCAAAAATTTAAGGAGTTCCTTCCGTGGCTGGCCCCGTTCCAAGGGGGGGGGGGCAAATGCCCCCCTTGCCCCAACCTGCGGACACCCATGGGCTGAACCATGGACAACAAGTCCATACCTCAATGACGTCAGATTTTTCTATAGCATGTTGGACATAAATTATGGGTACTTAGTTCTAATTAGACATAATTTTTTTCATTATACTTTGTTTTTTTATTTTGTGGATTTTATTCTTATTCTTGTATCTTCTTTTCCAAGTGTTACTGGAGCCAGGCACTGGGCTGGATTTATAACTATGCAGAGTAGGCATGTGCCTTCAGGCGTCTGCTACAAGGGGGCGCCTTGCCCAGTACAAAAAAAAAGGTTGTTTTTTTTACACAATTTACAATCATTTAGACCACTGTATCTCTGGAACCCTAAGGGCTAGATGGACCTATGAGGTATCATTAGAAAGGCCAGAATATGACCAGGTTAGATTTATGCAAAATAAAATAACAAATAAAAAAAAAATCTCTTTTTTTTTCTAACGCAGCACTATTATTCAGTTTACAATTATAAAGTGAACAGTGATGGTGCACTAACTCGCCTTCTCATTTCCCAAACTGCCAGCAAGCGTGGAGCTGATGATGCAATGCATTGTTTCATTGACAACCTAGACCGTGGCACTGCAGAGAGGAGAGACAGGGAAATCCTGCATCTCTGAGATGTACATCACACAAGGTTAATTGAGGTATCATTGGAAAGGTCAGAGCCTGGTTTTTACAATGATACCAAACATGATCGAAAAGTCACCGCACGTTCGGTGACTTTTCGTTCTCTTCAATTCGGTGCAATTCGCCAATCCCAGTTCGGCGACCCTGCGGTCTATTCAGCAAGCACCACGGGGCTTTCGTAGTGCAGGGAAAATCCACCGCAAACCCAACGAACACTCACTGCAAAACCCGGCGAAGGCACACCGAAACCCGCAAAAACATCTGGATTAACCCCGCCGAACACGCCGGTAAAAACCCGAGCAGGAGCCGATCACAGTGCAGAGCAGCCGCCGGAAAAACCCTACACTGCAGACGAATGAAGTGAACAAAAAAAAACAGTACGCTTGAATGTTTGAAAGTGAAACGCTGTTTCCAAATAAACTACAGAACGAAAAATGTCTGAAATTTGCATACAAGATACATTGAATGATAATAAAAAGGGCTGTTACAGAAAAAAGAAAAAACGATTAAAAAAAGAAGAAACGGAAAAAACTTTTTCGCAAAAAAATCCCAAAAACTGTCAAAGAGATCCTAAAAAATCTAAAGATAAAGAAACTTTTTACTACAGAATATTATAATAAACGGTTTATTAGATATTGAATTAAAACGGGAATATTTTTAACATTGAAGCCTATGGGATTCGCCTGAATAATCCTGTCGAATGAAACCACCGAATGGCAGGGCATTTCGGCAACTTTTCCCTGCTGGTTTTTGTTCTCTGAATAGACGAAGCATTGCTTCTCTATAGGGATTTCACTGCCCTTGAACAGGTACCGAACAGGCACCGTATGTGTAGGCAATTCGCCAACATTTGGCGAACTGCCTGCTCTCTGAATAGCCGAATGGCCAGGAAAAAGGTAACCCTACGCTGAATTTCAGCGTTCGGTTACCTTTCGCCAGCAATTCGGATCTCTTTGAATAACCCTGCATATATCAGTTGCATAAACCTGATCTCTGCTAAAAAAAAAGCCATAGTATAGCATGGCATTGATTTAAGGGTTCTGTGTTAAAACAGACCCAGGATGCAATGAAAGTGAGACAGATGTCATTTGCCCATCCTACCTATCCTTGCTGCATGTGGGAATGTAGCACAGGAGCTCTGGGAAGCAGTTCTTTGAATTGCTGTGATGTTATCTCTGATAGAAAGCCACAGTATGGCATAGCATTGATTTTAGGGTTCTTTGTAATAACAGACCCAGGATGCATAAAAGTGAGACAGGGGTCATTTGCATATCCTACCCAGAGTTTCTTGCTGCACATGGGCAGTGTAGCACAGGAGTTCTGGGATGCAATTCTTTGAATTGCTATGATGTGCAAGTGGCTTCTGCAATAATAAACAATATATATATATAGCAACAGAGAAATGGGAGCACTCTGGGTCTTAATGTAAAACAAAAAGAAATTTATTGAAAAGTCATTAAAAAAAGGACCGACGTTTCGGCTCCTCAGAGTTTTTATCAAGGTATGTGATCCTCTGAACATATATATACAGTCAGGTCCAGAAATATTGGGACATCGACACAATTCTAACCTCTTTGGCTCTATACACCACCACAATGGAGTTGGAATGAAACAAACACAATGTGCTTTAACTGCAGACTGTCAGCTTTAATTTGAGGGTATGTACATCCAACTCAGGTGAACGGTGTGGGACTTACAGCAGTTTGCAGATGTGCCTCCCACTTGTTATTTTGTTATTTTGTTTTATATTGCTTCTTTAAGAATAGGAAGTAGATTACTACCAATAGAATGAAAGTTTCTTTACTTATTTATTTTTTTAGGATTTTTTTGGGTGAAATTTTAGGTTTCCTAACTTTTTTTTAAAGAAACAAGGCTTTTTTTTAACCCATATGTTTCAATGCAGCATATGAATCCACACACTGCCGGGCAGTGCCTCTCTGCGGTATAATTAATGCAGCATATGAATCCACACACTGCTGGGAAGCGCCTCTCTGCGGTATAATTAATGCAGCATATGAATCCACACACTGCTGGGAAGCGCCTCTCTGCAGTATAATTAATGCAGCATATGAATCCGCACACTGCCGGGCAGCACCTCTCTGCAGATCGATTCAGTGATTTGGATCGATTCATATTTTGGATCAGTTAGTTTTTCGTTTTTTATGAGTTATAATTAATGCAGCATATGAATCCACACCCTGCTGGGAAGTTCACAGCAGTGTGCGGATTCATATGCTGCATTAATTACGCTGCAGAGAGGTGCTTCCCAGCAGTGTGTGGATTCATATGCTGCATTAATTATGTTGCAGAGAGGTGCTGCCCGGCAGTGTGTGGATTCATATGCTGCATTAATTATACCGCAGAGAGATGCTTCCCAGCAGTGTGTGGATTCATATGCTGCATTAATTATACTGCAGAGAGGTGCTTCCCAGCAGTGTGTGGATTCATGTGCTGCATTAATTATACTGCAGAGAGGCGCTGCCCAGCAGTGTGCAGGATTCATGTGCTGCATTAATTATACCGCAGAGAGGTGCTTCCCAGCAGTGTGTGGATTCATGTGCTGCATTAATTATACTGCAGAGAGGCGCTGCCCAGCAGTGTGCAGGATTCATGTGCTGCATTAATTATACTGCATAGTGACGCTTCCCTGCAGTGTGCGGATTCATATGCTGCATTAATTATACTGCAGAGAGGCGCTTCCCAGCAGTGTGTGGATTCATATGCTGCATTAATTATACTGCAGAGAGGTGCTTCCCAGCAGTGTGTGGATTCATGTGCTGCATTAATTATACTGCAGAGAGGCGCTGCCCAGCAGTGTGCAGGATTCATGTGCTGCATTAATTATACCGCAGAGAGGTGCTTCCCAGCAGTGTGTGGATTCATGTGCTGCATTAATTATACTGCAGAGAGGCGCTGCCCAGCAGTGTGCAGGATTCATGTGCTGCATTAATTATACTGCATAGTGACGCTTCCCTGCAGTGTGCGGATTCATATGCTGCATTAATTATACTGCAGAGAGGCGCTTCCCCGCAGTGTGTGGATTCATATGCTGCATTAATTATAACGCAGAGAGGCGCTTCCCCGCAGTGTGTGGATTCATATGCTGCATTAATTATACTGCAGAGAGGCGCTTCCCCGCAGTGTGTGGATTCATATGCTGCATTAATTACCCTGCAGAGAGGCGCTTCCCAGCAGTGTGTGGATTCATGTGCTGCATTAATTATACTGCAGAGAGGCGCTTCCCCCCAGTGTGCGGATTCATATGCTGCATTAATTATACTGCAGAGAGTCGCTTCCCCACAGTGTGTGGATTCATATGCTGCATTAATTACCCTGCAGAGAGGCGCTTCCCAGCAGTGTGTGGATTCATATGCTGCATTAATTACCCTGCAGAGAGGCGCTTCCCAGCAGTATGTGGATTCATCTGCTGCATTAATTATACTGCAGAGAGGCGCTTCCCTGCAGTGTGTGGATTCATCTGCTGCATTAATTATACTGCAGAGAGGTGCTTCCCCGCAGTGTGCGGATTCATATGCTGCATTGGTTATAACTCATAAAAAATTTAAAACTAACTGATTTAGGATAGGGTCAGACGAACGCAGTCTGAGCGCACTCTGAGTGCGTGCACAACGGACGGACGTTCTGACGGAAGATACTGTAGACACCACACAGTCCATTTTTTATGACGGACGTAGAATAAAAGGGAAATATGGGAAACAAAATTAATATGAAAAAAGGATATGAAAAGGCATTTTGTGCATCAAGGTGCTGGACGTCGCTAATGCGCTGCGTCTGACGTTGCCTCATCACGCACACAAAATGGTACACGCATGTGGTGGACGTGGCGCACTCTGCGCGTCCGTGTTAGCAGTTGTACGTTCTTGCCTAACTTGCGTCCGTTTGCCACGTGCATTGTGTGCACGCAGTTCGGTGTGGATGCACTTAGTGTGTGGGTCTCCATTGCTCATGATTCTATGCTACGACGGACGTTAAACTGTGCGGCAACATGGACGTGATCCAGGGCCGTAGGAAGGGCAAGGCGAGTGAGGCGCCTGCCTCGGGCACAGCTGTGAAGGGGCACAGCCATGGGTCGAGTCCTGCGGGAACGCTGCGGAAACGCAGGTTGCGGGAACCTGCGTTCCCGCAGCTTTCCAGCAGGTGTCGAGCCATGGCTGCGCCCCTTCACAGCTGTGAAGCACCCAGCCCGAAATGATTGCCGGCGGCCGCCTGCTTCCTGCTTGAACGGCCGCTGACAGGAAGTGCGAGCGGCTGCACTTCCTGTCAGCGGCCTTTCAAGCAGGAAGCAAGCGTCCGCCGGCAAGGAGAGGTGAACTGGGGCAATATCCAGGAGACCTGGGGATGATATCCATGAGACCTGTGGGGCACTCTCCATGAGACCTGGGGGGCACTCTCCATGAGACCTGGGGGGCACTATCCATGAGACCTGGGGGCAATATCCATGAGACCTGGGGGGCAACATCCATGAGATCTTGGGGCAATATCCATGAGACCTGGGGGGCACTATCCATGAGACTGGGGGGCATTATCCATGAGACCTGGGGGGCACTATTCATGAGACTGGGGGGCATTATCCATGAGACCTGGGGGCACTATCCATGAGACCTGGGGGCACTATCTGGGGGCCATATCCATGAGACCTGGGGGGCATATCCATGGAGACCTGGGGGGGCATTATCCAGGAGACCTGGGGCATCACCATGAGACCTGGGGGCAATATCCATGAGACCTGGGGGCAATATCCATGAGACCTGGGGCATTATCCATGAGACCTGGGACATATCCATGAGACCTGGGGGCAATATCCATGAGACCTGGGGCATATCCATGAGACCTGGGGCATTATCCATGAGAGCTGGGGCATTATCCATGAGACCTGGGGCATTATCCATGAGAGCTGGGGCATTATCCATGAAACCTGAGGCATTATCCATGAGACCTGGGGCAATATCCATGAGACCTGGGGCATTATCCATGAGAGCTGGGGCATATCCATGAGACCTGGGGCATATCCATGAGACCTGGGTCATTATCCATGAGAGCTGGGGCAATATCCATGAGAGCTGGGGCAATATCCATGAGAGCTGGGGCATATCCATGTGACCTGGGGCATTATCCATGAGAGCTGGGGCAATATCCATGAGAGCTGGGGCATATCCATGTGAACTGGGGCAATATATACCCATATGAGCTGGGGTCAATAATATCCATATGAACTGGGGAAAATAGTCTGGGGGCTCAGTGCTGTGTATATTATTCTGGGGGGGTGTGTATATTATGCTATATGTTCTTTTGCTATACGTGCATGTATTCTGTGTGTACTGCATTTGTACATGTACTAAGTGTGCACTATATATTAGGGATGTGCGTTTCGGGTTTCGGAATTTCCGAATCGGGTCGGACCCGAAGACCGATAGATCCGAAAAGTTTTCCGAGCCGAAACGAAAAAATTTCGGATTTTTCGAATGGACTTGAAATGTGTCAAATCGAAATTTATTTTTGCTCTATTCATGATTTCGGTTCCATTCGTGATTTCGGTTCCATTTCGGTAATTCTGGATATTGTATATTTAACTATTATCGGTTATATCGCTGATTCTGTAAATTTTATATTTGTAAATGCGTATCACTTGTTTCTTGTGGCATTCGGGTCAGTTTAGCGTTTTTTAAATCGTTTTGTTCATTTTTTTGTTCCTTGGCTTTCATACCATTTTAATATGATTAAATAAAGTTGTGAAATGTATATTCAATTATTCATAAGAAAAAAAGGATCTTTATTTAATAAAAAAAACATGATAGAATCGCCAGAATTATCGTAGACACTTTGAAACGAGGAGAACAGACGTTACGAAAAAACGAAAATTTCCGAAATTTCCGAAAAGTCGATACAAAAAACGAGCAAAGTGACCCGAAAATACGAAAAATGGTCGATATTCCGAAAAAAAAATGTACACGAAAAACGAGCCGAACCGAACCGAATCGAAACAGAAATCGGTCGAAACAAGCCGAATCGAAAAGTTTAAACATCCGAACAAATCGAACCGAAAAAAAAAAATCGGTGCACAAGCCTACTATATATGTAGGGTACAAAGGGTGGTCCGATCCACTGCTTCTGGTCGCGGGGAGCATCCAGTGCTCCTGCGCACTAGCACTGCGCCACTGGTCGGGGACTCTGATTTTTAAAATTATGTGGGGGGGGGACAATTTTCTGTTTTTGCCTCGGGTGCAAAAGGAGCTAGCTACGGCTCTGACGTGATCACTGCGTTCGTCTGACACGGGCCTAAAACTGAACCTAAAATTTCACCCAAAAAATTGCTAAAAAATCCTAAAAAAAAAAATAAGTAAAGAAACTTTCATTCTATTGGTAGTAATCTACTTCCCATTCTTAAATAAGCAATAAAAAAACAAAATAACTCATAAAAAAATGAGAAAACAACTGATCCGAATCACCAAAGCGATCCAAATCACTAAAACGATCCGAATCACCGAATCGCGCCAAAAATGTAGGATCGATCTGAAATTTTAGGATGGTCGATATTTCATTTTCGGAAATACTTTATGAAAATGGTGAATTTTGTCCGAATTTCGATTTGGAACGAAACGAATTACACATCTCTATCAGATATGTGACATAAAATTCTGTTTGGCAAATTACATAATACATATATTTGTATTCAGAAGCAGCTTGCAAATGACCAATTTGGACAAATCCTAAAATATTGGACCTATCACAGAAATTTTAAAAATGTCTGACATGTTGGAGGTGCACATTATTTTAATTTTACCCATATACCCGTCCCTCACCCAATCCCCCCCAAAAAATATATATATACACATATTGCCGCTAGCTAGACATGTGCATTAGTTTTAGTACTAAAACGATTTAGTCCGAATTTTGGGATAATTTAGTTTTAGTATGACTCAAGAGATACGAAACTGCTCAGTACAAAAAACGAAAGAAACTAAAATAAAATGCACTACATTTTAGTTTCAGTCCTTTTTGTGATATTACATTGATGAGTGAAGGAGACCAGCAATGAAGAGTGCAACATTGCAAAGCTACTTAAAAGGTTTGTATGCATAATCCTTCCCGACCCCTACCCGAAAATCTGACAGTGATAGAGCTCCAGAATACTCACTCACAGCACAGACAGCCAGCACAGGAGAGGAAACCTTTACTTAACCCTTGCATGTCTATGAGACAGACAGGATGATAAAAGCAGCTGGAGAAGGAAAACATTCAAATAAATCACACTGAAAGCTAATGACAGAGGAGGGCTGGATAGTAAAAACCCCTTTATAACAAGAAGCGCTGGGAGATGAGAGGGACTTTATAAAACGTGTGTTAACTCCCCTCCCGCTCTGCATAATAGGGGCTTAGGTCTGATACATTTTATATTATCCAGGACCAGGAGCACTATCCCCCTTTTTTATCTATAATACACATTTTATATAAAGACCCTCTCCTCTCCCAGTGCTGCTTGTTATAAAGTTTTATTTTTACATCTGATACATTTAGTATCCAGCTCTCACAGTTACTCTGACATTATGAGCCTTCAGTGTGATTTATTTGAATGTTTTCCCTGGATTTAAAATGCTCCATTTTATTATAAAAATAAATTTGCACCAGTCATCTCTTCTCTGAGCTTTCAGACTGATTTACATTAATATTTTCCCTCTCCCCTTATTTCATATTCCTGTGTCTCCTCCACAGAGATACAAAGTTTAAGTAAAAGTTCCCTCTCCTGTGCTGGATAAGCATTGCATTCCAAAGTTCTGCACCCTCCACATGCCAATGCAGTAGGATGTTCTATACAGAGAGGGGCATTAATTAATGCAGGAGGATGTTCTATACATTATACAGAGAGGGGTATTAATTAATACAGGTGGATGTTGTATACATTATACAGAGAGGGGTATTAATTAATGCAGGAGGTTGTTATCTACATTATACAGAGAGGGGTATTAGTTAATGCAGGAGGATGTTCTATACATAATACAGAGAGGAGCCTTTTTTTTAGCCCTTTAAATCCAGTGGCTGTGAGCGCCGAGATCGGCTGCTTGTTATATTATTTCTCAGTACAATGTATCAGACTCAGCTGTTACAGTAACTGACTGCTGCTCATCACGGCGCTCAGAGTTTCAGTAAAACAAGGAAATAATATTGTTCTAACCTCTTATATATAAAAAAATTATTTACTAGTTTTACTGAAACTCTGAGCGCTGTGATGAACAGCAGTCAGTTATTGTAACAGCTTTGCCTGACACATTGTGCTGATAGTGAGAGATACTGTAACAAGCAGCGATCTCAGCCCTCTGAGGAGCCACTACAATAGTAATTGTATCCACTGATTTTCGGATGAATGAAATTAGTTTTCATACTAAAGAACTGAAAACGAATTTCTTTTGCAACTAAATAAATTGCATTTTAGGACTAATCCATTAGTTCAAAACAAAATTTTGTGCTGTGCACATGTCTACTGCTAGCATCACTTTTCATGTAATGCACCTTCCACAAACTTTTAAACACTTCACATTCAGCATATGAAATAAATAGGTATTACTTTTCATCTACTGTTTCAATTTGTTTTAGGTTTATGTAAGGGTTGTTTTTTGGGTTAGGGTTAATATTACAGAAAGTATTAGGTTTAGGATTACTATTTCTGCTTTTTTAGGGTCGGGGTTAGGATTACTATTTCTGATTTTTTTCAGGGTTGAGGTTAGGGTTACTATATCTGCTTTTTTAGGTTTGGGATTAGGATTAATATTTCTACTTTAGGATGATTATTTCTTCTTGTATTGTGGCTAGGTTGGAATTAGAGTTTGTTTCAGTATTAGGATTACTATTTCTGATAGTGTTAGGATTACATTAGGATTACTACTGCTTTTTAAGGGGTACTATTTATGCTTGTTTTGCGGTTAGGATTGCCATTTCTTCTTATTTTAGGGTTGGGGTTAGGGTTACTACTTCTGCACATTTTAGGACTAGGTTTTGCATTAGAGTTATTGTTAATATTAGGGTTACTCTTTCTGCTTGCTTTAGGGTTAGTTTAGAATTAGGGTTACTATTTCTGCTTGCTTTAGGGTTAGGTTAGTATTAGGGTTAGTTAATCTTCTTTTTTAGGATTAGTGGAAGATTATTTATGTTTTTTAGGGTTGGGATTAGGGTTACTATTTCTGCTCATTTTAGGGCTAGTTAGTATTAGAGTTAGTGTTAGTATTAGGGTTACTATTTCTGCTTGCTTTAGGGTTAGGTCAATACTAGGGTTACTATTTTGCTTGTTTTAGGGTTAGGTTAGTATTAGACTCATGTCAGACGAACGCAGTCATCATGTCCGTGTCCCCGCACAGTTTATCATCCGTCGTAGCATTGATTTGTGATCAATAGAGACCAACACACGAAGTACGTGCGCATCGAAGTGTGCACGCACCACGCAGGTGGCAACGGACGCCATTTAGGCCTCAACGTAAAAAGCACTACAATGGACGCCCAGAGGGCACCGCGTCCGCATAGCGGCCTGTGTGATGATGACGCGACGTCAGACGCAGCGTATTAGCGATGTCCATCACGTTGACACTCAGAGGTTTTTTTTGATCTGGCTGACTGCACCTTTCATTTAATTTTAATAAATTTTGTTTCCCATAGTTCCCTTTTTTTTTCTACATCCGTCAAAAAAAAAACGGACGTGTGGTGTCTACAGTATCTTCCGTCAGTACTTACGTCCATTATACACGCATGCAGAGTGCGCTCAGACTGCATTCATCTGACAATAGCCTCAGGGTTTCTATTTCTGATTATTTTAGGGCTAGGTTAGAGTTAGTGTTAGTATTAGGGTTACTATTTCTGATTGTTTTAGGATTAGGGTTAGGGCACATCTAAACTTCTGAATCACCAACAGTCAGATGAATTGCAATTTAGACTTAACCGAATTGCACAAGACTAGTGCCCTTGTTTTTAATTAATGCTTTACAATTTGACAAAACAAGTCATTCTATAAGTAAGAACATGCATGTGGTTGAAATTCTACAATACGAACGTTTTAGAAGAATGTCTTTCAAGGGTAATTTCACTCATGGAAACTCTGACACGCTCCTACTACATTTTATCAATTGCACTACGTTAGACAATGGATCTGCTCTGCCACTCATGTGTTCAAAACACATCAAATATTACACTGACCAACAATTAAATAAATGAATTGGGAATTGAGAAGAGTTTAAAACCAGACCCGCTGCCATTTGAAGTATGAGCTCCTGATAAAACTGCCGTTAGGAAGACAGCGAAACGCGTGTTGAGCCAGTTACTACATGTCGATAGACTATAATTATTGCTGCAACAATGGTTGCACTTAAAAGCTTTATTTAATATAACTAGTACAAGTAGGGAGGTGGTCATTGTGGCATGATGCTGTTGTTAAAAGGGAAGCACGATTTTGTGATTGTATCAAGTTGTGGTGCTTTGAATACTAAGAAGTGTGATTTTGGTGCATAGACAGAGGGCAGGAATACGAGTGAAAGAGATATGAAGGGGTACATCTCTTAAGTGAATTGCACTTTGATTACTTTATAGCATGATATGCTAATTGGTCACTTCCTTAATGAGTTTAAAGGTTGCATATGAGGGGTTTTATACAGAATTATTCAAAGAGATCCGAATTGCTGGCGAAAGGTAACCGAACGCTGAAATTCAGCGTACGATTACCTTTCCTGGCCATTCGGCTATCCAGAAAGCAGGCAGTTCGCCAAATGTTGGCGAATTGCCTGCTTACACGGTGCCTGTTCATTGCCTGTTCGAGGGCAGTGAAATCCCCATAGAGAAGCAATGCTTTGTCTATTCAGAGAACAAAAACCAGCAGGGAAAAGTTGCCGAAATGCCCTGCCATTCAGTGGTTTCATTCGACACGTTTATTCAGGCGAATCCCATAGGCTTCAATGTTAAAAATATTCCTGTTTTAATTCAATATCTAATAAACCGTTTAGTACAATATTCTGCAGTAAAAAGTCTCTTTATTTTTAGATTTTGTAGGATCTTTTAGGCATTTTTCGGGATTTTTTTGCAAAATTTTGTTTTCCGTTTTTTTTTAAATTGTTTTTCTTTTTTCTGTAACAGCCCTTTTTATTATCATTCATTGGATCTTATATGTAAATTTCAGACATTTTCGTTCTGTAGTTTCTTTGCAAACAGCGTTTCACTTTTCAAACATTCAAGCGTACTGTTTTTTTTTTTCTCACTCCATTCTTCTGCGGTGTCGGGTTTTTCCGACGGCTGCTCTGCTCTCTGATCGGCTCTTGCTCAGGTTTCTCCGGCGTTTTCGGCGGGGTTAATCCAGATGTTTTTGCGGGTTTAGGTTTTGCGGTGAGCGTTCAGCAGGTTTGCGACGGCTTTTCCCTGCACTACGATGGCCTTGTGGTGCTCGCTGAATACACCGCAGGGTTGCCGAAATGAGATTGCCAAATCGCACCGAATTGAAGAGAACAAAAAGTCACCGAACGTGTGGTGATTTTTCGATTCTCTTTGAATAACCCTGATAGTATTCTAATAAAGGTTACAATTTAATAACAAAGAGGGAGAATTGACTCCTCCTGCTTATGAGGAATATTTTTGCTTGTCATACGAGTGTGTTTAATCATTATTCTTCTGTTAAAAGCACGTCTTATGTATCAAGAGTGGTGTATTTCTAATCCCGGACGTGGTTTGATGTATTACAATTTATCAATACTGATGCGTTTATTCTCATGCACTATTATGAGATGCCATATTCTGTATTTTGGTACATTTTTATTTTTCGGGGGGAAAATTCTGTTAAAATCTAAAAAGCATCAACGCCACTGTCAGGATCAGTAGATTTAGACATACCTAACAGGCTGTGTGACTATACAAAGGCGCGCTAGAAACAAGTCTCTGGTGACATTGGGTAAGACATCATGGGCATATAGTAACTGTACACAAAAGTCCCAAAAAACTGAGAGTGCTGGCGGTGCCACAATGGCCTCAGTTAAAAGTTTGGGAACTCAAACCTGGGCAGCTGTAAGTTGACATTTTGCAGACCAGAATGGAGATATGGTGAACCTCCCTCCCAATGAAATCATTCTCTTGCGGCAGAAACAAAAGCAAATATATCACAGAAATCAGCTGAGCTGACTTTTTCACTCACAATGACACCCATTAGTGATCAAATCGAATGTTTGCCGTACGGGATGCACTTTCATTTTACATAGTCTCCTTGCACCATGGACAGCTCCCATGGTGACCATAATGACCAAAAGGGAATCTCTGCCACGACTGTGACTTGTGTGACACTGGGATTAGGGGCAATAGACCATTTTTTTATTAGTAGGTAGATGGAAAAATCCCTTCCCCCTATAGGGTTAATTGTCAACTGATGCCTGATTAGGTCTGTTTTTATAGGAGCTGTGGTTCCCTCTGAGACAGTCAGTCTTGGTGCTGAGTGCAGTAGAGAAGGAGGAAAGACCTGAAAGTAGTTTATTTTGTTTTGTTCAGCAATATTGGTGAGCGGCTTAGCCACCAATACTCTAGTTTAGTATACCGAATGTTTAGTTAGACTCCGTGTGAGGAGTAGGCTTTACATTATATTTACTAATATATTTATATTTATTCCTGGTGCCTTGCTATTGAGTATAGTCAATATGATGTTCCTCAGGAGCCATGCAAAGGAGTAGTGTTCATTACAAACAAAATCCATTTGCATTTCGGCTCCAGAACAGGTCTTTAGAGGTTTAGCACCATGAGTATGATGCCTGAGGTGTTGACTCTTATTAAAACCACCTGAGGAAAGTGTCTACCGGACATCTCCTCTGCTGATCCTGCATGAGACCTAAACTGCAGTAACCCCACTTGGCCAGCAGATATCCCCATCTACTTCCCAAACAGGTTATTACAGTAAGAAATACATTGGGAATATCTCCACGTATTTTTTACAGTACAACAAATTAAAAATTATGTTCCAAAAAAACACTGGTTGCAGACAATGGTTTTCTGGAAAAAAAATCCCTTTGTAGTTAAGGAGTTAAAGAAGTAAATTAAAAAAAATTGGTACTTTATCTGTCTCTTATTTGTGTTATTAAATCATATTTTGCATTCTGGTAGAAGCCTCTTAATAAATCTGGAGTTTTATAGTTGCTCTGTTGACATATACTGCCACTTTTTTCATTTTACAATGGTTCTGTAGCATCAAAAATGTTAGATTAATTTTCAGAAAAATGAAATATCCAGAAATAAAATGATTATAATGTGTGACAATAAATTATTGTACAAATGAGAAATCTTATTGTCATTGTCGTGTCAAAATAGGCATTTTCTGGCCCTTTTTGGGAGTAAGTCGAAATATATAAGTATTGCAAGGAACTCTGGGTAGGACATGCAAATGACATCTGGCTCACTTTTTTGCATCCTGGGTCTGTTATTACACAGAACCCTTAAATCAATGCCATGCCATACTAGACCCAGGATGCAAAAAAGTGACACAGATGTCACTTGCATGTCCTACCCAGAGTTCCTTGCTGCATATGGGGAATGTAGCACAGGGGCTCTTGGGATGCAGTTCTTTGAATTGCTGTGATGTGCAAATGGCTTCTGCAATAATAAACATAACTAATTATAGCGTGGAGGCTTTTTATCTCACTTTTTGTCCTCCACCACAACCCTACCCTACGGGTCCATGCATCCACTGTAACTGGTCATGCCTAGCTCCTAGCTGATGAGGGTCCAATAAACTTGAAACAGCGCTGTCCTAGGGGTGGCTTTGACCGGTTGCATAAACCTGATTTCTGCTTAAAAAAAAAAAACCATCTAGTATGGCATGGCATTGATTTAAGCGATCTGTGTAATAACTGACCCAGGATGCAAAAAAGTGAGACAGAGGTCATTTGCATGTCCTACCCAGAGTTCCTTGCTGCATATTGGGAATGTAGCACAGGGGCTCTCGGATGCAGTTCTTTGAATTGCTGTGATGTGCAAATGGCTTCTGCAATAATAAACTTAATGGAGACTTTTTATCTCACTTTTTGTCCTCCACCACAACCCTTGTAAGTATACATATATATATTTTACTTATATATATATAGCTTTGAAAAAGAAGAAGGTATGACGGCACTCCAGGACTGTCAACTTGTAATTTATTGAGAGTCCTGGAGTGCCGTCATACCTTCTTCTTTTTTCAAGCTATTATTCATCACCACATGTCAGGCACCGGGCACTTTGGATCTCCTAAGGAAGCGTGAGTGCATAGCGTTGTCATATATATATATAAAAATCAGTTTATATATATATATATATATATTTTTTTTTAAATTTGAATGACACCCATAAAAAGCTGAACCAGATAGACATGAGTAATCAGTCATATTATGCGACTATGTAACCAGGATTATAATTCTTTCTATTTTTCTATCACTCAGTTTTAATGTATAATGCTGTGGAATATCTAGGTGATATATAAATATATAGATATTGATCATGATCAAACATTTTAGGTGTAGTACAACTTCCTTTAAACGGTCTAGAAAAACAAACAAACAGATTTTCCACAAAAGTACACAGTTTTAATACAAGCACAATAAATATATATGTATATATACATATATAAAAAAAAACACAAAAACCCCATGTATGAACATAAGTAATACAGTTTTTACACTTCTGCGAAATCACATTTAATAGGTGGAAACTTTACATAGAACATATGATTTTTTTTTACCTTATTAAGGGCATTGAGTACAATTCTGCTGAGTGATTTCAGGAACATGCCAAAAAATAGAAAACATAGTTTGATATGCCTTTTAAGTTCTTTATTATGATACAAACCAAATTACAAAAAAAATAGAACGAAAGCAACGTGATAACACATAGGTCCTGTGCTTTGCACATGCAACAAACTGATAAAATGGAAAAGGATATTATTTTAACCGTACATAGACCAGCCTTTACAAGTCAAACACAATGTAAGTAATTAACATATTAATGCAGAAATGTAGAGGATGCAGGTTTTATTTTTTAACCAGTTGCGGAAGAGTTTCAAAATACTGCAGCGACATTTACTAAACACAGCCAATCCATACACAACACTTAAAAGTGAAAATAACACATAAAGACGGCTGTGGGGGGGGGATATCTACCTGCAGTGACATTCAGCATTTCTTTTCTTTATCAAAGAAAACGTAATAAGTGTATTTCCGACTTAACCCTTCGATGTGGCGAGGGATAAACCACAATGTGTATTATGCTTCTCTGGTTTGCGAAGGGTTAACAGATAAAGCTGAATACATTGCGTGCTCTTGCAAGCTTCACTAACTCTATTAAAAGCGCTGTCCGAAGACATAGCAGTCCGTCAAAGCAAAATGAATAATCAAAATAAAACCCATTGAACCAAAATATTTATAAATTTGTCATTTTAACACATAGTCGTCACTTCCAGATTTTTATAGATTTTTTTTTAATTCAAAAATGAGTTTTTCAATACAATCTACATGTGGATTTCACAGGGACTACGGCAGATACCAACTGATGGAATGATGCATAGTATATCAAGAAGATTTAGGTAGTTTTATACTAAATTAGAAGACCTGACTGAATTAAATGTAAATTAAAAGGTTTCTGTGGCTTTTTGTTTTCCAATTTTAAAATAAGTTATAGTAAATTAATCAAGTTCCACCAGTGATTATAGTACATTTATTTAACCCCATTCACTACCAAGGCTATATTAAATCTGAAAGGCACCTCCGGTTGCCTCTTTATTGAGTATAGTCGATATGACGTTCCACAGGAGCAATGTAAAGGAGTTTTGCTTAATCAAATTGAAATTCTTTTCCATTTGGTCTCCACAATATGCCCCTACAGTTTTAGCATGGTGAGCATGATGAGTTAGGTGCCAACACTATTTAAAACCAAAGATATGGTGTAAGGTTCCCTCTGCTTGGCGCTGCATGTAAAAATAACGTGAAATACTGTATCTCGTATGCGAAGTGGCAATAAGGTTCCGTTGGGATGAGACCAAATTGCTTAGTGCTCAAACCATAGAATATATGATAGCATACATCAATATAAAAATGCGTATCAAAGAAGAGAGGTGATTATAATCATCATGAAAGGTATTTTAATATGATAGGTAGTGTGAATCCACCCCCCCCCATTATAAGTGTCAAACCCTGCAAGTCTTTTACTTGCATAGGATGTTAGCCTGTGGAATTTAGCCATTTCCTTTGTGTGCAGGAAGGGGTGTGTGAACAGTGGATGCTAGAAAAGTGTATGCTAGAAAAAGCCATCTCTGAATCAATATAGTAATTTTTGGCTCACTGTTGGTTAAACTCTGACGTAGAAATGTATCTGTATGCTGATTGGCTATAAATTCTTTGAAATCTAATAAAAAACCTGTCTAAGGAAGGATATTTCAGACAGGACTGACGCTACATTGCTTTGTGGCCGATTTTGTTGTCTCTCGCCATGGTGCAGCGCCGCGCCCTGTTTTCAACTTTGATATATGAGAAGAAACTTGAAAAAGGTTTATTGAAATTTCAAAAATGGTAATTATTATAGGGAGTTTGTTTTGTTTGCTTTAAATCCAAATTTATCACATCACATTTGTCTAGGGTAAGACCGCTAACAATTAGAGAATACAGCTTACACTGTTGCAGATAAATGTGCAAATTCAGAAAAATATTAAACCTATATTTAGTAGATGCAATAGAATAACACAAAGGAGCTAGAGATTAGGCCCTCTAGTGGTGAAAAGTGCGTTGTGCAATAGTACAGGTCTGCAATCTGTGTAAATTAGTGCAAACCTAACAATGAGGTTCTGTTGCAATAAAGCCAAAGTGCTCTATGCTTAAATTAGAACACATAGGGCTAAACTACATTCTTCACGCAAAAAGCCTCGCGCAAAGGGAAAATATCTGCGCAAATCACCGTTGGAATTACAATCTTCGCACTTTTTTATCCGCCGATCTATTGCGTGCACAAACAGGAAGCGCCCAAATGCACGCGCAGTACCGTCTCGCTCAAAAATCTTTGTGCGCAGTCTTTTCTTGAGATTCAGCCAATCAGAATTAAGAACCACACCTGTCTCATGTTAAAAATTGAGTCTGCCACTGTCAATCCGAGCATATACTGTATGCTGCAGCAATAATACATGCACACACAACTTCATTCATTGTATTGGTTTGATATGATTTGAATGGGCCACTGTGCTTTGGTGCATTCCTTTTTATGGGCTTGGATATTTGGGGTTAGCCAGGTTGTTCAAATTTGCCATTAGCACCAGCTTTTAGGAGTTGCTAAAATTATGCGCGCAAAGGCCATGCGGTAATTACTGCGAAATAGATTGTAATACCATACTCGTACCAGCGCACATTCACATTTGCACTCACAATGTTAAATATAGGAAATGCTAGCAGAATGCTTGGTTGTGTAGGGAGAGGTATTAGCAGTAGGAAAAGGGAAGTGCTCATGCCACTGTACAGAGCACTGGTGAGACCTCACTTGGAGTACTGTGTGCAGTACTGGAGACCGTATCTCCAGAAGGATATAGACATCTTAGAGAGAGTTCAGAGAAGGGCTACTAAAATGGTGTACGGCTTGAAGGAGAAAAGTTACCAGGAAAGGCTTAATGATCTTAACATGTACAGCTTGGAAAAAAGACGAGACAGAGGAGATATGATAGAAACATTTAAATACGTAAAGGGAATCCACAAGGTAGAGGAAGGGAGTATATTTAAAAGGAAACAAAGTAGCAAAACAAGAGGACATAGTCTTAGATTAGAGGGGCAAAGGTTTAAAAGTAACATCAGGAAGCATTATTTTACTGAGAGGGTGGTGGATACATGGAACAGCCTTCCAGTAGAAGTGGTAGAGGTCAAAACAGTAATTGAATTTAAGCAGGCATGGGATAGGCATAAGGCTATCCTAAACAAAAGATAAATCCAGGTAAAGTATCCATGTAACCCCCACTTTATTTCGATGTCAATCGATGTTTCCCTGTGAGAACCCCCCCACCCTTTCTCTTCCCCCCCGATGACTTTTGTTAAGCTGTTCAGAAACGCTGCGGACTCTGTTTTGTAGCTGATTTTTTATTTTCCTGCAATGTGATTGCGGACTTTCGCTGCCCCCCTGCTGAGACATTATTAGCAGCCTATACCCCAATTCACACCCTTTTCTCCTCCCTTTCCCGTGTTTTTTATTTTTCACCACGCCACCTCGTGCTGCAGACCCTCTCTCCCCCTTCTTTTTTTTTTTTTTGCCGTTGGGGCAACTTGGGGTGTGCCACTGTGGCGGCCACCATGGCTTTGTCTGCCGCACTTGGCCCTCATGTACCCCAGCCTTTGTGATCTGCACACGTCCATGGCCTCCTACGGTACCTCGGACCTTCGGGAGTGTGCCAGGACAGTCACACATTTGGCCTTTGCAACCTTTTCCATCCCCCCCTTTTTTTTTTGGGTCCTGGAGCACTTTTTGGTGTGTTTGTCCACCTCCCCCCCAAACTTACTCTTCAGAGATGTTTATTGTTTGACCCTGCAAGACCTTTTATTTGTTGCTTATCTATAGATGAGACCCCCCATCTGGGGATGGTTTTTTTGCTGTCCTATTGCTATTTTTGGATGACTTTATAGTTGTCTATATACTGTTTTTCTTTATTTTCTTTATGCTGAGTTATTGCAGACGACTATGTGCGGCCCTGCGAGGCCCTAACTCTGTTTCTCTGTATGATGACATATTTCAAAATAAAAATTTTGAATACAAAAAAAAAAAAAAAAAGAAAAAAGGATCCATGTAATTGGGCAGACTAGATGGGCCGAAAGGTTCTTATCTGCCGACATTTTCTATGTTTCTATGACGCGCAAAGTACAGTAAACGCGCAGGTTCACTCGCAGTTAAACGATTGCGCACGGTTGTTGCGCTGACTATGTAATACGGGATTCGGCGCAAATGGTTTTACCCCGCACGTTAAAATGATTATTTGCACCGGCGCAAACGTTTGTATGAAGATTGTAATTTAGCCCATAGCATGTAAGGCATAAAAAAGTTATCAGTGGAAAAAGGGTGATTGCGATCATCACATTGGTCTTGAATAACACCACTAGCATAAAAATCTATGATGTTGTTTACAATGTTGCGAATAATTGTGCAGGTTCAAAAAAAGATTATGAATATAAATAGTAAATACAATATAGTACAAAAAGTGGGCTAGCATTTGGGCCCTCTAGTGGTAGGAAAGTGCGTGGTGCAATAGTTCAGGTCTGTAACCTGAGCAAATGTCTGCAGACCAATTCTTAAATTATGCTGCTACCTAGTGGCTAAAGGGTCAAAATGTTCTTCATTCCAAAATGCTGGATTCTATCTGCTGCAGTTCTTTAAAACTCACAGAGAAGAACAAAAATATTTGTTTTACATAATAATAAATCCCTTACTTTTTAATCTATCACCTGCCTCCTGCTTTCACTTGGCAAGCACTAATACAGCAGGTCCAAGCCTCAAAGATCCAGAGGAAGAGGGAAAGAAGGGATTTGGCCACCTCTATGGGCCAAACAAGTGCATCAAGTGAGCCGGATATCAAATAGGCTCCGCAGCATGTGAGTGTATCCACTGTGTATTACTTTATAATTCTACCAGTACAGTACACACTATGTTATAATTCCTTGTCTTGAAGGTAAAAAGGACTTCACCCACAAACTGACCTTCCAGAACAGGCCGCCTCTTCAATATCCACAACAAGGAACCAGTGACACCCAAAACTACATTTTTTTTCTTCTCTGTGAGTTTAAAAGAACTGCAGCGGATAGAATCCAGCATTTTGGAGTGAAGGATGTTTTGACTCTTTAGCCACTAGGTGGCAGCATAAAGTAAGAATTGGTCTGCAGACGTTTGCTCAGGTTGCGGACCTGAACTATTGCACCACACACTTTTCTACCACTAGAGGGCCCAAATGCTAGCCCACTTTTTTTTTTTTACTATATTGTATTTACTATCAGGGTTATTCAGAGAGAGGTAAAAACCAGGAGAATTGCCAGGAGAATGAACAATCTAGACCAAATAGCCGATTTGGAAAGTAAGATAAATGGGAGAAATTTTCTGGTTTGGCTATTTTGACCTAGAATTTTTCACTGCTCCAGTCATTCTCCTGGTTTTCACCTCTCTCTGAATAACCCTGTATGTATATTTATAATCTTTTTTGAACCTGCACAATTATTCGCAACAGTGTAAATGACATCATCTATTTTTATGCTAGTGGTCTTATTCAAGTCCAATGTGATGATCGCAATCACCTTTTTTCCACTGATAACCTTTTTATGTCTTACATTCTATATGTTTTAATGTAAGCACAGAGCACTTTGGCTTTATTGCAATAGAACCTCATTGTTAGGTTGAACAGATTGCAGACCTGGACTATTGTCACGCACTTTTCACCACTAGAGGGCCTAATCTCTAGCTCCTCGTTTTTTATTCTATTGTATCTACTAAATATAGGTTTAATATTTTTCTGAATTTGCACATTTATTTGCAACAGTGTAAGATGTATCCCCTATTTATTTGTTAGTGTTCTTACCCTAGACCAGGGGTCAGCAACCATAGCTCCCTGATGTTTTGGGAACTACATTTCCCATATGACTCCGTCAGTCTAATGGATGACTGAGCATCATGGGAGATGTAGTTCTCAAAACATCAGGGAGCCAAGGTTGCTGACCCCTGCCCTAGACAAATGTGATGATTATAATAGCCTCTCTCCTTTGATAAGCATTTATATATATATGTCTGCTATCATATATTCTATTGTTTGAGCACTAAGCAATTTGGTCTCATCCCAACGGAATCTTATTGCCACTTCACATTCGAGATACAATATTTCACGTTATTATTATGTGCAGCGCCAAACAGAGGGAACCTTACACCATATGTTTGATTTGCCTCCAGGCAGGAGCAAAGCACTGCCTTATTACCCTCAGTAGGCTGCTTGCACACGCACTAAATATAGTTTTTAGGATTCACAAGGAGAGCGAGAACAAAGGGTACTCTTTTATTACTATTTTAAACCAGCTGAGAATGTGTCTGAACGACATCTCCCCAGCTTATCTTGCATGGAGCTCAGAATTGCAGTTACTTCTTTTGGCCAGCAGAGGGTGACATCTTCCTGACAGACAGGCTGCTACCATAAGGAGTACATTGGGAATATTCCCAAATATTTTTACTTTATGATTAATTAAACATGATTCCCCCCCCCCCCAAAAAAAACACTGGTTCCTGAAAGTGTTGTTTGGAAAATCCCTTGGCAGTGAAGGAGTTAAGCAATGTAATATTTTCAGAGGCACGTGTGCAGAAGGGTGTGCACGCTCAGTGAATCGCTCATGTTTTTGGCATTTTAGGTCCCCAGCTTTTGGGGGAGTTTATTACATGGTTCATGAAAATTAACAGTTTGTGATTATTTACGGTTTGTAAGCCATAATATAATATATGCACATATCCTAAAATAAGTGCTGTGTACACCTGTGATTGTTTTACCAAAATCCATTTTGCAGGGAGAGTTTAGATCACATTGGTGTATTCTTCTCAATATATAGTTAGCATGGATCATTCTAAATGCTAAATCGTTTGGTAAAATGCTTTAAATCTCTTAGCAAACCTTCACATTCTATTTTTAGTGTACACATGTTAAATGCATACATCTGGTTCGTCACAAAACCCATGAATTAACTATATTTATTAACTTATCTCCTTACATTTCAGAAGACGAATATATGAATTGGTATGTGATGCCAACCCTCCGACCCACCGGAATCAAGAGTTGATGTTCGACCTCTATCGGCCATGTCTACATATATTAGAAGGTTCTCAACTTTTTAAGTGGGCGAGTGTCAAGTCAGGTAAAAATGGAAGCCTAGGAACAGGTTAAAGATATTTCTATCGTCACTACAATTGGCGAGTTATACTTGAGCCATAGCAAGGGTTGGTCGCTGGATCTTGAAAATCTGTTCTTTCTTGATCAATTTCTTAAAATAGGATTCTTCATCAGAGGCTGAAAAGAGGAGGACTCTACTGAAGTACACTTTTCCATTACTGAGTCTTTTTTTAGGAAAAGAATGCAGGTTTTTCAAAAAAGAACGCTTTAGATGTTTTAATGAGTCATCATGCAATCAAACATAACCGGTAACCTCTACGAATGTCTGACAGGAAGGCTCAGCAACATTTTTCAAGAACCATACTGCGTCGGAGTTCTCCATTATGGAACACAAACCTTTAGCATTGCGATACACATTTTATATTACCAACTTTTCATCAAATAGGACTAAAAGACCACCCAACAAAAATAACAAGACAAAATAAGCCCTAAAATTCTAATTTCCTCTTTTTTTTTTAAATCAAATGTTGGAAAGTAGGTGAAAAGTGCAAGGAAGTGAGGTATAAAATCTTAAGTCCAGACAGATAAAGGTCACCCTCTGCCAGACTCATCTGACAACACATTTAAAGGGCATGTCTGACTTCTGTGGATGACTAATATCCTTGATATTAATGGATGTTTTGTTCCGTTCTTTTGCATTATAAATTGTTGTTTCTTTTTTTAGGTTTTTTCCTGCATTCTACGAATTTTAAAACAGAGTTAAATGATATAATTACATTGCACCCAGTGCACCATGCGTCTAGAAATAAATACAACCATACTCTAGAAACCCAGTGGAGATACTTAAGAGTCCCAAAATCTCCATAATGTAACACAGAAAAACATAAGAACATGTATGTGCACAATCATTAAACCTCTGTAGTGGGTGATCTGAAACACCCTATGGTGCACTGCATATTTTTATGGAAATAAATGTCTGCTGCTATATAGCAATTGAGGTCATTAACGTACTTTAACACAGTATTTAATCCTTAGAAGGAAGGGACGCATGTTTTGGCTAAAATGAATAAGTTAACATTAATAACGTTCTCATTTAATATATAAAAAAACTAGTCACATTTGACACACTTCTAAAATATATAATTTTCCATTATAAAATGCGATTTGAATGGATATAATAAAGCATGTGTGCGCTTCTAAACATTTAGATTTTGCAAAACCAAAGAATTGTTAAAGCAATTTTTTTGTTAATTTTAATAAAGCTAACTGTAGCGAAATATGAGCATTTCAAACCCAAAATGACTGCGCTTACCATTTTGTTCAGTAGGGCGATGCTAGGGATATCGAGGGGATATTTAGTTGTGCTCGATGATCCATTCCTCATAATTTTACGTAGAACTATAGATTTGCTAGACCCATTTATATTCACAAAGAGACTTACCAATATAGTGGTGACGACTACAGTCCTGTTTTCCATCGCAGATGAGTCATTTTTAAAAGCTGGCTCATGTTGAAGTAAGACCAGTTTATCCATATCATTCCAATAACCAATCTGCAGCAGAAGAACACAAAATATTGTTAGTGCGCTTAAGTCTTCTGTTTAGAGAAATCAATTATACGCTCTCTGTTGTTGGTGTTAAACCAATCAGAACTCCTGAACATAGCATTAGATGAAACAAAGTAGCATAGCCACTATATGTTCGTAAAAAATATATTCTGATCAACCACAACATTAAAACCACTGACAGGTGTAGTGGATAACATTGGTTATATGGTTACAGTGGCAACTGTCAAGGGGTGGGATATATTATGCACGAAGTGAGCAGTCGATTCTTGAATTGTTGGAAGCAGGAAAAATGGGTGAAAAGTTCTGAGTGACAAAGGGCCAAATAGTGAGTGTGGCAAGAGTCTCTTTGAAGTTGGGGTACATGGTCCTAGAAATACACCTATGAAGTGCAGGCTTGTTACTTTATATTGTTTCCCTGCCTTCTCCTATGTTGAAGTCACTCTGTTCCTACAGTTCTAGGTGCAGGGTGTTTGTGACGTCTGTGCTACGCATGAATACTGTTATTGTTATTATCATTAGTGTCTATGTTTATCTGTTACTATCTGCTAATAGGATTACTGTGTGGGTCGCTGAAGCCCTTTCCAACTCACTCTATGCAGAATATGTTTACTGTTCTTTGTTTACTTTATCTGATAAAGATTGAGGTGGTCTTTGTCTGTCTTGCTTGGCAACATTGCCCTTTAACCCCTTAAGGACGGGAGTAATTTTACAACTTCGGCTCTGTTTCGGAAGTAGAAGTTTGCTGAGCTCATTTTGACCATTTTTAAGTTACGTATTATTATACCACCCAGACAAATTATATATCGTTCTTTCCGGCAGACTCGGCAGATTAATAATATATCATTATTATATGTATATGTCATGCCCTGCCAAAATGCTATAACAAAAAATGTAAAAAAAATTGAATTTTCAATAAAATTTCAATCTTCCACAGTGTCTAAAGTGTTTGTTTTTTTAAATTTTATTATCCGAGGCTCTGCGGTCATATTCTATGGGGTAGATTTGTTAAAAAAATTAGAACGGGGAACCCATTTTTTGTGTGATTTTAGCTAAACTCCCCCCAAAAAAAAAAATCATTAGTGAAGCATCATTGTTCACATTATAATTGAAACGTGAACAATAGTGCTGCATTAAAAAAAACAAATTTTTTTTTATAATTATATTTATTATTTTTTTATTATTTAATTTATTATTTTTTTATTATTTTTATTTTTACTTTTTTTACACTTTTATTTTACTTATAACATGGTCATGTTTGATATCATTGGAAAGGCCATGCTCTGGCCTTTCCAGCAATATCAGAAATTACCCCCTAGCTGCCATCGATCAGGAGATAAAGGGGTTCAAAGAACCCCCCTATCTCCTCTAAGGGATTTCCATGGGAAATCCCTTTGCAGCTAGGGGGTTCCCCGGTTAACTGACATCATCGCGCATGGCGCGATGAGTCAGTTGACCGGGGGGGGACCCAGAGGTGGGGGCTGCCATTCAAGATGGTGGCCCCCACCGGAAATAGGCCGCGATCGGGCACAAATTAGTGCCCGGTCGCGACCTGGCAACTAAGGGGTTAACCCCCCATACATCGCTGGAAAGGTCAGGCTGTGACCCTTCCAGCGATGCTGGCCACAGCCGCCTGGTCCCCGGCGATGGGGAGATAGAGGGATCCAAAGGATCCCCCCCTCCCCTTCAGGCGCTTCCCCTGCTCCGGCGGGGGGGACGCCTGAAACTGACGTCATCGCGCCACCGGCGAGATGACGTCACTGCGCCGGAGGAGGGATCACACTGATCTGACTCCGCGGGAGTCAGAGCAGCGTGGGAGCGACCGGAGGAGGTAAGTATTAAGGGAGGGGGGCTGTAAACGCCGAGGACGTACATTTACGTCCTGCGGCGTCAAAGCCCGCCTAATGCAGGGTGTAAATGTACGTCCTGCGGCATTAAGGGGTTAACCAGATTACAATCTGTCTTGTTGGAATGTGGTGCAATAAATCTTGCTGACCAGAGTTAATCCCATTATGTGTCCCTGGTCTAATTATGTCACAAACAGACAACAAGACGCCAGGCAGTGATTCCTGAGCTGTCGCAGCCATACACAGGAAATGATTTCCCATTTGGCTGCCAAGCCCCTCCTGACACTGTATATATTTAGCTCCTTAAAGGCTCTGGGAGTCTGACTGTTCTAACCACAAGATCTGCCTGCTGCCTCATTTCTGGGAAATGCTATCACCACGTTTTCAGTATACCCGTCCTTAAGCTTCAGCTAAGGCTAGAGAAAGTCATGAAAGACTGTTGGTGGGAGAAAGGGGGTCCGGCAAGGGAGTGGCATTAACAGATGTGACCCAGTCGGGGTAAGGACATTTCTTGCAGTGATGACTAAGCAAATGGGCCAGGGCATCTACAAAATGGCAAATCAAGTGGGGTGTTCCCAGTATGCAGTAGTTAGTACCTACCAAAAGTGGTACAAGGAAGAAAACTGGCAAACCGGCGTCAGGATCATGGGAGCTCAAGACTCATTGATGCATGTGGGGATCGAAGATTAGCTCATCTAATCTGATCACACAAAAAGGTTACTGCAGCACAAATTGCTGGAAACCCTAATGCTGGCCATTATAGAAAGGTGTCAGAACAAACTAGAGGTGTACCACCTACCTAGAGATTGCTACAGACCACAAACACCCCTTCTTGACAATGGCATTACCTGATGGCAGTGGCCTCTTTAAGCAGCATAACACACACTGCCACACTGCTAAAATTGTTCAGGAATGGCTTGAGGAACACGTCAAAGATTTTACTTAAAATTACCCAGATCTCAATCTGATTTAACATCTGAGAAATGTGTTAGAACAACAAATCCGATCCAAGGGGGCCACACCTCGAAAGGATCTGGCGCCAATGTTTTGGTGCCAGATACCACAGAACACAGAGGTCTTGTGGAGTCCATGCCTCAGTGCAACAGAGCTGTTTGGCAGAATGTGGGGGACCTGCATGATATTAGGCAGGTGGTTTTAATGTTGTTGTGGCTGGTCAGTGTATATAAGCAAGAAAGGCACAGGTCTTTCTGTTCATATATGTCAAGGTTTTATTGTGGCACACTCTCCAGCTGTCACAATAAAGTTCTTTTAGTATTTGGAAAGAGATACTTTGTGTCCTATGTGCATCTACTTCTCTGTCTCTTACCCTTTGTAACAGGGGCATCTGTTGTGACGTTAAGACATTTAAGGCATTTTATTCCATGTCCTGCCCTGTAAACCTCAGAGCATGGCTTTTATCCATCGAATAAATGGATAAACATGATTCTTATCCAAGAAATATTGGGGTGTTTTACAGCAAGGCCCTGATATGCTCTGGCCAGTGTAGGGAGCCTCATTCAGGTTGGAAACCACTTATCTAGAATGCTCATTCTGGATTTTGGATTGTTCTGGATTTCAGAATCTGGGAGAATCCGATGTTGGAAATGTAGAGGATCATGACAGAAGAGCTGAGATCTCCTTCCTGCTGCACTGGCAGTTCTCTGCAGCCTTCACTGACCTGTTGTCTGGAGTCAGTGAGACTCCGGGCACCATGTCACTCACTGAGGCTGCCTGATGTCAGTGGGGAAGGAGAATGTAGTGGGAGAGCCACCATTTCCTTCCTGTTGCAGCTACCAGCTTGTAAATAAGCAGGTGCTCTGTAGCCTTCCACCGCGGACATGATGCCAGAGTCAGCATTGTAAACACTGTGGTGACCCAGAGTCTCCCAGTGTGTGCCACAGTCTGATGCAGCGCTCGGGAGCTAGGCTCCTAAGCGGCAGCATGTTTTGGAGCACCCCTTATCTGGATTTACTAAAATCCAAAAGGACTCCGAAAACTCTGGTTTTCAGAGTCTCTGGATTTTATAATTCCATATAAGCTATGTCTGACCGCTATATATAAATTAGCTGAAAGTCGTTATGTCTTTGCAGCTCTCATAACACCAGCATAATGATGAGCCAGATGCTATAGCAGCATCCAGAAGCCTAATTGTTCTGGCATCAAAGTCATACTGAGAGCTGCATAGTATTAGTATTATTGTACCCTCATCAGCTAGGAGCTAGGCATCACCAGTTGCAGTGGATGCTTGGACCCATAGGGCAAATCAGTACTTACTTGGGTTTTGGTGGAGGGCAAAAAATGAGATAAAAAGCCTCCACGCAATAACCAATAAGGTTTATTATTGCAGAAGCCATTTGCACATCACAGCAACTCCAATAAACCCGAAACAGCGCTGTCCAGGAGTGGCTTTGACCAGTTGCATAAACCTGCTCTCTGCTAAAAAAAAAAAGCCATCTATTATGGCATGGCATTGATTGAAGGGTTCTGTGTAAAAACAGACCCAGGATGCAAAAAAGTGAGCCAGATGTCATTTGCATGTCTTACCCAGAGTTCCTTGCTGCATATGGGGAATGTAGCACAGGAGCTCTGGGATGCAGTTCTTTGAATTGCTGTGATGTGAAAATGGCTTCTGCAATAATAAACCATATATATATATACACACTGTTTATATATAGTAGATTTGGTAAGCCGTGTTAGTCCAGATGCCAAAATCACGAGTATAGCAGTATGTAGTGATACCTATTTTTATTGGACTAACGTTACATTTAAAAGACAAGCTTTCGAGAGGATTCCTCTCTTCCTCAGGTCTCGAAGCTGAGAGGTTATACTCTCGAAAGCTTGTCTTTTAAACGTAACGTTAGATATATATATCAATCAATCAGCTGAAATTAACAGATATTAATTTTTTTGCACTTAAAAAACCTGCCAATTAGAGCCCATTGATTACATCAAATTAAATAATTGAGTGCACTGAATCTTACTTTGGATTCTATTCACCAACAGGAAATTCAGCTCTCTAGCAATGAATTTATTGCAGCAATGATGGCCATTGTTGACATGAAATGGAATTTTAGGAAATTCAGAGCTTTTTGCCTTAAGTACCACATATCATAACTGTGACCTTAATTCAATTGCACACATCACGCTCATGTACCAGATGAGAAATACTTCCAAGATTCATGCAAACGTCATCACCTGTTTTATAAACACATTGCAAATAATCTGCCATTAACCCTCAGGGTAGTGCATCCATGCAGTTACAGAAACATGTGCTCATGTAACAGCTGTGTCACTTCACTCAATGACTCCTGTCCCAGTTCTTAGAGTTTTATAATTTTTACCTATTAAACCTTCTTCCCATTTTATTCATCCTTATTTTAAAGGACACCTATTGTGACCAGATGCACTTTGCTATATCCCGTCATGTAGTGGATATCATATTGGTCTTAAAGATCCATGGGATATCTATTTCATTGATACTATTTGGCAGGTTGTACTTGCCCTGATCTGGTGTTGAGTATTGCGGTCTTTCATTCTCTATGGGTATAGCACGTACAATGCTGAACGACTCGCCCGCAGCATTGATGTTGACAGCTGACTTGTCAGTCATCATGCCGACTGTCAACTGGCTTCATGGAAGGAGTGGAGGCTTGTCTTGTTTGACGACTTTCTACTCGGTATGGAGAAACTGATATACCCCATGTTTGGTACAAACCCACAGGGGTAAAGCAATGGGTTACAGGCAATTCAGGTAGCCACAGAAGAAAAGGAAAAAGCTGGTCACTCCATCGTATAGTGAAAAAAAGTCATGAAAATGTATGGTGTGGTGCAACAGTTCGGTTCCCCTGGAACCGTTGTCAGAAATAAAGGGATTAGGGTTCTGGTGGGAACCAAAACGTTGCACTGCACCATCATAAACACGTTCTTTTTTGTACCATACGATGGAGGGACTGGCTTTTCCCTTTCTTCTGTGACTGTCTGCTCAGAGCTGTCACTCACCCTTGTGGCATGCCGCATGGAAAGGAGTGACAGCAAAAATGTATTAGGGAAATACTTTAATTTTATGTATATCTATGTGTTAGGAAAGACATGCTAACACATATATTAGGAGTTATGCAAAGTAATCTACAGTGTGGGAAAAAAGTTGCAACTTCATAAGTGGAACCAAACCCCTAATCCTACCCCTACCGCTTAATCAAATGGTTGTTGGTCTAGTAGGGTTTTTTATATTTTGCTGTTGTGCTAGTTAGGTGTTGACAGTGAATAGTACCTGGGCTCTGTTGTAAATCAGAGCCCAGGTATAGGCTCAAGGATGGTAAGGAATGGTCCATAACTTGCTGCAAGGACTATCATCCATTGATTGTGTCCCTGTCACAGTTGAATGCTGTGGTAGGGGTCACCCACTTATTGCGTGTATTATTGTAATGCCAGCTCCCCAATGCTGATTATAAACTTAGCATTACTGAGTCATAGGGCAGGGAAAGCCCTCAGCTCTGTGCTTCCCTGCTGGTTCTGTTGTTACCTGCAGTGGTTATTTAGCCATGTTAGGAAACCATATGCTGAATCCTGATGTGTTTCATAATGCTGACCTCCAGTGGAAATAAACAACATATCATTACATAAACAAACTTATGGAGATGCTAATGGGCCATATTGCTGTAACTGAAATCAGTACCCAGGGTGGATATCTCCATACAGAAATTCTCACTCTCTCTTTGTCAGTATCCTGAAGTACTGATTCTGGCCCAATCCCACTCCCAATCAAAAGCCGTAGCTCACTGTAGGGTAAAGATAAACATTAAACTGCTTTATTTTGGGTTACAATGGGACAACACAAATAGGGGATGGACAGCCCAAAGATAAAACATGCCCTGGTGTTAATATCCTGAATAGCCGCTCCCCTCCGATACATGCCCTGTGTAAGAGAATGAAGAACCTCCCCTCCCAAGCATGGCAGGGAGGAGAAAGGAGGCGGTTCCAAGATTGGCTGCCACCAGTTCCTGGGGAAAGTGGCAGCAATCTGGTTTAACCCAGCTCTTGAGGTTAGATGGGAGCATAGACATTTAGGACAATAAAGCAACAATGCAGTATGAATCAAGGAAACAGCACAGCATATACAAGAGGACACCATACACCAAATACATCAGGAAACAATACAACACTTGCCACAAGGTACAAAAGAGACATCCACGGAATAGTACACAGAGAACAAGGACACCCTGTACCTATAAGGGGCACAGGGTGACTTTGACATAGGAGAAGTATGGGGAACATTATAAAATATCAGGCCCAAGAAAACTAGCTGCCCCACAGCTCCCATAAGTAATTTCAGGTCCAGGTGCCTAGAGTCCTAATTGACTACGAAGGTTGGTTGTGTGGCTAGCTATTACTTTGTTTGTCCATTCTCCCTCTCACAAGCAGCTAATGAGCATCTTTGTATTGTTTACACAACCACCACCTATCAGCTACTGAATTAAATACAATGAATTGAGAGCGAGTTTCAAACTTTGGCCAACAAAGCAGAGCGGAATAGTTGAACTAGACCTCAAATTGGCTACATGTGCTGTGTTACAAACAAGATGCAACTGGTTGGCAATGAATATAATTCTTAGTTAATTGATTCTAGGCTACCCCGGCAGTGGCAGTTTTATATTAGTTCTATATAATATTACCATTGTTATATTCACAGAACTAAAAGCCAGGCCTTTATATAGACAGTTATATGGCACTATTAAAACAATGGCATTTTTAGAAACCAATGCTCCAATTTTAGTTTTTTATTAGGAGAAAGAAATAGGCCTTTGAACCCCTTTATACATACAGGGTTGTTCAAAGAGTTCCGAATTATGGCCGGAAGGTAACCGAACAGTGAAATTCAGCGTACGGTTACCTTTCCTGGCCATTCGCTATCAAGAGAGCAGGCAGTTCGTCAAATGTTGGCGAATTGCCTGCACATACGGTGCCTGTTCGGTGCCTGTTCGAGGGCAGTGAAATCCCCATAGAGAAGCAATGCTTCATCTATTCAGAGAACAAAAACCAGCAGTGAAAGGCTGCCGAAATGCCCTGCCATTCAGTGGTCTCATTCAACAGGTTTATTCAGGCGAATCCCATAGGCTTCAATGTTAAAAATATTCCCCTTTTAATTCCATATCTAATGAACTGTTTATTATAATATTCTGCAGTAAAATGTTTCTTTATTTTTAGATTTTTTTAGGATCTTTTAGGCTTTTTTCGGGATTGTTTTGAAAAAGAATTTCTGTTTTTTTTTAAATCGTTTTTTTCTTCTGTAACAGCCCTTTTTGTTATCATTCATTGGATCTTATATGTAAATTTCAGACATTTTCGTTCTGTAGTTTCTTTGCAAACAGCGTTTCACTTTTCAAACATTCAAGCGTACTGTTTTTTTTTTTTCGCACTCTGTTCGTCTGCATTATCGGTTTTTCTGGCAGCTACTCTGCGCTGTGATCTGCTCCTGCTCGGGTTTCTCCGGCATCTTCGGCGGGGTTAATCCGGATGTTTTTGCTGTTTTCGGTGTGCATTCGCCTGGGCATGGAAAGTGAGTGTTCGTCAGGTTTGTGGCAGCTTTTCCCTGCACTACGATGGCCCTGTGGTGCTTGCTGAATACACCGCAGGGTCGCCGAAATGGGATCGCCGAATCTCATTTCATGGGATCACCGAATTGAAGAGAACGAAAAGTCACCTAACGTACGGCGACTTTTCGATTCTCTTTGAATAACCCTGATGGTTTGCCTAATTATTATTTCGCAGGGTCAGTTTTAATAAGCAGGATAAAAATATGTATTAGGACACTGAGAATAACTAGCAACAAATTAACAGAATAAATAAACCTATTTAAATGCCATAAAGTTATACTGCTTTTACTCACAGCTCAAAATATCTGTAATAAATTGTGCAGGTGCATCTGACAAAATATCTTATTTTGACAGTTAGGAGAAAAATAAAAAGACTTAATGACTCTTAATGCTAATATTGTTGTGATATATTTTCCATCTAGAGCTATGCTGTTGTCACTTTGGGTATTTACAGCTGTAAATGTCAAAATCCTGCTAAATGATCTATTGTTTTAACACTAAACTTTTACAGGGTTATTCAAAGAGATCCGAATGGCTGCCGAATGGCTACCTTTCTTGGCCATTCGGCTATCTAGAGAGCAGGCAATTCGCCAAATCTTGGCGCATTGCCTGCACATATGGTGCCTGTTCGAAGGCAGTGAAATCCCCATAGAGAAGCAATGCTTCAGCTATTCAGAGAACAAAAACCAGCAGGGAAAGGTTCCTGATTTTTAAAAACACTTTTTTAACTTTACTTATTTTTTCTGTAACAGCCCTTTTTATTATCATTCCTTGGACCTCAGATGTAAATTTCAGACATTTTCACTCAGTAGTTTCTTAGTTTCTTTGCAAACAGCGTTTCACTTTTTACCCATTCAAGCAAACTGTTTTTTAAATTTATTCACTGCATTCGTCTGCAGTATCGGCTTTTTCTGGTGGCTGCGCTGCGTGTGGTCGGCTCCTGCTCGTGTTTTTCCTGCGTTTTTGGCGAGTTAATCCAGATGTTTTTGCGGGTTTCGGTATGCGTTCGCCCTCGTTTTGCGGTGAGTTTTCGGCAGGTTTGCGGCGGCTTTTCCCTGCGCTATGATGGCCCTGTGGTGTTTGCTGAATACACCGCAGGGTCGCCAAAATGGGATCGCCAAATCCAACCGAATTCAAGAGAACGGAAAGTCACCGAACGTGCGGTGGCTTTTCGATTCTCTTTGAATAACCCTGTTAGTGCGACTATGTAAGGAAACATGCTTTTCAGAAATTTTTTCCACATACTGTACAAGAAAAATAAATACTAGATATGATTAAACAAATAGATTTATTGGGAAACATAATGTATGCATATGTGAATCTGATAGAACCCACAACATACAACTACTGTATATTTAATATTTTGCATGTATACACACACATAGACACACATAATATTAACCTCTTCGTGACCAAGCACTTTTTGATGATATTTATTATAGCTTTTATTTGAAACATTGGATGAAAAGTTATCAATTAAATATAGGGTAAAATAAAACGTTTTGCATTGAATCTGTCATTTGCATTGAGTTTGATATGACAATAAGTGCTTTCCAATGTACAACAAGACAACAAATGAGTTAACTTGATTTTGGTAGTGGAGAGGTTACTATGTACAGTATAAGAAGAGAATAAAATAACCCAGAGGCAAGTATACAATATATGTTAGGCAGGCCATGTCTGCTTCCCCCAAAACACCCTCCCCAGGGTGTCTTCGGGATACAGCACTAGAAAACAGAAAACAAAAGTGGTGAAATGTTTCGCCCACCGTGGAGTTCGATTCCACTAGAGCAGTGTTTCCCAAACCTGTCCTCGGGACCCTCAACCAGGCCAGATTTTGCAGATCACCTTGGGGAAATACAGCCTGAATCCTGCAATTAGGTATGGGCTGCCAGTTCGATGCAAATGTGAGTTTGCATCGAACATTGGCCGTTCGACCATTCGCCGAACGGCGAACATTTCCGCGTGTTCCTGCGTGTTGGCCCACAATGCACCACAACGCACTTTTCAACTGGCCTGAAGCTTGTAATTGGCTACAGCCTTGCACTTGACCACAGGTCAGGTGCAAGACCGGGGCAAGACTATGCCAATCAGGGCTCAGAGTCCTGATTGGGCAAATTTTGCCCAATCATGGGCTCACAGAGCTACAGTTGTGTTCAGAATTATTCAACCCCCAATGCTGTAAAGGGTTTTAGGGAATTTAGTGTACATTTGTAATTGTATTCAGAATGAAATCCTACAAGGACTTTTTAAAGAACCATATGCAACTAAAATGACATCAATTGGTTTTGTAATACAGTAGTAAATGTTTCTTTTGTGAATTCTTCATTGACACAATTATTCAACCCCTTAAAGACTACCACTCTGAAGAACAGAGGTTCATTCAAGTGTTTTCAATCAGGTATTGAAAACACCTGTGGATGTCACGGAGCAGCAATAAAGCATAATAAGCACCAATTAGGCAGCTTTAAAATGACTGATACTCAGCTCCTTCTAGACATTTACTGGTGTGGTTACAAACATGGTGAAGTCAAGAGAATGGTCCAGGAAGACAAGAGAAGAGGTGATTACTCTTCACAGGAAGGGCAATGGCTATAAGAAGATTGCAAAGATGTTAAACATACCAAGAGAGACCATAGGAAGCATCATTCGCAAATTCAAAGCAAAGGGCAGTGTTGAAATGCTACCTGGTCGTGGCAGAAAGAAGATGCTGACTTCAACTGCTGTGTGCTACCTGAAGCGTAGAGTGGAGAAAAGTCCCCGTGTGACTGCTGAGGAACTGAGAAAAGATTTGTCAGATGTGGGTACTGAAGTTTCAGCTCAGACAATACGGCGCACACTGTGTAATGAAGGCCTCCATGCCAGAACTCCCAGGCGCACCCCCTTGCTGTCTCCAAAGAATAAGAAGAGTCGACTGCAGTATGCCAAAAGTCATGTGGACAAACCACAGAAGTTTTGGGATAGTGTTCTGTGGACTGATGAAACAAAATTAGAACTGTTTGGGCCCATGGATCAACGCTATGTTTGGAGGAGGAAGAACAAGGCCTATGAAGAAAAGAACACCTTGCCTACTGTGAAGCATGGCGGGGCGTCTATCATGCTTTGGGGCTGTTTTGCTTCTGCAGGTACAGGGAAGCTTCAGCGTGTGCAAGGTACCATGAATTCTCTTCAGTACCAGGAGATATTGGATGACAATGTGATGCAGTCCGTCACAAACCTGAGGCTTGGGAGACGTTGGATCTTTCAACAGGACAATGATCCCAAGCATTCCTCCAAGTCCACTAGAGCATGGTTGCAGATTAAAGGCTGGAACATTTTGGAGTGGCCATCGCAGTCACCTGACTTAAATCCGATTGAGAACCTCTGGTGGGACTTAAAGCAGTTGCAGTGTGCAAGCCTAAGAATGTGACTGAACTGGAGGCTTTTGCCCATGACGAATGGGCGAAGATACCCGTAGATTGCTGCAAGACACTTGTGTCAAGCTATGCTTCACGTTTAAAAGCTGTTATAACTGTAAAAGGATGTTGTACTAAGTACTAAGATTGAATGTCACTTGTGGGTTGAATAAAACTGATAATGATGTGAGCACAGAAAAGACATTTGTGGTTATTTCATTATAAATGTTATGTTATATTTGTCTGACCTACATGTGCCTCTTTGATTTAATTGTAAGCAAGATGACTGATCAAAATCAATGTCAAACTGGCCAAAACACTCAATTTCAGTAGGGGTTGAATAATTTTGAACACAAATGTAAGTCCCGCAGCACAATATATAAGGCTTCCCTGCAGCCCTAGCGTGTGTGTTGCAGGAGTGAAGGAGAGGAGAGAAGATTGTTGCATTTGCAGGGACAAGCTGACAGTGGCAAATAGCGGGAAACCGGCAGCCTGGCTGTGAAATATCATACCACAGTTGAATCAGAGTTCATCTGTATCTTTAACTATATCTATTAGAGTTGAATCTGTGTCTTGCCAGCTATCATGGTGTAACACCGAGTTATATCAGAGTTCTGGAAATTTGTATCTGTGTCTTGCCAGCTATGAGGGTGTATCACTGAGTTATATCAGAGTTCTGGAAATTTGAATCTGTGTCTTGCCAGCTATCAGGGTGTATCACTGACTTATAGCAGAGTTCTGGAAGTTTGAATCTGTGTCTTGCCAGCTATCAGGTAGGGATGAGCCGAACACCCTGTGTTCGGTTCGCATTCGAACAATTTCAAAAGTTCGAGTTCGAACTCGAACACGAACCGAACTCAATGTAAGTCAATGGGACCCAAAGTTAGATTTTTAGAGTGCCCTCCAAGAGGGCATATATGCTAGATATTTGCCATAAAAGGTGTATGGGGGTCGGGGTAGTGCCCTGGGGGACAGGAAACAAGGTCAAAAAGTTTTTTAAAAAAACGTTTTTAACCCTTTCGCTGCTGAGCCTTTTCACACCTCTGTGCTGAGCTCATTTTTACCGGTTTCGCACATCACATTTAAATGCGATTTGAAGTCACATTTTATTATACGACCCAGACATATTATATATCGTTCTTTCCGGGAGACTCGGCAGATTCATAATATGCCATTTTTATATGTATACGTTATGTCCTGTCTGTATATTATAACAAAAAATGCAATAAAATTAGAATTTTCAATAATTTACAATGTGTAAAGTGTTTTTTTTCACATTTTAACACGCGAGCGTTTGCGTTATATTTTCTATGGGTTGCACTTGTTAAAAAATTTAGAAATGGGGAATCGTTACTTTTTATTGGGGAAAATTCGTGTTTTTTAGCAAACGCCCCCATAGAAAAAATCGTTAGTGCAGAATCATTGTTCACATTATAATTGAAATGGGAACAATATTGTTGCACTAATAAAACAAAACAAAAAAACGAAAAAGTTCTTATTTTTTTTAAAGTTTTTAATTTTTTATTTTTTTTTACATTTTACTTGGTCATGCTCTGGCCGTTCCAATGATAGCAAACATTAACCCCTAGCTGTCATGGATCGGGAGATAGGGGGTTCAATGGAACCCCTATCTCCACCATAGGTGGCAGCAAGGGGTTAATTTCGAAACTGGCGCCATCGCGCTCTGCACGATGACGGCAGTCATTAGGGGGATATCCCGGAAGCTTGACCAACATCCAAGATGTCGGACAGCTCCGGGAGGGGACCGCGATACAGTGCATGTTAGCGCCATATCGCGATCCAGCTCCCTAGGGGTTAAAGGCAGCCGCCGCTTGGAAGGGCAGGCCAACTAGCATGAAGGGCAGGCCGCAGCCAACTAGCCATGCGGCAGGATGCGCTGAGCGCGTCCTCCGCATGGAAAGGGTTAAAGGAACAGAGAGTTTTCCATGAAATAAAGGTTAAGAATAAAAACAAAAAATTCCTTCAAATTTCGTGCCTATAGTTAGAAACATAGAAACATAGAAAAATGTCGTCAGATAAGAACCTTTCGGCCCATCTAGTCTGCCCAATTACATGGATACTTTACCTGGATTTATCTTTTGTTTAGGATAGCCTTATGCCTATCCCATGCCTGCTTAAATTCAATTACTGTTTTGGCCTCTACCACTTCAACTGGAAGACTGTTCCATGTATCCACCACCCTCTCAGTAAAATAATGCTTTCTGGTGTTACTTTTAAACCTTTGCCCCTCTAATCTAAGACTATGTCCTCTTGTTTTGCTACTTTGTTTCCTTTAAATATAGTCCCTTCCTCTACCTTGTGGATTCCCTTTACGTATTTAAATGTTTCTATCATATCTCCTCTGTCTCGTCTTTTTTCCAAGCTGTACATGTTAAGATCATTAAGCCTTTCCTGGTAACTTTTCTCCTTCAAGCCGTACACCATTTTAGTAGCCCTTCTCTGAACTCTCTCTCTAAGATGTCTATATCCTTCTGGAGATACGGTCTCCAGTACTGCACACAGTACTCCAAGTGAGGTCTCACCAGTGCTCTGTACAGTGGCATGAGCACTTCCCTTTTCCTACTGCTAATACCTCTCCCTACACAACCAAGCATTCTGCTAGCATTTCCTGCTGCTCTATTACATTGACTACTTACCCTTAGATCCTCTGCAATAATAACCCCTAAATCCCTTTCCTCAGATTTTGAGGTTAGGACTGTATCAAATATTCTATATTCAGCCCTTGGGTTTTTACGTCCCAGGTGCATTATCTTACACTTATCCACGTTAAAACTCAATTGCCACAGCTCCGACCATTTTTTTAGTTTACCTAAATAATTTGTCATTTGGCTGATCCCTCCAGGAACGTCAACCCTGTTGCAAATCTTTGTGTCATCAGCAAAAAGACATACTTTTCCATTAATACCTTCTGCAATATCACTAATAAAAATATTAAAGAGAATGGGTCCAAGTACTGACCCCTGAGGTACCCCACTGGTAACAAGACCTTGCGCCGAATAAACTCCATTTACCACAACCCTCTGTTGCCTGTCACTCAGCCACTGCCTAATACATTCAACAATATTGGAATCCAAGCTCAAAGATTGCAATTTATTGATAAGCCTTCTATGCGGAACAGTATCAAAAGCCTTACTGAAATCTAAATAAGCAATGTCTACTGCACCACCTGTGTCTATTATTTTTGTTACCCAATCAAAAAAATCAATAAGATTAGTTTGGCATGATCTCCCTGAGGTAAACCCATGTTGTTTCTGATCCTGTAATCTATGTGTTTTTAGATGGTCAACAATCCTTTCCTTTAACATGGTTTCCATTAATTTCCCCACTACTGACGTAAGACTAACTGGCCTATAGTTCCCAGATTCCTCCCTACTACCCTTCTTGTGAATGGGCACAACATTTGCTAATTTCCAGTCTTCTGGGACGACTCCCGTTAGCAAGGATTGGTTAAATAAATTTGTTAACGGTTTTGCTATTACATCACTGAGCTCTTTTAATAATTTAGGGTGGATCCCATCAGGCCCCATTGACTTATTTGTCTTTACTTTAGACAGCTGCTGTAGAACCTCCTCCTCTGTAAACTGATATGTAATTGTCTCGTTAGTGTTTCCTCCTAACTGAGGTCCCTTTCCTTCCTTTTCTTCTGCAAAGACTGAACAAAAATATTCATTGAGGCAGTCAGCGAGCCTTTTATCCTCTTCTACATACCTTCCTTCCTTTGTTTTTAATCTAACTAATCCTTGTTTTACTTTTCTTTTCTCGTTTATGTATCTAAAAAATGTTTTGTCCCCCTTTTTTACTGACTGAGCTATTTTCTCTTCTGCGTGTGCTTTGGAAGCTCTTATAAATTGCTTTGCCTCTTTCTGCCTAATCTTATAGGTTTGCCTATCTTCTTCACTCTGAGTTGTTTTATAATTATTGAATGCTGTCTTTTTGTTCTTCACTATTTTGGCCACTTCTGCAGAGTACCACAGTGGTTTCTTCCCTTTTTTGTTTTTGCTAACAAGTCGAATGCAATTGCCTGTGGCCTTCAATAATGCTTCCTTTAAATAATCCCATTTCTCCTGGACTCCCTTTAAACTCCTCCAGTTTGATAATGACTCCTTCACACAAAGTCTCATTTTAGAAAAATCTGTTTTTTTAAAGTCTAAAACTTTTGTTTTTGTGTGGTGCGGCTCCATCCCTGTTCTTATATTAAACCATACTGACTGGTGATCACTAGATCCCAAATTTTCACCTACAACAACGTCCGATACCAAACCTCCATTTGTGAGTATTAAATCCAATATGGCCTCTTTACGGGTCGGCTCCTCAACTACTTGCGTTAGAAATAATCCCAGTAGGGAGTTTAGAATATTTGTACTCCTGGTGCACCCAGCTGTTTTGGTTTTCCAATTCACATCAGGAAGATTAAAGTCCCCCATGATAATAACTTCCCCCTTCATTGCCATTTTGGCTATTTCCTCAAGCATCAGATTATCTAGCTCTTCTACTTGTCCAGGGGGTCTATAGATCACACCTACATGAGCTACTGTATGATTGCCAAATGTTAGCGTAACCCAAACTGACTCTATGTTCACCTCGCTCACTTTTATTTGGTTCGTTTTTATGTTGTTTTTCACATACAGGGCCACTCCTCCTCCTTTCCTACCTTCTCTGTCTTTTCTATATAAAGAGTACCCCGGTATTGTTATGTCCCAGTTATTTTTCTCACTGAACCATGTCTCAGTAACCGCCACTAAATCTACTTTTTCAGCTGCCATCATTGCCTCCAGTTCATTGATTTTATTGACTAAACTGCGAGCATTTATAGACACGACTCTGAGCTTGTCATTTTTTTCCCCGCATGTTGCTTGCACCCTCCGATTTAGTTTTGGGGGACAATCAGGCAGATTGTTTTTTACCCTTTTGTCCCCCCCTCCTAGTTTAAATATTTCTTTGCGAAACCTTTGAACTTCTCACTGAGAACATATGTTCCCCTATGAGTAAGATGCAAACCATCTTTTTTATACAGTTCCTTTCTGCTCCAATTAGAGCTATCATGGGACACAAAGCCAAATCCTTGCTCTCGACACCATTCCTGAAGCCACAAATTAAATTCCCTATTGCGCATCTGCCTATCCTGAATGTTATGCACAGGCAAAACTTCAGAGAATGACACAGTGGATGCAATCTGCTGTATTTCACCTCCAAGAACACAAAAATATTCCTTAATCTCAGAAACCTCATTGCTAGCCAAGTAATTTGTCCCTAGATGGACTAGAACATCCACTTCCCCTTGCTGCTTTGCTTGTTTGACAATATTGAGAATATGTCTCTTGTCTCTACGAGCAGTAGCCCCAGGAAGACATCTCACCAAACCACTACTCTCCAGCTCAACACCTCTTATGATAGAATCACCCAGCAACAATTGCCTTCTATCATGTCCCACCTTTTCCTTATTGTTCTTGGTTGCAGTCCTGCATACCTTAGGCATAGGGGATGGTGGTTCCTCAACTATGGTGTCTGAGGCTACTTCCGTCTCACCACTACACTCTGAAAGTGCCTCAAAAGAATTAAGAAGAGCCACAGACCGTGGGACATGCCTTCTATCCACAACTCTAAGTCTACCAGATCCTACAGTAGTCCATCTGCCACTCCTAGGAGGCCTCTGTGGCAGTGGCTTTGTAACAGTCATAGCCATAGCCTGAGTTTGTCTAACAGATAATTTACAAGTCTCAGACTTCAAACAGGCAATTTCCTGCTGCAATAAAGAGAACTGCCTACATATCAGGCACACTCCAAACCTCCAAAAATTGGATCTAAAAACAAATGCATGACAGCTCTTACACTGGACCAAGCCTGCCATTATAAAAGAATGGATTTAAACCAACAAATCTTACCTTTTTGTAGGTTTTCTACCTCCTGTCTAACCTCAGACTACCTCCAGAGTATCTCCAGAAGATCTCCTCTAAGTGCTCACTTTGAAGACTTCACTTACAAGGCTTCCCAAGCTCAAATTAGACCAAGCTAATATTCCACAAGCTTTATATAGTCACCTAAGAACACTTCCCCCAGCAAGGAGTGGACAAGTTTAACCACTTTAGCAAATAGCACGCAATTGATTCCAATTGTATGCTAATCAGAAAGAGGAATGAGTCACCAGCCTAACCTAATTTACACACCAGACCTAACTTAAAACCTTAAGATGAATAGAAAAGATCTGTTTGAAACAAAAATCAAAATCACTCACCAGAAGATCTCCTCTAAGTGCTCACTTTGAAGACTTCGCTTAGAAGGCTTCCCAAGCTCAAATAGTTGTGTTCAAAATTATTCAACCCCCACTGAAATTGAGTGTTTTGGCCAGTTTGACATTGATTTTGATCATTCAGTCATCTTGCTTACAATTAAATCAAAGAGGCACGTGTAGGTCAGACAAATATAACATAACATTTATAATGAAATAACCACAAATGTCTTTTCTGTGCTCACATCATTATCAGTTTTATTCAACCCCCAAGTGACATTCAATCTTAGTACTTAGTACAACATCCTTTTACAGTTATAACAGCTTTTAAACGTGAAGCATAGCTTGACACAAGTGTCTTACAGCGATCTACGGGTATCGTCGCCCATTCGTCATGGGCAAAAGCCTACAGTTCAGTCACATTCTTAGGCTTGCGCACTGCAACTGCTTTCTTTAAGTCCCACCAGAGGTTCTCAATCAGATTTAAGTCAGGTGACTGCAATGGCCACTCCAAAATGTTCCAGCCTTTAATCTGCAACCATGCTCTAGTGGACTTGGAGGTATGCTTGGGATCATTGTCCTGTTGAAAGGTCCAACATCTCCCAAGCCTCAGGTTTGTGACGGACTGCATCACATTGTCATCCAATATCTCCTAGTACTGAAGAGAATTCATGGTACCTTGCACATGCTGAAGCTTCCTGTACCTGCAGAAGCAAAACAGCCCCAAAGCATGATTGACCCCCCCCCCCACCATGCTTCACAGTAGGCAAGGTGTTCTTTTCTTCATATGCCTTGTTCTTCCTCCTCCAAACATAGCATTGATCCATGGGCCCAAACAGTTCTAATTTTGTTTCATCAGTCCACAGAACACTATCCCAAAACTTCTGTGGTTTGTCCACATGACTTTTGGCATACTGCAGTCGACTCTTATTCTTTGGAGACAGCAAGGGGGTGCGCCTGGGAGTTCTGGCATGGAGGCCTTCATTACGCAGTGTGCGCCGTATTGTCTGAGCTGAAACTTCAGTACCCACATCTGACAAATCTTTTCTCAGTTCCTCAGCAGTCACACGGGGACTTTTCTCCACTCTACGCTTCAGGTAGCGCACAGCAGTTGAAGTCAGCATCTTCTTTCTGCCAAGACCAGGTAGCGTTTCAACAGTGCCCTTTGCCTTGAATTTGCGTATGATGCTTCCTATGGTCTCTCTTGGTATGTTTAACATCTTTGCAATCTTCTTATAGCCATTGCCCTTCCTGTGAAGAGTAATCACCTCTTCTCTTGTCTTCCTGGACCATTCTCTTGACTTCACCATGTTTGTAACCACACCAGTATATGTCTAGAAGGAGCAGAGTATCACAGTCATTTTAAAGCTGTCTAATTGGTGCTTATTATGCTTTATTGCTGCTCCGTGACATCCACAGGTGTTTTCAATACCTGATTGAAAACACTTGAATGAACCTCTGTTCTTCAGAGTGGTAGTCTTTAAGGGGTTGAATAATTGTGTCAATGAATAATTCACAAAAGAAACATTTACTACTGTATTACAAAACCAATTGATGTCATTTTAGTTGCATATGGTTCTTTAAAAAGTCCTTGTAGGATTTCATTCTGAATACAATTACAAATGTACACTAAATTCCCTAAAACCCTTTACAGCATTGGGGGTTGAATAATTTTGAAAACAACTGTAGGAGGTCCCCATAACCTGCCCGTGAAGTGACAGATTTGTAAGATGTATAGAAACATTTAAAAACCAAAAAATGACATTTCAAATGACAGTAAATGTTTTTCCTTTAATCTATTCATAAACAACTGCTTGGGGCGGCAGCCTGTAAGAAAAGAGGAGACATTTTAGGACACGCAGAACATGTTTAGTGATATTTTTGGCTAAATTATGGTGAAACTTATGCAGGCTTTGAAAGTAACAATAGGTGCTTCAAAATTGGGCCTTTAGTGTCGGCAACAGTGCCGTCACACCGTAACCCCTCTGTGGTATTGTGGAAGAGTGCAGCGTTGGACCCTGCGGACCAATATTAAAATGATATGAATCTGGTATAGGCGTCAGTGGCAGTGCACCCAAATATTGTGCCTTTGGTGGCAGCAAGTGCCTTCACACCGTAAGTAACCCCTCTGTGGTATAGTGGAAGAGTGCAGGGTTGGACTCTGCGGTCCAATATTAAAATGATATGAATCTGGTACAGGCGTAAGTGCACCCAAATAATGTGCCTTTGGTGGCAGCAAGTGCCTTCACACCGTAACCCCTTTGTGGTATTGTGGAAGAGTGCAGTGGTGGAGGTTTTGGGAATGCAGAAGAGATCCACGATCTGTTCCGTTACGTAAGCATCATGGGATTGATAGCTGCAGATCCAGTACTGATTCATTTTTATAAATGCCAGCCGTGTACAGAGTCGGTGGACAGACGCACTCTTTTGTCTGTGACAAAACCTCTAGCGGCACTGAACGTCCTTTCAGAAAGCACGCTGGATGAAGGGCAACCTAGTAGCTGCATAGCATATTGGCAAAATTCTGGCCAGTGATCCAATCTCAACACCCAGTAAGCCAGTGAATCATCTGCTGTAAAGGTATCCAGGTCTGCCCTTGCCCCTAGATAGTCCTGCACCATACGGTGAAGACGCTGGCAATGGGTGCCTACATTTGATGTCCCTGGGCGTCGTGGACTAAAAAAATGTAAAAAGGCATCAGTCAAGCGGCCCCGGCCTTCACTGCTCTTCCTCTGATAATCCGCAGCCTCAGAAGCACAGGTGTCATCACTTGGTAACCTATCAGTGCCTGGAAAGGTGTTACACAAGTGTCACTTTAGAGCGTCCTCATGTTGTTTCATCCTGTCCTCCCTCTGTGCGGGCAGGATGAGCTCTGCAACTTTACCCTTGTATCGTGGATCAAGAAGGCTTGCCAACCAGTAATGATCCCGCTCCTTGATAGCACGCAATCCTGGGGTCCTTTAGCAGGCTTTGCAGGATAAGGGAGCCCATGCAGCGTAGGTTGGAGGTGGCATTAGCTTCCGAGTCTTCCTGGTCAATGAGGATGACCCCATCGTGCACTTCCTCCTCCCAGCCACGCACTAGTCCTTGGGTTTCTGGGCACACAAAACGCTCCCTTGAGGAATCCCCAACTTCAATGCCCCTACTACTTAAATATTTCTCCTCCTCCTCATTCTCCTCCTGTCTGATCTGAGGACCCGCAGGAATGATGTCTGCATAAAGACTGGAGCCTTGAAAGCTAGGGAAGGCCTCCTCTTCCTCCCGCTGCTCTGCCTCTAGTGCCACATCTATAATTCCCCGCAGAGCGTGCTCCACCAGGAACACTAAAGGAATTGTGTCACTGATGCATGCACTGTCCCTGGTCACCATCCTTGTTGCCTCCTCAAATGATGACAGTACAATGCATGCATTCTTGATCATCAGCCACTGCGGGGGGGAACCCAAGTTGACCTGATCCTGTCCTTGTGCCATACTCACACAGGTACTCATTGATAGCCCTCTGTTGCGTGTGCAGACAGTGCAACATTGCCAATGTCGAGTTCCACCTGGTGGACATGTCACAGATCAGGCGGTTTGTGGGAAGGTGGAATTCTCTTTGAATTTCTGCCAGGTGAACACTTGCTGGGAATGACCGTCTGAAGTGGCTGCAGACTTTTCGGGCCTGGCTGAGAAGCTGTGCCAACCCTGGGTACCTGGTTAGGAAACGCTGTACCACTAGATTTAGGACGTGTGCTAGGCATGGTACATGCGTCAATTTACCCTTGCGTAGGGTGGAGAGAAGGTTGCTGCCATTATCACAGATGACCATTCCCAGCTGAAGCTGGCGTGGTGTTAACCATCTCTGCACCTGCCCCTGCAGAGCTGACAGAATTTCTGGCCCGGTGTGGCCCCTGTCCCCTAAACAAACCAGCTCAAGCACAGTATGGCATCTTTTTGCTTGAGCCATTGCGTAGCCCCTGCCACGCGTCGGTTTAACTGCCACTTCACCAGGGACAGAGGAGGAGGAGGAAGAGTTGGTGGAGCAGACAGACCTCATATAAGCAGCTTTCTGGAGGCGTGGTAGATGAGCAAGCTCCAGCACAGAGCCCCATCCTGGATCCCTCCCAGCTGCAATCAGTTACCCAGTGTGCCGTGAAGGAAATGTAACGGTCCTGTCCATACTTGCTGGACCACGTGTCTAAAGTAAAGTGCACCTTGCTGCTGACTGCCTTTCCCAATGACTCCATAACATTGTCTTCCACGTGCTGGTATGGTGCTGGAATGGCCTTCTGTAAAAAGAAATGGTGTTTTGGAACCTGCCACTGTGGTACAGCACATGCGGCAAATTCACGGAAGGAAGCAGAGTCCACCAGCTGGAAAGGCAGCAGCTGTAATGTGAGTAATTTTGCTAAGCTGGCATTTAGACGCTGTGCAAGGGGATGGTTGGGACTATATTTTTTCTTACGCTGCAGCAGCTCGGGCAATGTAATCTGACTGTGTAAATCTTCAGCTGATGGTATGCTGTCACATTCTGAGGAAGGACCTGGTACACCCATTACTGTAGCATCATCCCTGTCAGTGGAGGTTGTAGGCAATGACATGGCAGGACATATAGTGGGGTAGAGACAGATGAGGAGCACCTATGCAAAGTGTTGTGCCAATGGGATGCGTGGCAGGTGGTCATATGTCGCCTCAAGCACGTGGTACCCAAGCGTGGGATGTCTTTCCCACGCTTGAGCCTCATCTGACATAGATTACAAATAGCAATGGTGCGTTCTGCTGCACATTTCTTAAAGAACTCCCAGACAGCAGACTTCCTGTACATGTGCTTTGAGACAACAGCGCTCTGCACCTGAGCAGCTGTGACTTCTGATGCCTTGGACTGGCTACGGTTGGTCATAGAGGAAGTTCTGCATCATTTTTGTTGTGCCTCTTCCTCCTCCCTTGACTCCTCTGTTCGATCAGGCACCCAGGTGGAGTCAGTGACCTCATCATTGTCATCACTCCCAATCTCCTCGTCACTGGAGCTAAACTTGCAAAACGCTGCAGCTGCTGGGGGAACAAGAGTGCCAGTTCTTTGTGTGTCACTGGCACCCCCTCCCTCTAGGCTGATTTTACTCGCTTCCTCAACCTCAGTTTGAATCATAGCACTGGAGTTGCTGCGTATCCTCAAGCAGCATGTCACTGACACCGTCACTGCAGTCAAACAATTCAGCTGACTCCCCCGTGTATGATAGTGAGGCTACGGCAGGAGTAGCTGTGGACATGGAGGCTAAATTAGATGTTTTGGCAGCTGAGATGGACTGTAAACCACTATAGGCCTGGCTGGCAGAGGACTCGGAGGATGAGGCTGGCCTGGTTAGCCGATCCTGCAAATCCTCTGTATGTTGCTGCTGCTTAAGATGGCCAGCACCAATTAGAAACAAGGACAAGCGTGCCCCTGCAGAGGATGCACCATGTCTGCGACGACCAGGGGCACAGCCTTCCGACACAGAGGCTGCTTGCCCTCTTATCTGTGTCTGGGAGCGTCTACCTGTCCTTTTTGGTCTTTCTGGCGTGGCAAATGATAAATAGATTAAAGATATACAGAACTCTGATTCAACTCTGTTATAAAAATTGGAGATATGCAGAACTCCGATTCAAATGTGTTATCTATATTAAAGATTTCCAGAACTCTGGTATAACTCAGTGAGACACCCTGATAGCTGGCAGCCAGTGACAAGACACAGATTAAAATTCCCAGAAACCTCCTATAAATCTGTGAGACCCCCTGATGGGTGTCAGTGACTAGACACATGTTAAAATTCGCAGAAATCTGCTAGAAGTATGTGGGACCCCCTGATAGCTGGCAGTGAGAAGACACAGATTACAATTCCCAGAAACCTCCTATAAATCAGTGAGACCCCCTGATGGGTGGCAGTGACAAGACACAGATTACAATTCCCAGATATCTTGTAGAAGTGAGACCCCCAATAGCTGCTGGCAGTGAGAACACACAGATTACAACAATTCCCAGATATCTTGTAGAAGTGAGACCCCCAATAGCTGCTGGCAGTGAGAACACACAGATTACAACAATTCCCAGATATCTTGTAGAAGTGAGACCCCCACAATAGCTGCTGGCAGTGAGAACACACAGATTACAACAATTCCCAGATATGTTGTAGAAGTGAGACCCCCCAATAGCTGCTGGCAGTGAGAACACACACTAACAGAACAATCTCGTCTCAAAAAACCGGTGCTGGGGCTGCGAGGGACGCCTTATATAGTGTGCTGTGGGATTTAGCTCTGTGAGCCCATGATTGGGCAAAATTTGCCCAATCAGGACTCTGAGCCGTGATTGGCATAGTCTTGCACCTGACCTGTGGTCAGTTGCAAGGCTGTAGCCAATTACAAGCTTCAGGCCAGTGGAAAAGTACATTGTGGTCCATTGTGGGCGAACTCGAACTGAACACGCTGAAATGTTCAGAGTTTGCGAACAGCCTAAGGGCGATGTTCTATGCGAACTCCAAACAGATCGAGCCAAACAGCTCATCCCTACTATCAGGGTGTATCACTGATTTATAGCAGAGTTCTGGAAATTTTAATCTGGGTCTTGCCAGCTATCAGGGTGTTGCAGCCTGCTGGAAAGGAAGTGAATCAGAGAGAGAGTAGAGGACATTGGCAGCCTTGCAGGGAAAATATCAGTGAAATCGCTGACTTATAGCAGAGTTCTGAATATCTTTACTCTAGATAACACAGTTGAATTAGAGTTCTACATATCTCTAATCTTTATACCAGAGTTGAATCAGAGTTCTGTATATCTTTAATCTATATATCACTCACCATGTCAGAAACACCAAAAAGGACAGGCAGACGCTCCCAGACACAGATAAGAGGGCAAGCCGCTTCTGTGTCAGAAGGCTGTGCCCCTGGTCGTCGTGGATGTGGTGCATCCTCTGCAGGGGCACACTTGTCCTTTCTAACTGATGCTGGCCGTCTTAAGCAGCAGCAACATACAGAGGATTTGGTGGATTGGCTAACCAGGCCATCCTCATTCTCCGAGTTGTTTGAATTGTTTGACTACAATGACAGTGACATGCTGCTTGAGGATGTGCAGCAACTCCAGTGCTCTGATTCAATCTCTGAGGTTGAGGAAGGGACTATAATCAACCTAGGAGGAAGGGGGTGCCAGTGACACACAAATAACTGGCACTCATTTTGCCCCAGCAGCTGCAGTATACTGCCAAGTTGGCTCCAGTGACGAGGAGATAGGGGGTGATGATGACAATGATGATGAGGTCACTGACTCCACCTGGGTGCCTGATCGAACAAAGGAGTCAAGTGAGGAGGAGGCATAACAAAAAAGAGGCACAACGTCCTCTATGAGCAACCGTAGCCAGTCCAAAGCATCAGATGTCAGAGCTGCTCAGGTGCAGAGCGCTGTTGTCTCAAAGCACACGTCCAGGAACTCTGCTGTGCTGTGAAGGGAGTTCTTCACGACATGTGTAGCAGACTGCAGCGTTGCTATTTGTAAGCTATATCTGAAGAGGATCAAGCATGGGAAAAACATCAGACGCTTGGGTACCACGTGCTTGAAGCGACATATGACCACCTGCCACACATCCCGTAGGCACAACACTTTGCATAGGTAATCCTCCTCATCTGTCTCTACCCCACTATATGTCCTGCCATGTCATTGCCTACAACCTCCACTGACAGGGATGATGCTACAGTAATGGGTGTACCAGGTCCTTCCTCAGAATGTGACAGCATCCCATCAGCTGCAGATTTACGCAGTCAGATTTCGTTGCCCGAGCTGCTGCAGCATAAGAAAAAATATAGTCCCAACCATCCCCTTGCACAGCGTCTAAATGCCAGCTTAGCAAAATTACTCGCATTACAGCTGCTGCCTTTCCAGCTGGTGGACTCTGCCTCCTTCCGTGAATTTGCCGAATGTGCTGTACCACAGTGGCAGGTTCCAAGACGCCAGTTCTTTTCACGGAAGGCCATTCCAGCACTATATCAGCACGTGGAAGACAATTTTATGGAGTCATTGGGAAAGGCAGTCAGCAGCAAGGTGCACTTTACTTTAGACACGTGGTCCAGCAAGTATGGACAGGACCGTTACATTTCCTTCACGGCACACTGGGTAACTGATTGCAGCTGGGAGGGATCCAGGATGGGGCTCTGTGCTGGAGCTTGCTCATCTACCACGCCTCCAGAAAGCTGCTTATATGAGGTCTGTCTGCTCCACCAACTCTTCCTCCTCCTCCTCTGTCCCTGGTGAAGTGGCAGTTAAACCGACGCGTGGCAGGGGCTACGCAATGGTTAAAGCAAAAAGATGCCATAATGTGCTTGAGCTGGTTTGTTATGGGGACAGGATCCACACCGTGCCAGAAATTCTGTCAGCTCTGCAGGGGCAGGTGCAGAGATGGTTAACAACATGCCAGATTGAGCTGGGAATGGTTGTCTGTGATAATGGCAGCAATCTTCTCTCCACCCTACGCCTGGGTAAGATGACGCATGTACCATGCCTAGCACACATCCTAAATCTGGTGGTACAGCGTTTTCTAATTAGGTACCCAAGGCTGGCAGAGCTTCTCAGCCAGACCAGAATAGTCTGCAGCCACTTCAGATGGTCATTTCTAGCAAGTGTTCGCCTGGCAGAAATTCAAAGAGAATTCCACCTTCCCACAAACCGTCTGATCTGTGACATGCGCCCTAGGTGGAACTCGACATTGGCAATGCTGCAGCGTCTGCACAAGCAGCAGAGGGCCATCAATGAGTACCTGTGTGAATATGGCACAAGGACAGGTTCAGGTCAACTTGATTATCGCAGAGGCTGATAATCAAGGATACATGCACTGTACTGTCACCATTTGATGAGGCAATGAGTATGGTGAGCAGGGACAGTGCATGCATCAGTGACACAATTCCTTTAGTGTTCCTGCTAGTGTGCACTCTGTGGGGAATTAAAGATGTGGCACTAGAGGCAGAGCAGCGGGAGGAAGAGGAGGACTTCGCCAGCTCTCAAGGCCCCAGTCTATACGCAGACAGCATTCCTGCGGGTCCTCAGATCAGACAGGAGGAGGATGAGGAGGAATATTTAAGTAGTGGGGGCATTGAAGGTGGGGATTCCTCAAGGAGGGTTTTGTGTGCCCAGAAACACAGGGACTAGTACGTGGCTGGGAGGAGGGAGTGCACGATGGGGTCATCCTCCTCATTGACCAGGAAGACTCGGAAGCTAATGCCACCTCCAACCTACGCTACATGGGCTCCCTTATCCTGAAAAGCCTGGTAAAAGACCCCAGGATTCATGCTATCAAGGAGAGGGATCATTACTGGTTGGCAAGCCTTCTTGATCCACGATACAAGGGTAAAGTTGCAGAGCTCATCCTGCCCGCACAGAGGGAGGACAGGATGAAAAAACTTGAGAACGCTCTAAAGCGACACTTGTGTAACACCTTTCCAGGCACTGGTAGGTTACCAAGTGATGACACAGGTGCTTTTGAGTCTGCGGTTGATCAGAGGAAGAGCGGTGAAGGAGGCCGCTTGACTGATGCCTTTTGCAATGTTTTTAGTCCAAGACGCCCAGGGACGTCAATTGTAGGCATCCATTGCCAGCGACTTCACCATATGGTGCAGGACTACCTAGGGGCAAGGGCAGACCTGGATACCTTTACAGCAGATTATCCTCTGGCTTACTGGGTGTTGAGATTGGATCACTGGCCAGAACTTAGCCAATATGCTATGGAGCTACTAGGTTGGCCTTCATCCAGCGTGCTTTCTGAAAGGACGTTCAGTGCCGCTGGAGGTTTTGTCACAGACAAAATAGTGCGTCTGTCCACCGACTCTGTAGACTGGCTGACATTTATAAAAATGAAATCAGTCCTGGATCAGCAGCTATCACACACCTGATGCTGATATAACTCAATAGATTGTGGATCTCTTCTGCATTCCCAAAACCTCCACCACTGCACTCTTCCACAATACCTCGGAGGAGTTACGGTGTGAAGGCACTAGCTGGCACCAAAGGCCCAATATTTTGGTGCACTGACGCGTGTACCAGATTCATATAATTGTAAAATTTGACCGCAGGGTTCACCCCTGCACTCTTCCACAATACCTCAGAGGGGTTATGGTGTGAAGGCACTAGCTGGCACCAAAGGTCCAATTTTAATGCACCTGTTGTCACTTTCATCCAAAGCCTGCATAAGTTTCACCATAATTTAGCCAAAAAATCACTAAACTTGTTCTGCGTGTCCTAAAACTTCTCTATTTATACAGGCTGCCGCCCCAAGCAGTTGTTTATGAATAGATTAAAGGAAAACCATTTACCGTTATTTGAAATGTCTTTTTTTTCTTTGTAAATGTTTCTATACATCCTAGAAATCCGCCACTTCACGGGCAGGTTATGGGGACCTCCTAGGCACGATATTTGAAGGAATTCTTTGTTTTTATCTTTAACCTTTATGTCATGGAAAAATCACTGTTCCTTTAAAAACTGTTTTTTTTTAACTTTATGTCCGTGTTTCCTGTCCCCCAGGGCACTACCCGGACCCCCATACACCTTTTATGGCCAATATCTTGCATATATCCCCTCTTGGAGGGCACTCTAAAAATCGAACGTTCGTGTCCCATTGTCTTGCATTGAGTTCGAATCGTGTTCGCGTTCGAATTCGAACTTTTTAAAATGTTTGAGTTCGAATGCGAACTGAACATGGGCCCATCACTACCTGCAATCCCTGTGCAGCAAATCATATCACCTGTGCTGTGCTTTACATATCTGTAAAACCTGGCGAGGTGGAGGGTCCTGAGGACAGGCTTGGGAGCCACTGTCGCCATTGAATGCATTTTAAATGGTATTGGATGGTTCGACTATATTGACTCAGGATACTGAACAGGGGATTCCCTCCCTCCCAAAAAGCTCATCTAAACATAGAGATAGTGGACTTCAGCAAATAAATACTTACTTTAAACCTTAATGTCACTAAGTGGTTGCTCATTGATTCAACAATAGTTGAAACTCTACCCAGCTGCACAGTGACATCAATGAGAGAATCCATGCACTGGAGTCTGAATAATGCGGCAAATTTGTTCACAGTTCAGCCATGTTTCACCATCACACAGCCTTTCCCAAGACCATGGACAACCCATCCAGATGCTTAGAATGAAGGGTTACTTGTAATTCTACTTCAAATATTGTGTGTCTCAACAGATCATGTAATTTGCCACTGTTAAAAAAATACTATTTCTTAATTTTATTAAGGATTCCACACCTAATAAACAGAAAATACCCCAAAGAATAGCATCATTAAATAGATCAGGAAGGTATGATGCCAATGTTCGTGTTACGAGAGCCAAGGTCAAATATTTTCCCTCGGCCGTCTTATTCGCCTTCCTCTGCTAGTTCCTGGATTCTTCTACCAGCAAGCAGTAAATCAATATCAGTTCTTAATTTTTCCCAATAAAGCAGATGACACTGGTCATATTTGGATAAGCAGACTATCTGGCCATTTCAGAAGGCCTCTTTTTATTTGGTACAGAATCAGATAACAACAGTTAGCAACCCAGCCCACGCAGACAACCCGGCACCACAGTTCAACACAGGTCCCTATCAGGTCCACCTCGCCCAGTCACTGCAGTGACTTAGATTGTAAGCTTTTGAGCAGGGTCCTCTTTCCTATTGTTCTATGTGTTTAACTCTTATGTATATTTGTTATTCTGTCTCTTCCATTGTACAGCACTACGGAACTTGGTGGCACTTTATAAATAACTGTAATCGCAGTCATACAGAGCAAGGGTGCTTGTTTGGAGGGATTTAAGGGGAGCAGCAGCAATCCAGCTCTACAGTTTGATAGCTCGTGGCCCTATGGAGTCACAGTCCAAAAAGAGCCCTGATCCAGTGCGAGGGCCAGAGCGGCAGCGTTTGGAGGTACCTGTAACGGTAGGCCCCCTATAGGGTGATGGGGAGCCCCCAGGCTGTGTAGAGTGAAGCCTTTAGGGCAGGTATATGGTTTTGTTTGCAGACTTCAGCAATCCCTTGCAACACTTAACACGATGAATCCTACACACTGCAGGACAGGACCCAATACTTGAAAAATGTGAATCCTATAATGCAAGACAGAACTTGATATGTGAATGTACAATAATGCAACACAATGAAAATCCTCACACTCCCAGCCAGGGAGTTTAGACAAAGCCCTGGGAATCACTCACACCATATGGCTTCATGGCCAAATGCCTGTAGAGTGAAAACAACTGAACTAGACATGTACAGACAAAACTAAACAGACAAGATACATACAGAAGAAGTTCCAGAAGCCAAGCCAGGTCATACACGAGATATCAAAAATGCAATATTACTTAGGGAGCAGACTAGAGAGTAACCAGAAACCAGAGCCAAGGAGTCATACACAGATATCAGAACTTGAACTAGAATTAACAAAGACTCAGAGGATCTCAGCCTTAGTCTATCCTGATCCAAGGATCAAATTCCTGGTTGGCCCTATATATAGGGCTAAGCAGATCATGTGACTGCAGACCAATCAGCCCAACAGAGTAGAACCTGAAAACCAAAAAACCTGAATCCCTGCTACAACCAGCAGAGGGCAGGGCCAAGATGTGACAGTACCCCAGTGATGCCGCATGGCCACTCTGCCCTGAGCCCCTGGTGCCAAGAAAGGCTCAGAAACTCGGGTTCACTCCCTCCTAAAAATCACCCCCAACTGCACTTCCCATGAGGGGGACCCGAATTCCAAAAGAGCGCCCTGCTGGGGCAAATGTTTTTTGGGGCACCGGAGGTTTAACGTTTCTGCAGATGTTTCCATTAAAGTGAATGCCATGCGTCCTTGAATGAGATTGGTTGGCACGTCTGGCTCCAGGATGATGATTGGCTGGGGTTTCAAACCAGGCTCCTAGATGTGATTGGCTGGAGTTTGAAAACCAGGCTCCCGGGCATCAGGAAATACAGGGAACACAAGGGACAGGCTTAAGGGCATTTGGATTATGTTCTGATGGGGGGAAATGTCACAAAAACACCACTTTTAACATGGAAACATAAACAGACCAATAGCTTAAATGAGGGGAATAGCGGAGGAGCGAGGTTTTAGTACAGTCCACAGTCTCTGAGCACGGCGTTCCGTGACAGTTCGCATTCTAAACATAAAGCAGTCAACGTCAATATGTAACTTTTTTATTTATTTTATAATAATTATGCCCAATGACTGATATCATTGGAAATAACACAGTTATCTTTCCAGTGACACCTGGGGTCTTACTAGAACTTATGGAAGCAGATATATTGTGGTAGAAAATGAGTAAATGGCTTTACGCCTCCCACCCACCTCTTTGAAAGGGGAACCCTACAGATACATGTTACAACTTTTCTGGATTCTCTTAGAACAAGGAAAAAATTATAAATAATAAAAAAGTATACACAATTAGCTTTCCATGAATACATAACACCAACAAAAATATTATTAATAACCAATACTTAACTTTGGGACTCTGAGATGGAGTTGTGCTCTCCACTTAAAGAATTTATTGTCTATTTCCTTAATAGAGGGAACGTCTACTAGGGAAAAAAGCAAACAAACAAGCCACCCACCCTAAAAATCATACACTACAGGGATACTGGAATGATATAAGAACCCTGAATCAATGGGGTACCCCTAAAATGGAGTGCTAGGCACACACTGGCAATAATCTGGATCTTATCTTCTCCTACTCATGCCCTATCTCTGACATCACTATTACACCTCTCAATCTCTCTGACCATCATCTTCTGACTTGTGAACTCAGCTCTCCCTTCATTCCTCCATCTGAACCCAAATTTTATAAGACTCACAGAAACCTCCACTCTCTGTATCTGCAGTAATTCTCTGCTGATATATCCATACCGATCTCGTCTGTCCTATCTCTCTCTTGTCCTAATGAAGCCATCACCCACTACAACTCTACGTTTTACTCCACCCTTGATAAGTTGGCACCATCAAAACCCTCGTCAATGAGGTGACAAAATCTGCAAACCCTGGCACAACAAATTGACACGGCATCTCTAAAGATGTTCTACAACTGCTGAACTCTATTGGAGAAAGACTTGCTCCCACTCCGACTTTCTTCACTATAAATTTATTCTCCGGTCCTACAGCTCTGCGCTCTTCCTAGCCAAGCAGTCATATTATACAGCCCTCATATACACCCACTCCCAGAACCCAAAATGCCTGTTCACCACCTTCAACTCCCTTCTCTGTCCTGCTGTGACTGTTCCTCACACTGACCTCTATGCCGAAGACATAGCATGCTTTTTCACAGCGAAAATTGAACAGATAAGAACTGAAATCTCAACAATGCTGTCTTCACCCATGCAGGAAGATGTTCATCATGTCTATCCTCACATGTTTAACTCGTTCCCTTCAGCGACTGAACAAGAGGTCTTTAAACTACTACGATCCTCTCATCCCACTACCTGCCCCCTCGACCCCATTCCCTTACATCCTGCCAAAACACTTTCTGTTTCTCTCGTACCGTCCTTGACTCATACCTTTAACCACTTGGCTGCTATGGACGCGCTCAGCGCGTCCAGCCAAGTGCTTCTCCTGTGCTACGGATGCGCTCAGCGCATCCGAGCACAGGAGGCAGCAATCCGCCGGATTCCGGCAGATTGCTGCGCCCCCCGGTGCGGGCTGACATCTTGGATGTCAGCCCAGCACTCGGGAGCCCGGCGGGGACATTAGATGTCATCGCGGTGACGCGATGACATCTAATTCAGGCGCCCCCCGCATGTGAGGAGGAGGCGCCTGAAAGGGAGGGGGGTGAGGTCCTTCGGACCTCTCTCCCTCCCGATCGCCGGGGAGCAGGGGGTAAATACAGGCACCGCTTGGAAGGGCACAGCCTGCCCTTCCAAACGGTGGCTCTCATTAACCCCTGGGGAGCTGGATCACGAATCGGCGCTGAAAAGCGCCGGTTTGTGATCCTTTCCCGGAGCTGGCCGACATCTTGGATGTCGGCCAAGCCTCCGGTAACTCCCCCTGAGGACTGGCGTCATCGTGCATAGCACGATGACGCCAGTCCTGGAGTTAACCCTAGCTGCCACCAACGGTGGAGATAGGGGGTTCCAATGAACCCCCTATCTCCCGATCCGTGGCAGCTAGGGGCTAAAGTTTGGTACTGTTGGATCGGCCAGAGCATGGGCGTTCCAACGATACCAAACACGACTGTGAAAAAAGTTTTTTAAAAAAAATAAAAATTAAAAATAAAAATAAAAAAATATTAAAAAAAATTATAAAAAAAAAAATAAACAAGTTTTTTTTTTTTTTTTGGTTTGTTAATGCAGCAATATTGTTCCCATTTCAATTATAATGTGAACAATGATGCTGCACTAACGATTTTTGTATGCGGTGCGTTTGTTAAAAATCGCGTAATTTTCCCCAAAAAAAAATGTAACGAGACCCCATCTCTAAATTTTTTTAACAAGCGCACCCCATACAAAATATAACCGCAATTGCTCGCATGTTAAAATGTGAAAAAAAAAACACTTTACACGTTGTAAATTATTAAAAAATCATATTTTATTGCATTTTTTGTTATAATATACAGACAGGACATGACGTATACATATAATAATGACATATTATGAATCTGCCGAGTCTGACGGAAAGAACGATATATAATATGTCTGGGTCATATAATAAAATAAGCCTTCAAAACGCATTTAAACATGATGAGCAAAACCGGTAAAAATGACCTCAGCACAGAGGCGGGAAAAGCCTCAGCAGCGAAAGGGTTAATCTGTCCTTAACCTCTGGAGTCTTTCCTGCTCCCCTCAAACATGCCACGGTAGTAACACTCCTAAAAGAACAGTCTCTGGATCCAACTGCTCCCTCCAACTACACCCCATTTACCTGCTCCTTTTTGCCTCCAAACTCCGAGAAGCTTGTCTATGCCCGTCTGATTGACTACCTCAACACCCACTCTGTCCTTGACCTTCTGCAATCTGGCTTTCGCTCACTGCACTGGACAGAAACAGCTCTTGCGAAACTGACCAATGACATTGCAAATGCTAATTCTAATGGGTGCTACTCTCTCCTGATCCTACTTGACCTCTCTGCCACTTTTGATACAGTTGACCACTCAATCCTCCTTCAAACTCTTTACTGGATTTGTATTTTCAGTGAACTGCAAAACATGGTCAAGACCTTGTTTTTTCGTAATTTGCATTATTTTTATTATTAGTCTTTATTTATAAAGCGCCACCATATTCCACAGTGCTTGACAATGGGTTCAATATAAACAGGGTAACAATACATTGAACAACATTTTGACAAAACAGTACAGGATGAAATGAAGGCCCTATTCCCATGGAAATTTACAATCTAGAAGGGTTGGGGGTGGAAACAGGAGGAGAGGACTGCAAGGTGCGTGTGATGGACTGGTGAGAGTGATGGCAGGTTAGGGCAGTGAGGTGTATTAGGGAGTCGGGTGGTAGGCTTCCCTAAATAGGAATGTCTTAAGGGAGCGTTTGAAGGAACAGAAGCTAGGAGAAAGTCTGACAGTACGAGGGAGAACGTTCCAGAGGATGGAGGCTATGCGCGAGAAATCCTGCAGTCTATCATGGGAGGAGGTGATGCGGGGAGAAGCTAGGTGCAGGTTACTGTTTGACCTTAGGGAGCGTGCTGGGGTGTATTTGGTGATTAATGAGGGCAGGTAGTGGGGAGTGATAAATAATAATTTCCCTGTTTTATACATATAAAAGGTTATCCAGATATACCACTTAGTTAATAAGCCCTTTTCTTAACAAACTTAACTGCAGGCCATTTCACTGTAGAAAGTCTCAGGAATATGGGATGCTGTATAATCAAATCATATCTGTCTAAAAGGTCTATGAAGCTTGGGACTAAAGGAAAGATATTTCTTTGTCCTGTGTATAAGCCGTATATGGTAACAGTGTTGTCGGGCTGGTTAACACTGAGGTAAAAAAAAACACGCCTTTTTGGCTATGATCTGTTTCATGATTGGCTGTTGTGCCACACCCTTGTGGTCTATATAAGGCTGGGGTCAGACGAACGCAGTGCGAACCCGCGTGCAGTCGCACTTTATCACGGCCGTAGTAGCAGCAAATGATGGCCAACGACGGCCAATATACGAAGTACGGCCGCACAAAAGATCGGCCGGGCAACGCAAGTAGCAAACAAATGCATTTTTTCGTGAAACCGGTAGTACTGACGTACAGAGTGCGCTGCGTCCACTAGCGGCGTGCGTGTGTGATTAGAAGACGTCAGACGCTGCTAATGTCCGGCCAACATAACGTCCAGACACAGAAAGTGTTTTATTGATGATCCGTACAAAGTCACGGACGAAAATGCGCATCGTATGAAAGCTATCGCGTATTCCGTGGAAAAATATGTCCATTCGTTCGAACCCACTTTTTCACGGTCGATGCGAAAAATGCATTCGTCTGACCCTAGCCTAAGAGTCTGATAAAAAGAAGAGTTCTGAGAGCGGTTTTTACTCAACACCCTTGTGTTTGTGTCTTTACTGCCTTTCCCTAGCTAGCTAGTGCTGTGCTGCGCCTTACATGAGGAGCAAAGAAATACAGAAATCTTCTGGGTTGCATGTCTTGGTAAATATGAATCTAATCTTTAACAGGGAGCCGAGTTAGTGAGAGCTTTGTAGGTCAGGGTAAGGATTTTGAATTTAATTCTGCAGTGGATGGGGAGCCAGAGAAGGGACTCGCAGAAAGGAGCAGCAGAGACAGAGTGGCGGGTGAGGTGGATGATCCTGGCAGAGGCATTTAGAATGGATTGTAGGGGGGAAGAAACAGGAGAGAGGGAGGCCAGCTAAAAGATTATTAAATAGGGAGATTACAAGGGCGTGGGTGAGTTGCTTTGTGGTGTCAGCAAGAAATGGCCGAATTCTGGAAATATTACATAATTGGTAGCAGCAGGAGGAGGAAAGAGATTGGATGTGGGGGGGGGGGGTGAAGGAAAGAGCAGAGTCAAGTCTAACTCTAAGACAGTGAACCTGGCTTGATGGGGAGATAGTGATACCATCAACCATGATAGAGAAGTCAGGAGCTGGGGAATTAGTAGAAGCTCAGTCTTGGACATGTTAATCTTTAGGTGGTGAGAGGCCATCCAAAAGGAAATTCCAGATAAACAGTCACTGACCTTAGAAAGGACAGGAGGAGAGAGATCAGGGGTGAAGAGTTAGATCTAAGTATCATCAGCATAGAGGTGTGTAACAGATCTCAGTACCCCAACAGGGTCACATCTACCAATGCTGTTTCTTGCTAGACCCCCATGTCCTCCTCATGTCTCTCATGCCTTTCTCCCGGTCCTTAGAGAGCCTTGCTAGTATCTCCCAGAAATAAGCCGTGGTTGTAGATCTGGAGCTTTGCGATGGAGCAATGAACAAAATATAGCTGCTACCCAAACCATGAGTCATGACACATGTAGGGGCAGGACCTCCAGACCTTTAGCAACAAGGTTGGGTGAACATATCCGAAACATTAGAAGGGGGTATGAGCTGCATAATCTCTCCCTACATTTTAAGAAAAGCACTCACAAAACCCAGCGAGACTGGATTTTTGTGTTTTGAAAAAAGTTAAAAAAAGGAGTGGAGGGGGCGATCTAAATTCAAAATTAGCAAAGGAAGAAATGCAATGTATATTTGAATATACAGTAGAACCTTAATCCCTGATGGTTTAAATAATGATTTTGAAATACGTCATTTTTTATAAAAGGTGGTTCCCTTTTATTTATATTTTTTCTTCCTTTTCTCTTCGTTTTCCTTTGTTTCCCCTTGTTTTGTTTCTAGACTATCATCATTTTTTAGATTACTAATATATATTTTTTAAATAAAAATAGTTTTAAATTAATATTTTAATTTATTAATATAGATGAAATTTAGAGTTTATATTAACTATTAAATTATGATTTATTCCAATATATTTTTTATTCAATAAGCTGTGTTTCGGATAATAAACACCATTCTTTTGAATCCCTCCTCCTTCCATATATGTATTATATATACATTTTTTCTGTGAGGTAATCTAGAATGTTTTTGGAAAATGGCCAAACCCTAATGGTTAATCCTAATTTAGACAAAGCATTGGGACTGGCCATTTCTGTTACTTGTAAATTCAGATCTGTTTATAGTCGGTATAGTTGGTTATTAGGGTTAAAGGTTTGTTAACTGTATCAGCCATTTTAACTGTATGCAAACATTATGTTAGTAAATTTACCTTAAACCTAGATTTGATACTAACATGTGGTGTTGTGTGGGGACATATATACCGATTGGGGAGTGTATGTGTCCCCCTTCTGTGTTATAGGTTATATATTCCTTATCCTGAATCTTCTTGCAATGCCCTGCCGTAGAGGAAATTGAATCGGAGTATTAAACTGTGGGCAAAGGATTTTCCAAAATGGCGCATTTTGCGTCAATTGATTTGACCATTGTGAGATCGTATGTTGGGAGGATGGATATCCGGTGGGAGGTGCCCGCGTTCAAGTCCACGAGTGTTACTACGTACAGCAGGAAATGACGAGGAATGGGGAACGACGCGGTAGGACGTATGGACGCCCTCCTATGTACAGATGAACAGCTGAATAAGCTAATTGACAGCATCGGAAACCACTTGGGGTATCTATCGTTCTGTATATATGGGACTGAGTTCATTATGGATTTTACAGACTGATGAAGCTGTGATACAGCGAAACGCGTTTCGGTAGATACGTTTGTTTTTATTTGTATATTTTAGGAATTAAAGTTTTTTAACTATCCATTGGCAAGAGCTACCCATTCTTTTGAAAGGAAAAGGGAGGTTTTGGTGTACCTCTATTACACACCTGAGGCGCGTGTACCGAGCCAGTGTTTCTCCACTGGCTCTGGGCAATGTGAGTTGATCTATATAGATTCACCAGTTTGTGTGAGATTCTGTGGAACTACGCAATGATCTGTTTTTATTATTGTTTTCATGCATAAACATCTGCAAGAATCTGATGAGACGGGACGGGGTCATCCCTGAAGAGACCCAATGCTGAAAATTTGAGCCTTAACTCTTTAGGCTCTGATCCACGTGAGTGGTTTATTGTCACACGCATATTTGTTGAAATTGACTATACTTGTTGCGCTACGTCACTCTTTTTCTGTTTCCATATATGTATGCTGTGAAAAATTGACATCCAGTCCATTTGGACGTTTATTGCAATCATCACCTAAAAGGGTAATATCTTGTGTGTATACACAGTGTTGAGGTGTTTGATTCATTTAGGATAAGCACTCTATCGTTCTATACATTCTGTGGGCTATTAAGGCGCTTTCCTAATTGTGTTATAAGGGTCAGAATAGAACTGGTTTTAATCAGGGTCAGACACACATAATTATACGGTCACACATGTATCTTTTACATACATACCCCCCCCCCTAGAAACTGCTGGGGGACCCAACCAGACCGAAACAGATAATTGGACAACCATTTACTTTTTGGAATGTGAAACATATTTAGATTAGGGACAGACAATTAAATCAAAAACATTACGTAACATTTTTAAACGAGTCAAGACAATGGGAATCGTGATTGACAAACAGATTACAGATAGCAGCTGTACAACCTATTTAAATAGAAACATATAACACATTCCTGAGACCTGGGTAGGCTAATCATCTCACAGATAACTGATACACATGGACCAGACAATAGACAGACAATAGCAATCTTGCATAATCACAGAAAAAAGATTTAAACCAAATCACAAACAGTATGGCAATGTCCTACGAACATTCTCTGCCATAATCACCCATAGTCTGTGGACATGAGGCTGGCATCCACTCCTCTCCAAAGGGCACAGAGTCTATATGTAGTGTGGTCAATGCTGTGAGTGCCCGCACCAGCCAGTCTCAAACACTTGGAATTCAAGTAATTTAAAAGGTGCCAGAGGCTTCCGTCACAAGGTGGTAACTAAAGCCAAAGCTGTCAATGATTTTTGCCCAGGGAGGAGGTGTAGATAGAGATGAGCAGAGGACCTAGGACAGAGCCTTGAGGTAAACCAACTGATAAATGTATTGAAGAGGAGGAGTTAGCAGCAAATGACACAGAGAAGGACCTGTCAGACAGATAAGAGTCAATCCAAGAGAGTGCAGTATCACAGAGACCAAGAGGGCTGAGAGTCTGTAGAAGGAGGGGGTGGTTGACAGTGTCAAAAGCAGCCGAGAGGTCAAGCAGGATGAGAATAGAATAGTGGCCATGGTTTTCAGCAGTTAGGAGGTCATTGGTGACTTTGGTGAGGGCAGTTTCCGTTGAGTGTAGGGGACAGAACCCTGATTGCAGGGGATCAAGTAGGGAATTAGAGGACAGGAAGAGGGAGAGGTGGATGAAAACTAGTTTTTCAAAGAGCTTAGAGGTAAACGGAAGCAGGGATACAGGAGGGTAGTTGGATGGAGAGCTGGGTTCGAGGGAGGGTTTCTTTAGTATAGGGGAAACCTGTGCGTGTTTGAAGGCAGGTTGAAGATGTGTGTGAGGTGAGATGAGGGCGGAGGAGAGTGGAGGTATTAGATGTAAGGGAATGGGGTCAGGTGGGCATGTAGTAAGATGTGAGGAGGACAGTACATAATGGACTTTCTCCTCAGTGGCTGGAAAGAAGCGGGAGAGACTATAAGAGCTGGTCTCTAGGAGTGGAGGTGGAGGAATACTGGTTTGGTTCAGGATGTTGCTTCTGATAGTGAGAGTTTTATTTAAGAAGCAATCTGCCACGTCCTGAGCGCTGAAGGCAGATGAGGGCGGAGGTGCGGGTGGGTAGAGTGAGATGAAAGTGGACCAGAGTCATTTATGGTTGGAAGACAGAGTAGCTGTAAGAGATGAGAAGAAGGCTTGTTTGTCCATTGTGAACGGCAGAGTTGTATTACCACAGAATAAACTTGAAACAAATGTAATCCGCTTCAGAGCAGGATTGCCTCCAAGCATGCCCTGCAGTGCGGGAGCATCTTTGCAGGTAGCGTGTCTGGAGGGTGTACCAGAGCTGAAGCTAGCGGCGTGGAGCCTTACAGAGTCTAAGAGGAGCAAGAGTGTCTAGAGCAGAGATAAATGTAGCGTTATAGTGGTTAGTGGCAGCATCAGGGCAGGTAAAGGTTGATGAGTGCAGGATTTGATGGGATCCACAGCATGCAGATTCCTGGCGAGTGTGTGTGTGGGATGGGGGAGCAGGGAGTTTAGGTAATCCAGATAGGCTGAATGAGAAAAGGTGGTGGTTAGAGATGGAAAAAGGGTGACAGGTGAACTCAAAAATGGAGCAGAGGTTGGAAAAAACAAGGTCAATCGACTGACCTTCACATTGAGAAGGGAGGACTGTGTGAGTACACATTTCGTGTATGAGAAAAAATTATTCCTATAGGAAGCCCAAAAATAAGAGGGGAAATTACATTGACAGACAAAACCTGCAACGTTATTCATTGTATTGGAAATGGACCAATTGATGACATCAATTTAGCTTCTGCGACACTTGTATTTTCAGATTTTCTAAAGAAAGATTATATTATTTAAATTACATGTATATTACATGTACCTTTCTGAGACCAGAACTTTTGAGCTCCAATACGTCCATTGTGTAGTTCACTCTGCGGCCGTAGTGATCAAATTGTACGTTTCCGGTTAATCCCCGGATTCGAACCTGGAGAAAAAATAAATACATTTACAGCATAAGATATTTCTCCATAATTCATTACAAATTTAATTTAAGTTCTGCAAAGAAAATTTGCATGTCAGTGTCCTCCAAAATCGTATTTACAGCACACAAAAGACGTTTAAATCTGTGTATTTCCATTTTTGTTAGCAAAGTGGTTTGTACTTCCATCGCCGTCAGAATTTTTACATTCGTTTTACTACAAAGTCAGAGCCTTGAGCATTTAATTTTTATTTGAAAAGGATCTTTATCTTTATTTATGTTTCTAGTCTGTTAGGAACATTTAGCGCTATGGCGCTGTCACTTTTAATTAAACTTAAACGTATAATCATACAGGGTTATTCAAAGAGAATCGAAAAGTCACCGTATGTTCGGTGACGTTTCGTTCAATTCAATTCGGCAATCCTATTTTGGCGACCCTGAGATGTATTCAGCAAGCACCACAGGGTCCCCGAAGTGCAAGGAAAACCCATCTAACACTCACCGCAAAACCCACCGAACACTCTCTAAAACCCGCAAAACAGCTGGATTAACCCTGCCGAACACGCCGGAGGAAACCGCGCAGCCGGAAAAACCCAACACCGCAGACGAATGGAGTGAGAAAAAAAAAACGTACGCTTGAATGTTTGAAAAGTGAAATGCTGTTTGCAAAGAAACTACAGAACGAAAATGTCTGAAATTTACATATAAGATCCAATGAAAGATAATAAAAAGGGCTGTAACAGAGAAAAGAAAAAAAACGATAGAAAAAACCTGAATTTTTTCGCAAAAAAAGGCCAAAAAGATCCTAAAAAATCTAAAAATTAAGAGACTTTATACTGCAGAATAAAATAATGAACGGTTTATTAGATATTGAATTAAAACGGGAATATTTTTAACATTGAAGCCTGTGGGATTCAGCAACCACAAAACAAAAAAGGGGAATAAAGATTTACACACAATGGGCTTAACCCAACGATACTAAGCATAACTAAATTGCACAAAGTGCAAGAAGAGTGTCAAAAACACAATAATTTTATAAACCAAAACACACGGATTAAAAACCAACCACAAAAATGCAAGTGAAAAAATGCAAGTGAATGGATAGAGTGTGTGGAGAACGGCATCTCATAGGAGTCCCACACCGGCTGAAGGCACACATTAAGAGGGGAGCGTCACCGCAAAAACTGTCTAAATACCTCAGCGGTTCAAGCCGCCTACACACCTCTAATCTGTTAACATAAATGAAGCTGGGGTTGTCCACTCAAAAACCTCCACACAGGACCAAAAGAAAGTGACAGCTAAAAACAGAACGAAAATAACATAGCTCGACTCGTTTCGCCCGCTACGGGCTTAATCCTGAGCTCCCCACACTCTACCCATTCACTTGCATTTTTGTGGTTGGTTTTTAATCAGTGTGTCCTGCCTATGGGATTCTCCTGAATAAACCTGTCGAATGAAACCACCGAATGGCAGGGCACTTCGGCAACTTTTCCCTGCTGTTTTGTGTTCTCTGAATAGACAAAGCATTGCTTATCTATGGGGGATTTCACTGCCTTCGAACAGGCACCGGTATGTGCAGGCAATTCGTCAAATTGTGACGAATTGCCTGTTCTCTGAATAGTCAAATGGCCCCGAAATGTCACCGTTCGCTGAACTTCAGCATTCGGTTACAATTCGACTCCCTTTGTATAACCCTGATGGCATTTTTTATTTCCCTAAGGGGTTTATTCTGTAAGTGCCAGTATTGCAAACACCGGTGAAAATCGCCAGTGATGCAGAGAGTCTCCCCTTTTCAGCGGTGCACAGCTTTAACCACTTCGCTGCCGGATTGCGATTCAAATCCAGAGGTGGCTGACATCTTGGATGTCAGCCAAGCCTCTGGGTCACTCCCCACGCACTGACATCCTCACCATATGTGTGAGGATGTCAGTGGTCCGGTTAACTCCCTAGCTGCCAAGTGGATATAGGGGGATCCTTTGGATCATGTTTGATATCATTGGAAAGCCCTGATCATGGTACCATGATCATCAATGATACCAAACATGACAAGGTTTGGTGTAAAAAAGAAATTAAAAAAAATAAAATAAAATAATAATTTTGGTTGCTTTTTTTAAAAAGAAAATTGTCTGGGGAGGTTTAATGAAATAGGACTTAAGGTGACATCTAAAAACTATGAGCATAAAACGGCCAGAATGAGCTCATCACACAGAGGTGAACTGGCTCAGCAGTGGAGGGGTTAAAAAGCAAAAACATGTAAAAATTGGGTATTTCTAACCTCAGGACAAAATTTCAAAACTATTTAGCTGGGGTCTTTTTTGGCAGTTGTAGATTTTGGGGATTCAATTTTGAAAAAGTGTTTTTTTTCCATTTTTTCATAATATTTCATATTTTTTTGTAGTATATTATATGATATGATGGAAATAATTGTATCTTTTAGAAAGTCCAATTAATGGCGGGAAAAACGGTATATAATATGTGTGGGTTGCATAAACGACTAAGAGGAAAATTTGATCTAAATACAAGCAGCGCAGAAACGTAAAAAGAGCAGAGGGCACAAAGGCTAATGTCAGACGAGCGTCTTTGGAGAGCGGAAGGAACATCCGTGAAAGTGGACGTTCCTTCCACTCGACGCCCATCTGGCCACCTCGTTGAGCCACTACGCACCGAAACGAATTAAGAAACATAACGAATTGATCCAAAACGAAGCAAATATTTTCATTGTTCAAATGTCTACTGGCCGAAAGGACACTATGGGGTTAATCTATTCAGAAAACATGGAACAACACCGAAATGTCAGTGAAATTCCATGATTTTTGGTGGTTTCATTCAACAGGTTTAAACAGGTGAATTCCATAGGGTTCAATGTAAAGAACATTTTGTGAGTATTTTTTTGTATTTCTTTCTTGAAATCTTTGGATTTCCAATTATTTTAAAAAGACAAGGCTTTTTTTCTTTGCCGAACACAGTGTTTGTTTTTTCTTTCCTTCAGTCTGGCTGCGTTCAGTGGGTGCTCTCCTTGGTGCTGAAACCTATTTCAGCACCAAGGACAAGGGGATTTTTTTTCCTCCGCAGCCTCCGGTGCTGCTGTCCTTGGTGCTGAAATAGGTTTCAGCACCAAGGACAGGGGGATTACTGTATCTTTTAACCCTCAATTTTTTTAACCCTAATCTAACAGTATTTAATTCATCCGGTTCACCGTTCTGAAAATACTAATCAAAATGACATAACAAATTGATACAAAAGAAGAATTACTAATCTCCCGAAATAATGAATTGATCCCAAATACAAATCACAGTAACATAACAAATGCACCGAAATGAATTAAAAGAACATAACGAATTGATCCAAAACGAAGCAAATATTTTCATTGTTCAAATGTCTACTGGCCAAAAGGAGTTACTGAAGTTCAGGTCTCCGTGCAGGATAAGTTGGGGAGCTGTGATTTAGACACATTCCCGGCTGGATTTAGAAAGTGATGGCATGTTGGGCATCATGCCCACAATGCTAAAGCTTTAGGAGCATGTTCTGGAGTCCAAATGCAAACAAATTTAATTTGCAAAAAACTAAATTCCTCTGCATCGCTCTTTTGGAAAACCATATTGACTATACTCAGTATCGGGGCACCAAGAGTTGCCTTGCAGATTGAGTATAGACGATTTAGGTAGTGATGGGGTTAAGGCATAAACCACATTAATAATCTCAAAGACTAGACAAGAAAAGGTACCATCTAATAATCCTCATATCATGGCTGTTGAACTCCAACCCCCCAGATGTTTCTGACCTACAAGTCCCATAGTTCCCTTTTCATCTGTTATATTGGAAGAATTCTGGGAATTATAGGCCTCAATATCGGGGGGGGGGGACTGTGAGTTTGACAGTCCTTCCTTACTTGGTAAGATTTAAGGGAAATATATTCTAGTGTAAGAAAACAAGACACATTTACTAGGTCACAAATAACAAAGCAATTAATTATTCATAGACATGTTATGCAGGTACTGGAATAAATATAGAAGAACCAAGACTCTGAGGCTAGGGTCAGACTAACGCATTTTTCACAGCGACCGTCAAAACGTGCATCCGAACGCATTGCCGTATTTTTTCACGGAATGCACGAAAACGGTCATACGATGCGCATTTTAGTGAGTGATTTTTTACGGATCCAAACCAGGAAACTTTGGGTGTCTGGACGTTATGTTGGCCGGACATGAGCAGCGTCTGACGTCTCCTAATCACGCACACACGCCGCTATGCCGCCGCAGCGCACTCTGTACGTCCGTACTAGCGGTTCTGCGTTCGACAAAATGCGTTCATTTTCCACTTGCGTCGCGCGGCCAGACTTTCGTGCGGCCGTACTTCGTATATTGGCCGTCATTGCGCGTCATTTGCTGCTAGTGCGGCCGTGATTGAGTGCGCCTAAATGCACGTTAAAAGTGCGCTGGTCTGACCCCAGCCTGAATCTTGAAACAGGAATTTTGCGTATAGTTGAGAGACAAATAAGTTCAGGGAAATGTAGGTATGAGGTTCCATTACACTATTTATAAAGGAAGATTTATGAGATTGAATTTGTGCAAAAATACAGCAACGTATCACTACAGGTACAGCCCATTGTACAGCGCTGTGGAATATGCTGGCGCTTTATAAATAAAGATTAATAATAATAATAATGTCATCATATGATGTACCAGGTAAACCAAGGGAAACAAAGGTGTACCCTATGTAAAGAGGATTGTGCAAAATATGTGAAAGGAAATTACTTGAATAAATTTTTTTTTTATAAATATGGAAAATAAATAATTAAAATAACAATATTAATAAATTGCTCCTTTCATTGTCACTAGACAATCAGGCATGAGTGGCACATTACCATGGCTTTAAAGATGCTGGTTTTCTGATTCAAATGACAATAGCCAACGCTTCACATTCACTTTTCACTTGAAAAACCTTAAAGACTACTAATCGTAAATCTTTTAAACACGTATCATTTTCAGTCGAGCTATGATGGGTTTTACAACTACTAAAATAAAATTTGGAGATCAAGCTGAGATTCTCCAGTAGAGCAATGGCTTTGTTTTTGATCTTCCTAGAGGATATACTATGTATATAAAATATACCACCCATGGAAATATAAAGTAGACAGGGCTGTCAAATGTTTAATTTCATCCCTAAGCTGTTCCTGGTAAATGCCAGCAGATCTGTTTGTGGGAATTTGTGGCTACAGTGTTTCCGTGGGTGTCTGTCCTATATAGCTAAATGGTATATGTGACGGATCCAGGAGAGTAATGTGGCCGACATTCAATAAGCATCGTTATGGCCAGTGTGAGAGTTGTCCAAATTCACAATGAATCGGATATCCCCAACCTGTAAGCTGATCGTTATGGGTCTAACTGCCTGCCATGGCGGCTTTCAGTGAAACAATAGCCCAACACTCACGCTAGGTTCCGATGACGGCATGAGTGATCACACAGCAGGGAATCCATTAGTGCTCATTTTCCATTTATGTTAAATTTGCATGGTAAAAAGTGACATCTACATTGCTTTTGGCTCCCTTGCAGGGCATCTGTTCCTTACATCTGTTCTTCTTAGTCTGGTTTCTCACTCTAGATTGCAGATGCTGGTTTACTGCTCTGATTTTCACATTCTAGATTGCAGATACAGGTCGCTGCTCTTGGTTTCTCCTTCTTGATTGCAGAATTGCTGCTCTCTGGTTTTCTCGATCTGGATTGCAGATGTAGGTTTGTGCTCTTGGTTTCTCCATCTGGATTGCAGACTTTCTCTCTAGTTTTCTCGATCTGGATTGCAGATGTAGGTTTGTTGCTCTTGGTTTCTCTATCTGGATTGCAGATGTAGGTTTGTTGCTCTTGGGTTCTCCTTCTTGATTGCAGACTTGCTGCCCTCAGGTTTTCTTGATCTGGTTTGCAGATGTAGGTTAGTGCTCTTGGTTTCTCCTTGATTGCAGACTTGCTGCTCTCTGGTTTTCTCGATCTGGATTGCAGATGTAGGTTTGTTGCTCTTGGTTTCTCCCTCTTGATTGCAGACTTGCTGCTCTCTGGTTTCGCGATCTGGATTGCAGATGTAGGTTTGCTGCTCTTGGTTTCTCCCTCTTGATTGCAGACTTGCTGCTCTCTGGTTTCGCGATCTGGATTGCAGATGTAGGTTTGTTGCTCTTGGGTTCTCCTTCTTGATTGCAGACTTGCTGCTCTCTGGTTTTCTCGATCTGGTTTGCAGATGTAGGTTTGTTGCTCTTGGTTTCTCCTTCTTGATTGCAGACTTGCTGCTCTCTGGTTTTCTCGATCGGGATTGCAGATGCAGGTTTGCTGCTCTCGTTGATCCGCTGAATTCAATGGATGTTAGTAGGTTTTCACAGTGGAATTGCCTGGTATTTTGAATATGGTCCCCATTTTTTTGGAAGTTGCATGTTTTTCTGCAGTCTTGCATTGTTCTGTGTGCATCTTTTACATTGTTTAATTTGTTTTGTTCCAGTCGCACTAGTTTGATTTCATTTTGGTGGCCGGCAAGTCAGCTCACTACCTCTTGTGTATTCAGGTACTTATAATGGAGAAAAGATCACAACTCTTGCTGGGTGCCCTCAGTTCTTCGGCCTCTCACGTGCTTTAATATTTAAGGAGTAATAAATGTAGGTCAGTGACAGTTTGAAAGGAAAAAGACTAACAAATGCTTGGAATTCTATTCAGAAGGTATAAGAAACTTTGTGAACCATGTGAAGCCCGAATTACAAAACTGCTTAGTTACAAATCATTAGTAGTTATTGCTAGTACCCCCCTTCCCCACAGGCCACTAACAATAACCAGTAATGATTTGTAGATTTGATAAACATAATTTGCAATAAAATTATAATAGGACCAAGATTTAATATTGGTTTATCAGCTGATGTGGGCCACAACCTCTCAGCAATATATTTTTGCTGATCAAACACAGCATGAGGTGGACTTCCAGTACTGCAAAGGAGAGGTTTCTAGGTTTGGATTAATTTGCTAAAATATATGTATCTATAAAAGCTATATTATCATCAAGTAATATTCTTACTAAACATTTTATTATAGTATTATAGCTCCCTTTATGTTTCACAGCATTGCTTAATTATAATAGAAGAGTCAGATGGATAACAATTTTAAATTACAAAAGGGTTATTAATTAGTTCTTCTCTCTTGGTCAGCACCATCCATGTTTAAACACTTATTGCACTCTTCAACCTTCATGAAACCTGGTCTGCAGTTAATATATGTTCCTCTGCACTATATAAACCCCATATATTTTCAGATTATGCTATATAAGACTCCATATATAAAAGCCTCTTCCAGCACATTGATGACGAGGCTTGTCATTAACGGGAACCGACACACCCTGTCCACATTAGGGGCCATATTGCATTCCTCGCGCATCGGTTTTGAGCGCATGCAAATGCGCATTTGCGCGAGGACAAAACCATTTGCACAGAACAGCGTATTTCAACGTTCGCGCAAGCGATGTGCGTTATCGTTTAACGCGGATGGACTTGCGCGAGCGTGATGAACTGTGCGTGTCCTATACTTAACATTGTGAGCGCAAATGTGTTAAGCGGATGGTATTTCAATAGATGCGCAACTTACTACGAACGACGTTTGCGCGCATAATTTTAACGTCTTTGAAAACCTGGTGTTAACTGCAAATCTGAACGTCCTGGCCGAAACCAAATACACCAGCACGAAAAAAAATACAGCACAGTATAGTTACACATTATACACATACTCAAACAAAAAAATTGAGAATTCGTGCATATTTTTTTTTATTGCCGCAGCAGGTATACTCACATTTATTTTAACAGACGCAAAAACATTAGTGAGTCAATTAAGGTGAATTGATGTCAATTAAGGTTCTTAATTCTGATTGGCTGAATCCCGAAAAAAAAAAAACAGTCCGCGCACTGATTTACATGTGCAACGTTACTGCGCGCATATTACACTTCGTTTTGCGTGTTTTTTTACTAACGTTATTTTTTGACAGATGAGAAAATGCGTTCGGATCCGAATATCACGTTAATATTCGCACGATAACGCTGGACACTGCACGCAAAAAAAATTGCGCTGCGTGAGCGCATTGGTGCAGAGAATGTAATATGGCCCTAGGTAATTAAAGTGTTCAGGCTGTGTGTAGTTAGGATGTGGCAGGATGTGTGTCCTGCATCACCGCCAACGCTAGAGGTTAAATGTTGTTTTTGATTGTTACAGTATTTGCATTGGTCACTTTATCCCCTGAAGGGGGACATTCAATCCTCTTTTTATCCTGGGTGGCTGTCTACAGAGGAGACCTCCGTGTCCTGGAAGGTGGAGAAACTGGCAGTCACCGAGGAATCAGCACCTGGAGACATCAAAAAAAAGGGAAGGATGCTACCCACGATAGAGACCAACAATCATTTACCTGAGAGGCTATTCCTTGAAGGGCTCCAACATGAGTGAGTGGACTTGATCCCACATTTTCTCCCTAATTTATAGTGTTGTAGACATAATACCCTATGAAGGATCTTGTGTTTGCTTTTAGGCATCCAGGAGATAACACCATGGAGTAGGGCATCATCACCCTCGAAGTTGACACAAAGTGATTGAAACAGAGCTGTTATTTAGGGCTCTGTAGAATGTGAGTGAAAACCCTGAAACTTCTCCCTGCACATACATTATAATTTGCACAGACCATATTACACTATGCGATTCATCTTTTTAGCTTGCTCTCAAGAGAACCGGAGCAGTGTAAACACGATTTGAATTGGAATCTACAGGGTTATTCAAAGAGATCCGAATGGCTGGAGAAAGGTAACCTAACACTGAAAATCAGCCACCTTGGCCATTCGGCTATTCAGAGAGCAGGCAATACGCCAAATCCTGGCGAATTGCCTGCACATTTGGTGCCTGTTCAGTGCCTGTTCGAGGGCAGTGAAATCCCATAAAAAAAGCACTGCTTCGGCTATTCAGAGAACACAAACCAGCAGTGAAAGGTTCCCGAAATGCCCTGCCATTCGGTGGTTTAATTCGACAGGTTTACTCAGGAGAATCCCACAGGCTTCAATGTTAAAAATATTCCCGTTTTAATTCAATATCTAATAAACCGTTCATTATAAAATTCTGCAGTAAAGAGTCTATTTATAGATTTTTTAGGATATTTTAAGCATTTTTATGGATTTTTTTTTTTAACTTTACTTATTTTTTCTGTAACAGCCCTTTTTATTATCATTCCCTGGACCTCATATGTAAATTTCAGACATTTTCGCTCAGTAGTTTCTTTGCAAACAGCGTTTCACTTTTCAAACATTCATGCAAACCATAGGCGTGCGCACGGGGTGTGCCGGGTGTGCCTGGGCACACCCTAATGCCGGCCCCCGGCACACCCCACGGAACACTCTGGGTCCCGGCTGGCCGCATCCAACGGATAGCCGCCAGGGCCCTTCAGTTCCGCAGGCCTGTCAGCAGCCTCCGCTTCCCTGGTGGTCCGGTGGATGTGGGTGCTGCACCGCGATCTGTGCTTACAGACCGCAGTGCACGTCCCACAGCGAGTGACTGTGTCAGAGCGCCGGCGGTCAGGTGCAAGGTCACCTGCGATCGGGCACTCAGCTCGAGTCCAGTCACTTGCTGTAGGACGTGCACTGCGGTCTGTAAGCACAGATTGCGGTGCAGCACCCCACAACCACCGGACCACCAGGGAAGCGGAGGCTGCCTCCAGGCCTGCGGGGGTGAGAGGTCCCGGCGGCTATCCATTGGATGCGGCCAGCCGGGTTCCCCCCCTTCTGGACCCCCCCAGACCAAAATTCAACCCCTTCCCTGCAATGAAAAAAAAAAAAAAAGTAAGCAGGAGAGGGGGCAACTTTTATATATTATACGCACCGCACATTACTGTGGGGTTTTATTGCTGTGGATTTTGTGATACGCTAATAGACACAGAGCACATTACTGGGGGTTTTATTGCTGTGGAGTTTGTGATACGCTGATACACACAGAACACATTACGTGGAGTCTTATTGCTGTGGATTTTGTGATACGCTCATACACGTTGCTCATTACTGTGAGTTTTATTGCTGTGGATTCTGATACGCCCATACACAGCAAACATTACTGTGAGTTTTGCTGTGGAGCTCTGTGACACGCTCATACATACCGCACATTACTGTGCATTTTTATTGCTGTGGATTCTCGGCTATGCTCACACACATACCACACACTACTGGGAGTATTATTGCTACATACCCCCGGGGTGTAGGGATATATAGTTATGTGAACGTATGGCTGTGTGTGTAAATGCAGGTATTTGTCTTTAAACAGGCTGCTGTGTGCAAAATTCGGCACCCGTGTCCTTGTCTCAGCCCGGCGTTGCCCCCTTGCCCTGCATCCAAAAGGCTGGTATTGCTCCTAGAAATCGCTGCTATATCTTCTGCCTGCACTGCACAAAGTAAGAATAGTGAATAAAGCATCGTGAGATACAGGTAGGAGACTAAATATTGGTGCTTGGCAACAAGACCTTAACCTCCCTGGCAGTCTGATTTTGACATTTTTATACGGTAAAATCGGTGCATTCATTCAGCCCCCTGGCGGTTTTCCTGCATGTGGCTCGCAGTTAAAATTTCAATGCTGAAAGCAGTAACCCCGAGCCACACCTGGGCTGTTACATACCTGTCCCTACGTTCCCTCGCTGTCACCTCCGGCCGATCGTGTCGTCCTGGTTCCTGTTGCGAGTGGCTGATTCCCTGCACTTTGGGGGACCTGCGGTGAATGGTGAATTCACCGCAGGGTGGGGCAATTTGATTCCCCGAAGTGCGGGGAACAACAGTCGGCAACATTTCAACGCTCTGTTAATGACCCCTAGAGTAATAATATGTTTTGGCTGAATGCGTGAGTGGGTGTCTGTGTATGTTTGCATAAGGGTGCGTGAATATATAATATATATATATATATGTGTGTGTGTTTGAACTTTTGGGTGCACACCCTAATGCAATAGGCTGCGCACGCCTATGATGCAAACTGTTTTCCTAATTTATTCACTGCCTTCATCTGCGGTGTCGGCTTTTTCTGGAGGCTTCACTGCGTGTGATCGGCTCCTGCTCGGGTTAATCCAGATGTTTTTAAGGGTTTTCGGTGTGCATTCGCCGGGTTTTCAGCAGCTTTTCCCTGCACTTCGACAGCCCTATGGTGCTTGCTGAATACACTGCAGGGTGGCCGAAATGGGAAAGCCGATTTGCACCGAATTGAAGAGAACGAAAAGTCACCGAACGTGCGGTGACTTTGATTCTCTTTGAATAACCCTGTAAGTATTTTTTTGGTTTTATTATAGCACTGAAGCACTATTTGTGTGCACTGCTTATAATATCTTGATTGTTGTGCGGGCAGGAGTGACTTGGTCAACAAGGCTGTGTGTATTGCACACCTCCCTCCTCCAGCCCGTTTGGCTGGGAGCACTGTGTGGAGGTGTTTCCTCCACCCACACACATGCCACTCGGCAGACGGGATTTGAATATCCTGCCTGTCGAGACCAATGATGTTAACGTGCTACGCGTGTTGACATCATCCCCTTTCCAAACACTCTCAGCAATGAGCGTTCTAGGAGACGGCACCCGAGGATTGGTGCTGGGCATGCGGCACTGATCCATCTTTGTAGGCAGATGCCGCGTAACTTGCATATGAAAATTATTTAAGGGGAAACATTTGGGGTACATTTTTAATAAAGTAGCTCTATAAAGTGTGATCAGTACCCCCGTTCCCTGACTGTGATGAGGGAATCATTGGCAAGGATTATAGGGTAAGTATTAAAATCTTGTTTTATGAAGGGTTTTAATCAGAAAAGGATAACAATCATCTTTCATGGGAAGTGTGAAAGTTACCTGTTTGAGTGTTCTCTCCATGTCAATTCCTTGACCCCAAGGGGCAGCTGGGTTGGCGAGGCAATCACCTGCATTTCCTCTTCTTGAGAGATCGATTTTTTGTCTTCTTAAGTTCCGAAATGCTTCAGCCATTACAAGTACACCATCGTACGTAAGTGCAGAAGTATACTTGAAGAACAAACAAGTAATGCATGTTAATTGAAGGATAATGACTTAATCATTGCCATACATTAATTGCAGAGATCTTGATAATCCATGACATTTTTTTTAAGAAAGTGTTTTACCGGGAAGGATACATTGATATTTCTCTCGTTTTCAAGTATGTCCTGAGTGCCGAGTATGTACCGTTAGGTGTCTTGCCCAAGGACACTTACTGGAGAGGTGCTCGCTGGGATTGATCCTGTGCCTCCACAGTCTCTCTCCACAGTTATAGAGCAGTGATGTTACCTCTACTCCACCCAGCTGCTAATTTCCAATTTTTCCAAATTTCCAAATGTAGAAAATGTAGAAAATTACAGTTTCCAAATGTAATGAAAAAAATAAAGTTTCTTTGACTCTGGATTTAGATATGAAAATTTGTGAAATATGACACAAATGCCTTGGAAATTATCACAAAATTGAGCTAGTGATTTGAAGGTTTTTTACGCGATACATTTGTACTAGCAGAATATATGGGAGTTTTGAACGGGTTTGGGTCGAAATCCCTACAACCAGGTTCCCTAATGCCAAAATCCTGACTGCCAACTTCCCTACACGGCCAACTTCCCTACACAGACAACTCCCTGATAGCCAACTTCCAGACATCCAAAATCCAAGTGGCTAACACTAACCCTACTCCCTAACTCCCCTAAACCTAGCCCTAACCCTCTAAACCTAGTCCTAACCCCCCTAAATCTAGCCCTAACCCTAACCCCCCTAAATCTAGCCCTAACCCCCTAAACCTAGCCCTAACCCCCTAAACCTAGCCCTAACTATAACCCCCCTAAATCTAGCCCTAATCCTAACCCCCTAAACCTAGCCCAAACCCTAGGCCCCCTAAACCCAGCCCTAACCCTAACCCCCTAAACCTAGCCCTAACCCTAACCCCCTAAACCTAGCCCTAACCCCCCTAAACCTAGGGTTAGGCTGTTAGCATTAGAGTTAGCCGCTGGGATTATAGATGTCTGGAAGTTGGCCGTGTAGGGAAGTTGGGATGTCCGGCACTTGTTCTGTCTGGATGTTGGCCGTCGGGATGTTGGCATTAGGGAACTTGGCTGTAGGGATTTTGAACGGCACTCGTTTTGAACACAGGGCTCAATTTAGTTCGGCCCAATTGCCAGATTCTGATGCCTTTACGGCCGCAATTCAGCTTTTGCTAGGTTCGGGAGATTTAATTAAGGGTATACTGGAATTGTGATTCCTATTAAAAATCCATCTAATTTCCCAGCACTTGCGTCAGGGGTAAAGTTCACGGGGAACGCATGGGAACTCAGTTAACCCTTTCGCTGCTGAGGTTTTTCCCGCCCCTGTGCTGAGGTCATTTTTACTGGTTTTGCTCATCATGTTTAAACGCGTTTTGAAGGCTTATTTTAGTATATGACCCAGACATATTATACATCGTTCTTTCCATCAGACTCGGCAGATTCATAATATGTCATTATTATATGTATACGTCATGACCTGTCTGTATATTATAACACAAAATGCAATAAAATATGATTTTTTTCACATTTTAAGATGCGAGCAATTGCGGTTATATTTTGTATGGGGTGCGCTTGTTATAAAAATTAGATATGCTGGTCTCGTTACATTTTTTTTTGGGGAAAAAAAACACGATTTTTAACAAAAGCACCGCATACAAAAATCGTTAGTGCAGCATCATTGTTCACATTATAATTGAAATGGGAACAATATTGCTGCATTAACAAACCAAAAAAAAGAAAATAAACTTTTTTTTTTTTTATAATTTTGTTTTTAAATATTTTTTTATTTTTATTTTTAATTTTAATTTTTTTTTACTAACTTTTTTCACATTCAAGTTTGATATCGTTGGAACGGCCATGCTCTGGCCGATCCAACAATACCAAACTTTAACCCCTAGCTGCCACGGATCGGGAGATAGGGAGTTCCAATGAACTCCCTATCTCCACCGTTGGTGGCAGCTAGGGGTTAACTCCAGGACTGGCGTCATCGTGCTATGCACGATGACGCCAGTCCTCAGGGGGAGTTCCCGGAGGCTTGGCCGACATCCAAGATGTCGGCCAGCTCCGGGAAAGGATCACGAACCGGTGCTTTTCAGCGCCGATTCGTGATCCGGCTCCCCAGGGGTTAATGCCAGGTACCATTTGGAAGGGCAGGCTGTGCCCTTCCAAATGGTGCCTGGGTTAACCCCCGCAACGCCGCCGATCGGGAGGGAGAGAGGTCCGATCAGGCGCCTCCTCCGCACATGCGGGGGGGGGCCTGAATTAGGTGTCATCGCGCCGATGACACCTAATTAGCCCGGCGGCGGTTCCGGATGCTGGGCTGACATCGAGGATGTCAGCCCGCACCGGGGGGGCCAGCGATCGGCCGGAACCCGTCCGAATGCTGACCACAAAGGCTGGACGCGCTCAGCGCGTCCTCCGCACGCAACGTGACATGCGGTTGGACGCGCTGAGCGCGTCCACCGCAGCGAAAGGGTTAATGTACTATTTTTTGCAGAGGAAACCAAAATTCTCCTTGGCCCCACCCACTATAAAGCTTTTATTCAGGTGTTCAATCATATCTTTCCCTGTTAAGTCTCAATAAATATAGGATTTAGAATATATTTTCACTAAAATCCATATATAACTGCTCTAACTCAATTTGGCAGTAGATGGCGCCATCTACTGACCAAGATAGGTTATTTACAGTAAGAAATACAATGGGAAGATGCTCAAATATTTCTTACTGTATAATTAATTTAAAATGATTTTTCAAAAAACCACTGGTTTCTGACATTGTTTTTTGGAAAATTACTTGGCAGTGAAGTAGTTGATTAAAAATGGTTTCCCAAAAAGCACTTGTTCCTCGCATTGGCGTTTTGGAAAATCATTTGGTAATGAAGGGGTTAAAGGAAGGAGATTTTGTTTTGGAATTCTACTGTGTCCAAGTTCCTTCAACTGAATCAGCCGACATTTAGAAAAAAATATTGGTCGAAACTAGATGACATTTTCTTTTAAAAAATGGTCAATCTAATTAAAGCCACACGCTGTTGTTAAAAATTTTAATTGTGAGATAATGTTTTAGAAGGTTTTATTTCTTTAATAATAGTATACAAGATATTTTATTGAATAACAAGGTGGAAAGCCTGCCCAGAGGGCAGTCTATTGTGGATATACTGCCCCAGCTCGTGGATATACTGCCCCAGCTCGTGGATATACTGCCCCAGCTCGTGGATATATTGCCCCAGCTCGTGGATATATTGCCCCAGCTCGTGGATATATTGCCCCAGCTCGTGGATACTGCCCCAGCTCGTGGATATACTGCCCCAGCTCGTGGATATACTGCCCCAGCTCGTGGATATACTGCCCCAGCTCGTGGATATACTGCCCCAGCTCGTGGATATACTGCCCCAGCTCGTGGATATACTGCCCCAGCTCGTGGATATACTGCCCCAGCTCGTGGATATACTGCCCCAGCTCGTGGATATTGCCCCAGCTCGTGGATACTGCCCCAGCACGTGGATACTGCCCCAGCACGTGGATATATGCCCCAGCACGTGGATACTGTCCCAGCTCCTGGATATTGCCCCCCCCAGCTCCTGGATACTGCTCCAGCACGTGGATATATGCCCCAGCACGTGGATATATGCCCCAGCACGTGGATATATTGCCCCCAGCTCGTGGATACTGCCCCAGCTTGTGGATATATTGCCCCAGCTCGTGGATACTGCCCCAGCTCGTGGATATTGCCCCAGCACGTGGATATATGCCCCAGCACGTGGATATATGCCCCAGCACGTGGATACTGTCCCCAGCTCGTGGATACTGCCCCCCAGCTCGTGGATACTGCCCCCCAGCTCGTGGATACTGCCCCCCGCTCGTGGATACTGCCCCCCAGCTCCTGGATATTGCCCCCAGCTCCTGGATACTGCTCCAGCACGTGGATATATGCCCCAGCACGTGGATATATGCCCCAGCACGTGGATATATTGCCCCAGCTCGTGGATACTGCCCCAGCTTGTGGATATATTGCCCCAGCTCGTGGATACTGCCCCAGCTCGTGGATATTGCCCCAGCACGTGGATATATGCCCCAGCACGTGGATATATGCCCCAGCACGTGGATACTGTCCCCCAGCTCGTGGATACTGCCCCCCAGCTCGTGGATACTGCCCCCCAGCTCGTGGATACTGCCCCCCAGCTCGTGGATACTGCCCCCAGCTCCTGGATATTGCCCCCAGCTCCTGGATATTGCCCCCCAGCACTCATGGATATTGCCCCCAGCTCATGGATATTGCCCCCCCAAGCTCTCATGGATATTGCCCCCCCAAGCTCTCATGGATATTGCCCCACAGCTCATGGATATTGCCCCCCCAAGCTCTCATGGATACTGCCCCCCAGCTCATGGATATTGCCCCCCCAAGCTCTCATGGATATTGCCCCCAGCTCATGGATATTGGCCCCCAGCGCTCATGGATATTGCCCCCAGCTCATGGATATTGCCCCCCCAAGCTCTCATGGATATGCCCCAGCTCAGACCCCAGACCAGACATGGGGCGGCTGTTCGAATGCTCTATCGGCATTCGGACAGCCGCCCCATGAGCTCGGCGCCATACTCACCTTTCCGAGCGGCGCCGGGGAAGTGAAAGTGTCCCCACTTCCGGTCTTTGAAGGACCCAAGCCGCGGTCACGTGACCGGGGCTTGGGTCCTTCAAAGAGCGGAAGTGGGGAAACTTTCACTTCCCCGGCGCCGCTCGGATGCGCTCGGCAGCCGGGTAGAGGCTGCGAGCGCAGCCTCTACCCGGCTGCCGCGCGCATCCAAGCCCCGAGCGGCGGAGGGACCTTTCCCTTCGCCGCTCGGGGGTTGGATGCGCGCGGCAGCCGGGTAGAGGCTGCGAGCGCAGCCTCTACCCGGCTGCTGTGTGCATCTTGTAACCGCTGCGGCGAGCCAGCAGCCGGCTCGTGCCGCGGCGGTTGCATGCGCGCGCAACCAACCGCCGCTGGTTGCGCGCGCATGCGCAGAGTAAGGCTTGGCGACGGACACGCCAAGCCTTACTCTTTTATAGTATAGATTTTACATTTGTAAAACAAAAATAATCTTTTAAGGCAATATGAGTAACCTATCAAAGTGACAATAAAAGCGAGGCTGAAAGGATATTTCACAACGCATGATAATAGGGTGAGATTAAACCTATAAGAGCATTGTTTTAGTAAATGGAGAGAATATTAACACTTTCATACCTTTGGTGGGGTTTCAGAACCTGGATACTCCCTCTGATCTAGTGTTTTCCATCTCTGCATCAGTTCATTTACTATTGGAGTATTAAAATCTACCAACTGGAATCCAGTTACATTTGCTCCACCGTGCATAAACCTGTCGAGTGAAATGTCCTTGAAACCCTGAAAAAGATAACAATCCAAGGTTACAGTTGTTTTTGAAAACCATCAATAAGTGTTTGAACTTGTTTGTTGCAAACATGAAAATGAAGGCTGCTCTATTGTGCGTGGATGGAATTCTTTGATGACATAATACTAGTCTGTTGACTCCATTTAGTAACACTTTGGAAAGGATAACTTAATTGAATGTGTTTGAGAACATTTTGATTGTATGTTATCTATTCATTAAGCACTGAAATTAAATGCAATTCTGGCCCATTTTGACTCACTAAGTGATTCCATTTTTGACAAAATCAAGGTGCATTCCCTATTCACGAATGGTTAATGTATTACGCTGAAAATTCAGTCCCTGAAGCAGTTATTGGACGTCGGCGAATGGCGCTAAAGAAGAAAAAAAGTCTTAATACAAAACAAATACAAAAAAAAGGGCCTTTTGGAAAATGAAAAGGGCAAAAAATAAAAATACTAAATGGTCTTTAAAAAATATATATAATATATTACACTGAAACCTATTGAATTCACCTGTTTACACCGAAATTCAGTAGGGTTATTCAGAGAAAGGTGAAAACCAGGAGAACCGGCAGGAGAAGAGAACAATCTAGACCAAATAGCCGATTTGGAAAGTGAGATAAGTGGGAGAATTGTTCTGGTTTGGCTATTTTGACCTAGAATTTTCACTTCTCCAGTCATTCTCCTGAGTTTCACCTTTCTTTGAATAGATCTGCAGGTAATTTTGCCAAAATTTCATTGCAATTCAGAGGTCTGTGAACAGATGAATCCATATTTCTCATTGCTACAATTTCGGTACTATAGAATTGTGGTGAATTATGGTGAAATGCACTGAGTTTTGCTGTCAATTCGCCTGTATTCGGCGAATTGACAGTTTTGTACACAAAGTGCCCCAAAATAACACCTGAAATTCACCGTTCAATGCAATTTGGTGGCAATGTTAGAGGTTAATGAATAGCCTCCTATGTTTACTAACGATCGCCCAAGGATGAAGGCATTATCAGCAAACCTGCTCAGAGTAATTAGAGAGACTCACACATATTCAGATTTAATCCCTGAAATATATATAAGTGGAAAAAATAATAACGAAGCAAACCCAATAAAGAGATTTACATTTTAGAAAATAAGGGAAACGGTTACTAACATTTACTTGTAGTTGTTGTCATTATATTTTTATTCAACTAAAAAGCCCCCCAAAAAATGTTACTTTTCTTGAACTGATTTAGAAAAATCAATGTAATTCGTTTGAAATACCCAGGGGGTTATTCACTAAGAAACTGAGTTTACAGTTATTACAAACAACAGCCAGTATTGCAACGATGAACTTCGGGAAATGTTGAACAGCGACAAGTGACGCTTCATCAATGAAGTTTCTCCTGCTGTTTTTTAAACTGCCCTCACAGATTGCCAAGTTGTATTTCACGTTGCAGCAACTGTAAGCTTCTGCGCCTTCTGAAGAGCACCCTAAATTGTAGATTCTACACATATGCGTTTTGGTTCGGATCAATCGGGAATTCAGCCGAATTAATAGCAATTCAGATCAATCCCAAATGCTGATATCCGAACCAAATCGCCTTCAGAATAAAGCCATCCTGAATTATCTGAACTCATCCAAATATAAAAAAAAAACATCTGAATATACTTGTATATATTCAGATTAAGTCGGAATACTCCACAGCTATACTTATGCCGATGTAATATGCACCATAGTCTAATATATCTCCCATTCTGTGCTCAATTTTTAGAGCATATGCTCCATTCTGTGCTCCATTTTTAGAGCATAAGCCCCATTTTGTGCTCCATTTTTAGAGCATATGCTCCATTTTGTGCTCCATTTTTAGAGCAAATGCTCCATTTTGTGCTCCATTTTTACAGCATATGCCCCATTCTGTGCTCCATTTTTAGAGCATATGCTGCATTTTGTGCCTAATTTTTAGAGCATATGCTCCATTTTGTGCTCCATTTAGGCTAGGGTCAGACGAACGCATTTTTATGTTGTCTGTGAAAAAGTGCGTTCGAACGAATGGACGCATTTTTTCACAGAATACGTGATAGCGGTCATACTATGCGCATTTTCATCCGTGATTTTGTACGGATCATCAATAAAACACTTTTTGTGTCTGGACGTTATGTTGGCTGGACATTAGCAGCGTCTGACGTCTCCTAATCACACACACACGCCGCTAGCGGACGCAGCGCACTCTGTACGTCAGTACCTGCGGTTTCACGTTCTCGAAAAAATGCGTTCATTTTCCACTTGCGTTGCGCAGCCGGACTTTTGTGCGACCGTACTTCGTATATTGGCCGTCATTGCCCGGCATTTGCTGCTAGCACGGCCGTGATTATGTGCGGCTGCACGCGCGTTCGCACTGCCTCAGTCTGACCCTAGCCTTATAGAGCATATGCTCCATTTTGTGCTCAATTTGTTAGAGCATATGCTCCATTCTTTGTGTCATTTTTAGAGAGTATGATGCCCCATTCTGTGCTCCATTAAATGCTCCATCCCAGCAACATTTTTGTAAAGGATAAACAAATAAAAATAATTGGAAAAATTACCAAATTTATGTTATTTTAATATAACGACATTCTGTATGGCAAAATGCTGCTTTAGGCCGGGTGCACATGAGCGCACTTCAGAGTGGAAGGAATGTCTGTGAGAGTGAACGTTCCTTCCACTCTACGCTGCCACTGAGCGCACTCTGTGCGTTTAGCTCTGCAAATCGCGATCCTCCTATGGATCCTCTTCCTCGAGCATCAACAGAGAGGTTCTCTACACGGACGCTTGCTGTGCGCGCAGTTCGTGCTCGCGCACATGCGTGTGACCGGCCGCATCGCAGCATCACATGGCTACGCCAGGCGCCGGTAAGTGCGGGCGTACTAAGTGCATCTCGTGTGCCCCCGGCCTTAGCCGACATTAAAATGTTAGCTGTGCTCTCCATGTTTGAAACAAAGAATCTATATTACAAAAAGCATTTGAAAGTGAAAGGGTTAAGGCCCGCATCAGACGAACGCAGTGATCACGTCCGTGTCAGCGCACAGTTTAACGTCCGTCATAGCATAGAATCATGATCAATTGAGACTCACACACAAAGTACGTGCGCACCGAACTACGCACGCACAACGCACGTGGCAAACAGACGCAAGTTAGGTAAGAACGTAAAACCACTAGACGGGCGCGCAGAGTGCGCCATGTCCGCGTATCGTTCTGTGTGAGTAATGAGGAGATGTCAGACGGAGAGCATTTGTGACGTCCGGCACCTTGACGCACACAATGGCTTTTCATATCCTTTTCAAATTTTTATCATTTTTCATATTATTTTTTTTCCCATAATTCCCATCTTTGTTCTACGTCCGTCAACAAAAACAGACCATGTGGTGTCTAGAGTATTGTTACATCCTCAGCCCTCGCTGTGCTCCCTGGGGGTTCTGGGCAAGAAGGGGGACCGCTGGCACTTTCTGCTGCAGATAGGCATCTGAGGGGGCGGGGTCAGCTGTGGTTACCAGGAGCCGCCGGCTTTAAAACAGGGCTTGAGGAGTTGCCTCGTCGCCCTGTTGTGGAGTTTACTTCACGAACCGCTACTTCCTTAATCTGTTTGTATTTACTGTTGACGACACTGCTTTGTATGAGATTCCTGCTCCTGTTTTTTGAGCCGGCTTGGCTTTGACTACTCTATCGTGTATATTACGCTGTTTGTGTATTTTTGTGATTTAACCTATGCTGGTTGCTGGGTTGATCGCTCGCTGTTTGGGTTCTGTCCCATCACATTTAGGGGTATCGTTTGTAACCCTCCGGGGTCCCTTTACCCAGGCTACTACTCATGTGTTAATGTTTTTGCAAAGACCACGATAACAAACGATTGTTTATTTCTGTTTAATGTTATTTCTAATCGCATCTCTGTACATATTAGCAATAACAATCCTGTGTGCAAGCCAGTACCTTCCGAGAGACACCAGGAATCTACTAATCTCAAGTATTTACCAGAACGATTGGTTTCTGCATCTGACTGCCCTGCACCTTGAATACTTCACGGACTGTCGTTCCACGTATGGTGTTTCTGAGCGTGTCCTAGGCTTTCTGTCGGTCTCGAAACCCTCGGAGCCTAGAAGCAATTCAGCTAGTCCTTTGAGTCCCCTGGCTCTTGAGTTACAAACTGTATTTTTTGCTATTTCTGTGGTAATCAAGAAAGTTTTGTTGCCCTTAAGGATCTCAACTCCGCTACTCTTGGGGAAGCGATATAGCTACCGTTACAATTATCTTCCGTCAGTACGTCTGTCCATTATGCACGCACGCAGAGTGCGCTCTGACTGCGTTCTTCTAACATTAGCCTTAAAGTAAAGTGAAACTGCCCACAATAGGGTCAGTTGAAGGATGTGTTCCGGCCACGTATCAGTATTTTGTCCATCGTGCCTTCTGATGCCTTGAGCGAGCTGTGATCCATCTCTACTGTGGTTTTCTGTGCAGTTGACTCATTTGAATCTTTTCACGGTTTTGTAATGAATTGTCTTATTTTACTTGCACAGTTTTATTGTGTTCCAGCTGCAATAGAGCCATGGTGCTTGAAGGGAATGTCTGGGATTTATCATAATCTACAAAGCATGACATATGGCAGAGAAGATGGGATGTTACTGAGCTGTGTGATTTCGCAAAAACCGTAGCAATCCACAGTATATCAGCTAGAAAATCAGTTTTCTGTAGTTTAAAGTTTTCTGAATATGTGCAAGTGCTAAAGCATTAAAGAATGAAAGGGAAGCAATTTTATACTTCTATTTCAATGCGGAAAAAAAGCTGGCCAAGTCACACAGACAGATTTGAGCAGCCCATCAAAATGATTGACAGTGCTACCGGCTCTAGAACCCCTGCTCTACCTATTGATTTCCCCCCCAAAAATACTGTCGGGAACCAGTGGGCTTTTGGATCATCAATTTTAATTATGCAGTAAGAAATATTTCAGAATATTCCCCATTTGTCCGTTACTGTAATACTGTAATGACCTATTTGGCAGGCAGATGTCGCCACCTGCTGGTCAAAAGAAGTTACTGCAGTGTTGGCCTTGATGCAGAATCAGTTGGTGAGATGTCATTCAGATACATCCCCAACTGGTTTTATAAAGTGTTAAGACCTCAAGCATCACTCGCAGTGCTAAAACCTTAGGGGCATGTTCTAGAGCAGTGGTTACCAACTGCGGTCCTCAAATACCCCTAACAGGCCATGTTTTGCAGATTACCTTGGGGAAATGCAAACTGAATCCTGCAATCACTGAGCAGCAAATCATATCACCTGTACGGTGCTTCAAATATCTGGACAACCTGACCTGTTAGGGGTACTTGAGGACTGCGGTTGGGAACCACTGTTCTAGAGCCAAAATGCAAACAAAATTTTCAACAAAAGTTTAATAACAAATGTTTAACATGTTCTCTGGCTGCTGTGCCTTCTACTTCCAATTGTGAATACACGATTATGGTAGTAGTGAGGGAGTAGTGAAGGGGAATTATAATGGCCCCACTCATTAATACTAGTGGTTCCCTTGCTTATCCAGGCAAGCCACGAGCCACTGCTTTTTCTCAGCTGTTGCTGTAGATTACTGTTCCATAACACTTCATATACTTTGCAGAGAAAGTGGCAGTGCATTGGGAGCTGAAGAATAAAGAATGATGGTAATGTCTCCAACCCCAGGGGTACATATGAAAATAAACTCTGGTCCCATTGTTCAGGAATCGGATGGCACAATATGCTGCCTCCTCTCACTGCTGGCAGAAGGATACAGAAAACTAATAGTTTCCAGTGTTCATCTGGTTGCAAAATAGTATGGGAAACGCATGTCCTTATGTTCTAGAGCTGACCACTGTGGAAGCGCTGTGGATTTTCTGATGGCACATTACTTATTATTTTACATGGTTCCAATGTATAGGAATAATGTATCATCACATTCTGCAATAGGGGGCAACGCTATGATGCACGATGGCTGAATTTCAATTAATTGCCAATTATGTCATTCCGTCCCAAAGAACAACTTGGGGGAGCCTCAGTTATTTTGATAAATCTAATCCTATGTGTAAGTAATGGTTCTTCAACTCACTAAGACATCATAATTACATGACACGAAGACACCTACTTAAAGAAACAACGTAACTTAGTTTTCAGAGTTTTATCCAAGTTTGGCCTTTGACGATACTTGACATGTCATGTGATTTTATTATAGGATTCAGTATTGCTGAATATCTGTCATTAAGAGTTATTTCTCTAAGATGGCTATTGCATCTTAAAATTAACAGGAGCCAATCAAGTTGCACAGTAGTGTGTTAGTAGTAGATTCTATAATTATGTCTCTTTAGAATGGGAAATATAGGCCCTTTCTCCTTTGAAATGATGGATAGGCTTATGAATGTTAAAGTGCAGCGCTAATAAAGGAAATGTACAAAACACTAGGACAGGTGCTGCTAATTACTTCATAGGGTTGTGTCACGATCAGCCACAATGGCGGTACCTGGCATGTGCCAAGTAGGGCCCAGGTAAGAGGAAAAGCCGCTATACGCAGAGAGGCGTGACACAACGATCAGGAAAAGTAAATAAACCACAGTAGACACTGGGGACCTCTGCACGGCTAAATACCAAAGGAGCCCTATACTGATAGATCGGTCCTTAGAGTGGCCGAATCTGCACTAATAGAAAAAGGTTACCTTGTAGCCGTGCAGAGTCCTGGGAAAACACAGACACCTGAAGGAGAATATACTCAACAACTTGCAGCGCAGGACTTCAATATACTAAAGCCGTGGTCTACAGGGACACACAACATATAATACGATAAGCACAGGACAGCTAGGGATATCCAGAAGAGTGGTCAATAAATAAGCCAGGGGTCAAAACCAAAACGTATACCTTGAGCCAAAGCAGGGCTATAGCACCAGAGAAAATCCGTCAGCCAGGCCAGAGGGTCAATACCAGGAAGTCAATCAGAACATAAAACTCAGACAAGGGGGAAACACTGAAATAGAACTAGGATGGAAACCAGGGAGCTCTCAGGAACGAATCTGTGGCTGAAGTGAACCAGGATGCAAGAGCATGGTGATATGGGCCCATGGTTTTATATAGGGGAGTAATCAGCCCATAATCACCAGCAGAAGCTCAACGAGCCATGAACTTAACCCCTGAGCTGCATGTCAGGGAAAGCAGCACAGGGAAACACATGGAAACACAGACATAAGGAATACAGAGGGCAGGGAGACAGGGTTGGAACGTGGGAACGTGACAGTAGCCCCCTCCAAAAAAGGTGACCTCAGGGCACCTAAAACAACAAACATGACAGACAAAAATCAGGAAACCAGATTACGAACACCAATCACCAAAGTCCTTTGAGGTCCCATTCAGAGTCGTCATCCTCCTCCACAAGACGCCCCCGACTATGAGGGTTCCTTTGAATGGCAACCCAGTGGTCCTTCCTGAACACCAGTCCAAGGGGCGATTGCACATAGCCCTCAGGGACATGACGGGGTAGGGGGATCTTGGCATCAGTTAGACTGGACACAGAATCAGTGGGACCAGGGTTAGACACCTTTCCCCGTCTTCTCCTAGAACGAGGTCTAGAACTGGTGACCACCCCGCACGACACAGCAACAGTGGGAGTAGGCTCGCCTACCTGTGCCTTACCACGAGGGTTGGAAACCTCGGACTCTCTGTGGGGCATGGGTACAGTGGTGTTGCAATGTAGCTCTGGTACTGCTGACACACGGCTTGACTCTGGCACACAGCTTGGGACTGGCACTGCTGGTACATAGCTTGGGATTGGCACACAGCTTGGGACTGGCACCGCTGGCACACAGCTTGGTACTGGCACACAGCTTGGGACTGGCACCACTGGCACACAGCTTGGGACTGGCACACTGCTTGGGACTAGCACCGCTGGCACACAGCTTGGGAGGGGTACCGCTGACACACAGCTTGGGAGGGTCACCGCTGACACACAGCTTGGGAGGGTCACCGCTGACACACAGCTTGGGAGGGTCACCGCTGACACACAGCTTGGGAGGGTCACCGCTGACACACAGCTTGGGAGGGTTACCGCTGACACACAGCTTGGGAGGGTTACCGCTGACACACAGCTTGGGAGGGTTACCGCTGACACACAGCTTGGGAGGGTTACCGCTGACACACAGCTTGGGAGGGTTACCGCTGACACACAGCTTGGGACTGATTTGTCTGGAAGCTTGCCAGCCACAGGCGTGACAACCTCACTGCCAGAAAAAGGCAACATAACAGCGCTGCTACACTCCAAGATTGCAGGTCTCCCGCTGGACAACATGATTGCGGTTTCCCCATCAAATTCCTTGGTTGTGACTCCATCGCCAGACCCCATATTTGCGGCCTTGCCACCTGGCACTATGAGTGCGGTGGGTAATGCAGAGAAACGTACAGCACCGCAGGTAATACAGCCTGTAACAATCTTACGCCCTGGACCACCATTAGGGTGTCTGGCCGTTTGGCGAGACCGCGTAAGAGAGGTAATAATGGGAATAACCTCCATGGCTTCAACCTCTGGCTCCCTGGCCGAGAAGGAGTCAAAATCCATTTGTGCCACGGGATCAGAAGAAGGGGAATACTCGGCTGGGTCTGAGATGTCAGTTGCCCCCTCCACAGACCTGGTTACCCCTGGAAGGGCTCTCCTAGGCCTGGACGGTAAAGGGGGTCCGACCTCGGATACCTGGCTGTGACTGATACCATCGTCGGAACATTCAGCAAGGTTATTAACATCAGTTGCCCCCTCCACAGGTCTGGTTGCCCTAGGAAGGGCTCTCCTAAACCTGGACGGTACAAGGGGTCTGATTGCTTTGGATTTATAATGGACCCTGGCTTTGGTGACCTGACTGTGGGACGTGGGCACAGCGGGCACTTTGCCAGCCTCGGCGCGCACTGGCATCTTGCCAGCCTCGGCGCGCACTGGCATCTTGCCAGCCTCGGCACGCACTGGCATCTTGCCAGCCTCGGCACGCACTGGCATCTTGCCAGCCTCGGCGCGCACTGGCATCTTGCCAGCCTCGGCGCGCACTGGCTTGAGTGGGCACCATGATATAAAATGCAATGAACGGGCACAATAAAAGCAGAGCTTGTCAGTTCGCCTTCTATTCATTTCCTCAGGGGAAAGTGGACCATGTACCCTGCTTTCTAGAACAGCTTGATCTTTAGAAGGGAGAAAAGTAGTGTCCATTAACCCCTTCCACTTAGAAATGAAATCCTCAAACAGCCGCAGCATGGATTCAAACAAATTACGCAACTCTGCGGGCTTTATGGTTGGCTCTTGCATTATGTCATGATCAGCCACAATGGCGGTACCTGGCATGTGCCAAGTAGGGCCCAGGTAAGAGGAAAAGCCGCTATACGCAGAGATGCGTGACACAACGATCAGGAAAAGTAAATAAACCACAGTAGACACTGGGGACCTCTGCACGGCTAAATACCAAAGGAGCCCTATACTGATAGATCGGTCCTTAGAGTGGCCGAATCTGCACTAATAGAAAAAGGTTACCTTGTAGCCGTGCAGAGTCCTGGGAAAACACAGACACCTGAAGGAGAATATACTCAACAACTTGCAGGGCAGGACTTCAATATACTAAAGCCGTGGTCTACAGGGACACACAACATATAATACGATAAGCACAGGACAGCTAGGGATATCCAGAAGAGTGGTCAATAAATAAGCCAGGGGTCAAAACCAAAACGTATACCTTGAGCCAAAGCGGGGATATAGCACCAGAGAAAATCCGTCAGCCAGGCCAGAGGGTCAATACCAGGAAGTCAATCAGAACATAAAACTCAGACAAGGGGGAAACACTGAAATAGAACTAGGATGGAAAACAGGGAGCTCTCAGGAACAAATCTGTGGCTGAAGTGAACCAGGATGCAAGAGCATGGTGATATGGGCCCATGGCTTTATATAGGGGAGTAATCAGCCCATCATCACCAACAGAAGCTCAACGAGCCATGAACTTAACCCATGAGCTGCATGTCAGGGAAAGCAGCACAGGGAAACACATGGAAACACAGACATAAGGAATACAGAGGGCAGGGAGACAGGGTTGGAACATGGGAACGTGACAGGTTGTTCCTATCTTGGCAACCAAAAAAAATCCAAACACAATAAAACAATAAGTTTAGTACACACAATGTCTTGAGGGTACTCTTGAGGCTGGATATCTCAATAGAACCTCAGAGAGAAAGAGAAGGGCATCATGGTGTAGATGGTACAAACAAAAGGTCATATTATTTATCATACCTAAATGGTCCCACTCACATTGTTTGGAGCCCAACTTGCTCTGTGGATTTCATTTCTGGGTTACTTATGGCCACCGAACAGCCCAACCAATCCTCTTGATAGTGTAATTCTTTAAATGAAAATCTAGGCCCTTTCTCCTTTGAAATGATGGATAGGTTTATGTTTTTGAGGGACCCATGCTGGGGATTGAGGCTTTTTCCATGGGTGGTTCTGTCAATGGCTCATAGAAAAGAAGAGAGATTTTGGACACCTTAAAGCCTTAATTTAAAAGACTGTGGAACAGTACCCAATGATGTGGGATCCCAAATGGACATTTCAGTTTGGGCACTGTAACAATTTGTTGCCTTACTCCCAGTAAAGACTAGAGTTGTTATTTAACATATGATGGAGATTAGTAACTTCATGTTGTTCCTCTAGTACAGTGGTTCCCAAGCCTGGTCCTCAGGTCCCCCTAACAGGTCAGGTTTGCCAGATATGTGAAGAACAGCACAGGTGATATGATTTGCTGCTCAGTGATTGCAGGATTCAGTCTTTTCCCCAAGGTAATCCAGGCGGACAAAGACCAGCTAGTATTTCCAGGATACCGGTGAATACCCTTCCCAAGGGTTTTGCTCGAAAAACAGCTTTTCCGATTTAAAGGCTGCAAACTTCAACATTCTCCTTCACATGGGAAGGAGCGGGAGCCAAGTCTAATAAAGCATCACATATTGATTTATTTTGTGCCAAAGAAGGAAAGAAAATTGCAATCTACTCGAAAACATTGAATTTGCAATTCTAATACCAGCACGAAACTCTCCCCAGAATTAGTCTCAGACACTGAAATAAAGTAATCAAGATCTGTGCAAAAAAAAAAAGAAGAAAATTAAACATCCTAAAAATAACGGGACCTATTAAACCGGCAGATTAGCTTTATCTGACAGCATTTTAAGAAATACTTCACACTTGTTTAGAAAAGTGAGCATGCCTGGAATGCTAAGCACCACATTAGCACAAGCCCTGGGATCATATCTATTAGTAACGGCCAGGCACACTAACATAAAACAGAATTCTGTGGACTGGAGATGTCTGTTTTCCTAAGCTGCTGTTTGACTGAAGGTCAAAGAAAGATGAAATGAGCATTGTTTTAAAAACGGATTCCGCAAAAAGAAATTAATTTAATGCATTTGGTCGATCAGTCGTAGAATAAAGCTTGAATGATGTGAGATGATAACCTTATAGACGGATGCTATGGATCGACGCAGGCGGCACGTAATGAAGAAGAATTGGGCGGCGCGGGTATTAGCATGTTCAGAGCTGCTTATGAAATGCTTATATGGAGTAAAGAGGGAATAGTCGGAGTCAATTTGTGCTGCAGTTACGTGTATGGGATTCTGTTAAGAGACGTCTTTAGGGGCTATGAACTAAGGAAGTGAAGTCTATTGATTTTGACGATGTGGTTTTCTCTTATTCCGCACATTACACATGTTTTATTAATCTCTCTGTTATTGGTATGAGCCCAGGCTTGGATTTTCCATAAGTCACGTGAACTCCTCTCTGGGTATTACATAATAATAGAGCAGCACAAGAGGCACACTGGTTCGGGACAAAGTGGTGAATTTTAACCTGCCCAACCACGGTCCTGCTCTATACTATTTAGTCTTTGTTCATTTGTTCTATTTTTTTTCTACCAATAAAGAAGTGAAAGAAATCTCTCTCTCTCGCTCTCTAGTTTAATGAATCAAAGACACTCATACAATGTCAATGATTTAGTCAGAAGATTTTTATCCAAACTTGAATAAAGTCCTCAGACTGAAACGTTGACATTGTAGCCCCAGAGGGATCTTTGTTTCCATTCAGTCTGCTGCAGTGGATGTCTCATGCAAATTATCGCGTGGAAATTTTGAATATGATGTCCTCTTTCATGCATGAAAATGTAAACTGAGTAAACCGTGCTCTGGTGCAGTCCGAGCCATAACTGTATGATCCAAAATATAGGATGCACTCTACAGACTTCCTTATGTTCTTGATGTGAATCCAAAGCGCCACGACCAACAACAGGTGGAGCCAGCAGCCTACAAGTATGATTAAGGCCTCCTGGCTGACACGTTACTATCTGTGGGGTTGCTTTCCCCTCCAATAAATTATTCTTACCGGCACCATTCTCTGCTTGAGGTTCCTGCTGTTTTTCACTATATTTCTTATGTTATTGACACTGCTTTATTTATTAGAGATGTGCAATTCGCTTCGTTCCGAATTGAAATTCGGACGAGATTCAGCATGTTCGTATTTCGGGAGCATTTCGAAAACAAAATTTTGACCATCTGAAATTTCGGATCAATCTGAAATTTCGGATCGATTCGATTCGGTGATTCGGATCATTTGGTGATTCAGATCATTTTGGCGATTCGGATCATTCAGCGATTCAAATCATTTTGGCGATCCGGATCATTTCGGGTGATTCGGATCAGTTGGTTTTTCGCTTTTTACTGAGTTATTGGTTTTTATTGCTTATTTAAGAATGGGGAAGTAGATTACTACAAATAGAATGAAAGTTTCTTAACTTATTTATTCTTTTAGGATTTTTTAGGCATTTTTTGGGTGGAATTTTAGGTTTCCTAACTGTTTTTTAAGAAACAAGGCTTTTTAACCCATAGGTATCAATGCAGCATATGAATCCACACACTGCCAGGCATCACCTCTACAGTATAATTAATGCAGGATATAAATCCGCACACTGCTTGGAAGTGCCTCTCTGCAGTATAATTAATTCAGCATATGAATCCGCACACTGCTGGGCAGCACCTCTTTGGAGATCGATTCATTGATTCTGATTAATTCATTTTTTGATCAGTTAGTTTTTCGTTTTTTTAGGAGTTATAAGTAATGCAGCATATGAATCCACACACTGCTGGGAAGTTCCAAATCGATCCGAATCACCGAATCGAAATGATCCGAAATGAAAGAGAAACTGTCCGAAATGATCCAAAATGAAAAAAAAACACCCGAAAAACCCCCCGAAACGAAACGAAAAAAAAAAAAAAGTCACGCACATCCCTATTATTTATCCATAGCAGTTACAATATAGTTTACTCATGGAATCAATGTTTTGGTTTGATACACAGACTTTGTATTTGATTATATTCTAAACATAGGCCCACCATACTCAGCTCCAGACCCACAGAGATCTAAATCCAGCCCTGAATGTCATAGGAAGTGTATAACCAATGAGAATAGCATTCATGGACTATAGCTATGGTGTCTCACGCTCTCTAGTACATCATTTAAATTATGGAGGATATTTCTCTAACCTCCGAAATTGACAGTGAACGGTGAATTTCACCATTCAGTACAATTTCGGGACAGTTATTATATTCACAGAGCTGTCAATTTTCCAAGCACAGACGAATTGACATTGCAATTCGCTGCTATTGGCGGCACCAAAATTGTCCCATTGAGAACTATCGATTCGTTTCTTCACAGAAAGGCGAACTGCACCGAAATTTTGCCGAAATGACCTGATTCTTGGTGTTTCAATTCTACAGGTTTAAGCAGGCGAATGCCACAGGTTTCAATGTAATAAACATAACATCTTTTTTTACTTTTTGAAAAATTGTTTATTATTTTTTCCAAAGATCCTATTTTTTTGTCTTAAATAAAATTTTTGCATTTTTTAATTTTTTTTTATTATTATTTTTAACAGACCATTTTACAATTATTGTTTTATTAGTATTTTATTATTATTTTTAAGGACCTTTTTCATTATGTAGACATGTTTTTTAATACATTTTTGTTGGTCTAAGCTCCTGTTAGGAGAGCAAGACACTTCTTTTTATAATTATTTTTTTAACTTTGGAATTTTGCGAGGCAATTTGACGAAAATCTGCCTTTTTTCCATCGATGTCCGATAACAGCTTCGGCGACTCCAATTTTGACAAAATACAGCGAGCATTCGATAAATATTGAATGCACCGTATTTTCAACTAAATGGAACTGTCAAAGTGAGCCGTAATGCCCCGAATTACAAAGCACTGAAAGTACGTTCTATTTTGGTGCTTTGTGAATAGACCCTATGGGCTCTATTAACTTCTTCGCGCAAACGTTAACGCTTGTGCAAAAACGCATTAACGTGAGGGGAAAAAGCCTTTGCGCAGAACGTTGTATTACAATTTCTGCACAAAAAATTTGCGTTAACGTCTACCGCGGGTGAACCTGCTCAAACCCTTTGCGAGCGTAATGTACTGTGCGCGTCCAATACTTAACATTGTGAGCGCAAATGCGTTTGTGCGCTGGTACGCGGATGGTATTACAATCTATGTGCAAATTTTAACAACAACGTTTGTGTGCATAATTTTAACGTCTTTTAAAAGCTGGCGTTAATGGCAAATCTGAACGTCCTGGCCGAAACCAAATATACCAGCCCAAAAAAAAAAATACAGCAAAGTATAGTTACACATTCTACACATACCGAAACAATAAAATTGAGAGGTTGTGCGTGTTTTTATTATTGCTGCAGCAGATATACTCAGATTGATTTTGACAGGAGCAAAAACTGAACGGGAGACAATTGTGGTTCATAATTCTGATTGGCTGAATCACGTTAAAAAAACAGTCAGCACATAGATTTCCTCGCGCAACGATAATGCGCGCGCATTTTTGCGCATCTTTTTTACACGCGTTATTTTTTGACGGATGAAAAAATGTGCACTGATTGTAATTCCACCGTTATTTTTCGCGTGCTAACGTTTAACGCTGCGCACAAAAAATATAGCGCTGCGCGTACGCTTTTACGCGAAGAAGTTAATAGAGCCCTATATGTCTTTGCTCAGGTGCATGTGGACGTATCTGTGTAACGTCATTCCCACTCTACAAACTGCCTAGTGCAACAGAAAGAACAGATGTTAAACCATAGAACCCCCCAATGTTACTCCAACTCCTACAAGAGCTTTTGTCTATTGTGTGAAGATTTTCTTGCACTTGAACAATTTCTGTTTCTTGCTCTATGTGTTGATTTTGTGATCATATTGTTTCCTTGTAAGATCAACAAAATAGCCAAAAATTACTTCATTTTTATTGTAGACAACACGACATTTCAAGATACTCATAAAATAATGTGACTTATTATAAAGTCCCTATACACCCCAGCCTACTTGGTTCCTCTAATCTGTCAGCTGAGTGCTGGTGGAGGGTGCTAAAGTCCAGCCCTCCTACCCCCACACAGAGATTTAATACTGTGCAGTTACAGTATCACCAAAAGAAAACTCTGTCCAAATTTCTATTCATTCTGCTACTTTCCCTGGCAAACGATGTGGAATCTAACCCTGGTCCTATAGGTGACACAACCTTTAGTCTCCCCACTAAAAAAGGCATCTCATTCGTGCACTGTAACATCCGAAGTTTACTCCCTAAATTGGATGAGCTTCAGGCTTGGTGTTGCTATTACAAACCCAAAGTCATTGTGCTCACAGAGTCGTGGTTAACCCCAAAAGTACCAGACTCTGCCATATCAATACAGGGGTATTCATGTTATAGAAAAGACAGAGCAAAGAGAGGAGGGGGAATTGTTATTTATGTTGAGGAGTCCATAAAGTTCACCCCCTTACAGACTTCTAGCTCTCCTGTCACCTTTGATTTCCTCTCTGGTATAATTGAGATCCCATTCAGTAAATCAATCATTGTTGCTGGGTTGTATCGTCCACCGAGCTCTCCAGTGCACTCCCTCTCTGACATAACTCAAATCCTTAATAACCTACTTGCCCAAAACCAAAAAAGTGAACTGCTGGTCCTCGGCGATTTTAATACAGATTGGCTAAATCCTAAAAACAATAAACACTGCACACTGTTTAAAACTTTTCAGCTAACTCAATTAATCTCCTCCCCCACTCGCATTAATATGAAAAGCCCTAACCATACCTTGCTGGACTGGATTCTCTCCTCATCTCCTGATAGAATACAGGAGGCAGGCATTCTTGCTAATAGCTTTAGTGACCATTGTCTAGTGTATTGCGTGCGCAAAATAAAGGCCTTGAAATCTCCCCCAAAGGTAATAACCACCAGGTCTTTCAAGAAATTTATTCTTGAATCCTTCCTAAGTGATCTCATACAGCTCCCCTGGTACAGGCTAAACCTAATCCCAGACCTAGACTGTGCAGTTGAATACTTTCAGTCTGAGCTCCTGCAAGTCTGGAATTCCCATGCCCCGCTGCGTAAAGTGCGAGTAAAAGGGGCCCATCTCCCCTGGGTTACAGCTGACCTCATGCATATGTACCAGTTTAGAGACTCCCTGTGGTCAAAGTTCAAGAGTACTGGATCCATGAACGATCACTGTGAATACCGAAAATGCCGGAATGAATGCACAAAAGAAACAAAAATGGCTAAAGCCCAATACTTCAATGAAAATTTAAACAATAACATATCAAACCCCAGAAATTTTTGGAAAATCATAAGTAACATACAAGCACCCCCCAGCCACTCCCAACCAGCTGCTCTAAAAGTAAACAACCAAACTGTACAACACCCCCTAGATGTAGCAAATGCTTTTAATAATTATTTTGTTGGATGCGCCACCACCCTCATTGCTAAGCTAGGAAATGAAACGCAATCAGAAAGGCCACACGCAGGTCAGAACCCACCAACAGTGCAAAAACCCCGTAACCCAGACATATTCAGTTTTAGGCCTGTGCCTGTCAGTGCCATCACTAAATTTCTCCGTAACCAAAAAATGAAATACCAGTCTGGACCTGATCAAATCCCAGCAATGCTGCTGAAAATCAGTGCACCAGCAATTGCTAAACCTGTCGCAACCCTGATTAATGAATCACTGGCGACTGGATACATACCCAAACTCTGGAAGACTGCAAGGGTGGTACCTATCCATAAAAGTGGAGACAATACTTTGGTATCCAACTACCGCCCAATATCACTGCTCCCTGTAATGTCAAAAATTCTGGAAAAATGTGTCTACACTCAATTACGTGATTATTATCAGTATCAGAACTATTTAACCCCAGATCAATCAGGCTTTTGTCCAAACCATTCAACTACAACTGCCCTTTTAAAAGTTTGTAATGATATCCAAGCGGGCATGGAACAAGGAAATCTAACTGGAGCCATCTTCCTTGACTTTGCCAAGGCCTTTGACACAGTAGACCATGGCATCCTATTACAAAAACATAAAAACTCTGGTATTGGTGATAGTACGTTATCCTGGTTCCAATCACATGTGTCTGATAGGTCTCAATTTGTGTCCATTTCTGACAGCACTTCCCTTCCCCTCCCAGTCACGTGCGGTGTACCCCAAGGCTCGATACTTGGCCCCCTGCTATTCACAATATTCAAAAACGATCTGCCCAATGTCTGCAAAGCTTCAACTGTACACATGTACGCAGACGACACGGTAATCTATTCCAGCAAACCAAATCTCCCGCAGCTGGAGGCCGTGCTGCAAGAAGAATTCACAGGGGTAGAAAAGTGGATAGCAAATAACAAACTTTTTCTAAATACTGACAAAACGGTTACAATGCTCTTTGGAACCGCACCTAAACTACACAAATTGCAAACACCCCATCTATGTGTTGGGACAAAATCAAACGGCACACTGACCACAGTCACCTCTCTCAAATACCTAGGTATGTGGTTAGACCCAAATCTATCTTTTGGCCCCCACATCGAATAACTCTCATCTAAACTTTACCCCAAACTAGGTGCCCTGTACAGAAACAAATCCTGCCTGAGCCCCGCGGTAAGAAAGCAGATTGTACAACAAATGCTTATGCCAGCCATTGAATATGGAGATGTAGTGTATGCAGCCGCCCCGCAAACACACCTCCAGAAACTTACTACATTGTATAACTCATTCTGTCGCTTTGTGCTACAATGTAACTACATGACCCACCATTGTGACATGTTAAAAGAACTAAACTGGCCATCGCTGGACTCTAGACGCACCCTTCACCTTTCCAACCTGGTGTTTAAGAGCTTTTCTGGGAAGCTACCACCCTACCTGAATATGCTGCTTCCCCCGGCAGTTCCCTCATCCTATAACCTCAGATCCAGGACCAGCACCTTACTTGCAATACCGCAATACAAAAAGAAAATGGCAGGATCCTCCTTTTCCTACAGAGCACCGCAAATATGGAATAACCTCCCAGACGCCGTCAAATCTTCCCCCAGTCTAAAGTCTCTTAAGACTTCCCTATTAACATACCTCAATACGAAATGCACCTGTAAACATGTAACATAATGACTTTATTTCCTCCATATTTATTTTTCTGTTAATCTGTGTATTTGGTCTTGTGTTAATATCTTGCATTTTACTATTTTGTATTTCTGTAACCACTCAATGTTCTCGAATCCAGGACATACTTGAAAACGAGAGAAATCTCAATGTATCCTTCCTGGTAAAATCCTTTATAAATAAAATAAATAAAAATAAAATAAATAAATTTCAAATAGGAAGGAAAAAAAGAGGAAGTGAAAGTATTGTACAAAATATATTGGCACCCGCAAGGGGGTAACCCTTCAATACACAAAGAAGATAAACCTCAGCATGGGGTGCTAAGGCTTCAAACTTAGCAAGTGCCTCATCAATATAGGCAGTGAGAAATAGATAGGATAAAGTAAATCTGACTACAGTGAACCAGAAATAACAAACAACTTTTTATTTGAAGTATCGAAAACCTTAGTAAATTGTTATTTGAAGCATTAGTGGGTATTTTAACTCATGTCCCCATTTAGGTGTGTTTCCGTAATTGGAGTATTGAACCTCGTTTCAATGTCACAGTGCTCTTGTTGCTGATTGCAGCTAGTATTGTTTATCACTATTGAGTTCAGGTAAATATCAATAGGATATTAGGCATATATCATTTCATATGTGATCAACGATTATGCCTAATATCCTATTGATATTTACCGGAACTTAATAGTGATAAACAATACTAGCTGCAATCAGCAACAAGAGCGTTGTTCAATACTCCAATTGAGTGGTATACGATCACAGGCAAAGTGAATTGGGTTTCTCCCTAATTACATTAATGTGTTAAAGGGTGAACTCTGGTCTGCTTAATCCATGGGGAACATGTATATCTCATAGGTGATCAAGAATTATGTCTAATACCCTATTATTATTAATCTTTAATTATAAAGCACCAGCACATTCCGCAGCGCTGTACAATGGGCACAATACAGACAGGGTAACAATACATTGAACAACATTTGACAAACCAGTACAGGAGGAAACGAGGGCCCTATTCCTGTGGGAACTCACAATCTAGAAGGGTAGGGGGTGGAAACAGGAGTTGAGGACTGCAAGGTGGGAGTGATGGACTGCAAGGTGGGAGTGATGGACTGCAAGGTGAGAGTGATGGACTGGTTTCGGCAGTGAGGTGTATCAGTGAGTCGGGTGGTAGGCATCCCTGAATAGGAAAGTCCTAAGGGAGCATTTGAAGGAAGAGAAACTAGAGGAAATTCTGACGGTATGAGGGAGAGCATTCCAAAGGATGGGGGCTGTGCGTGAGAAATCCTGCAGTCTATCATGGGAAGAGGTGATGCTGGGAGAAGCTAGGCTCAGGTCACTGTTTGACCTTAGGGAGCGGGCTGGGGTGTATTTGGTGATTAATGAGGACAGGTAGTGGGGAGTTGAGTTAGTGACAGCTTTGTAGGTCAGGGTTAGGGATGAGCTGTTCGGTTCGATGTGTTCGGAGTTCGATTTGAACATCGCCAGTTCGTATGTTCGCGAACTTAGAACATTTCTGCGTGTTTGCAGCATGTTCACCCACAATGCACCACAATGGACAACAATGCACTTTTCCACTGGCTTGAAGCTTGTAATTGGCTACAGCCTGCATCTGACCACAGTTTAGGTGCAAGACTATGTCAATCACGGCTCAGAGTCCTGATTGGGCAAATTTTGCCCAATCCTGGGCTCACAGAGCTAAGTCCCGCAGCACACTATATAAGGCGTCCCTTGCAGCCCCAGCACGTGTTTTTTGAGAGGAGATTGTTAGTGTGTGTTCTCACTGCCACTCTGCCAGCAGCTATTGGGGGGGTCTCATTTCTACAAAATATCTGGGAATTGTTCTAATCTTTGTGTTCTCACTGACACCAACTATTTTGGGGGTCAGTCATTTATACAAAATATCTGGGAATTGTTGTAATCTTTGTGTTCTCACTGCCACCAGCAATTTTGGGGGTCAGTGATTTATACAAAATATCTGGGAATTGTTCTAATCTTTGTGTTCTCACTGCCACCAACTATTTTGGGAACAGTCATTTATACAAAATATCTAGGAATTGTTGTAATCTGTGTGTTCTCACTGCCACCAACTATTTTGGGGGTCAGTCATTTCTACAAAATATCTGGGAATTGTTGTAATCTTTGTGTTCTCACTGCCACCAGAAACGGTGGGGTCTCATTTATACAAAATATCTGAGAATTGTTTTAATCTTTGTGTGCTCACTGCCACCAGCAATTTTGGGGGTCAGTCATTTATACAAAATATCTGGGAATTGTTGTAATCTTTGTGTTCTCACTGCCACCAACTATTTTGGTGGTCTCATTTCTACAAAATATCTGGGAATTGTTCTAATCTTTATGTTCTCACTGCCACCAGCAATTTTGGGGGTCAGTCATTTATACAAAATATCTGGGAATTGTTCTAATCTTTGTGTTCTCGCTTTAATTTTCATTTTAATTAAATTTTTTGGACCGCAGGGTCCAACCCTGCACTCTTCCACAATACCACAAAAGGGTTACGGTGTGAAGGCACTGTTGCCGACACTAAAGGCCCAATTTTAAAGCACCTATTGTTACTTTCATCCAAAGCCTGCATAAGTTTCACCATAATTTTGCCAAAAAAACACTAAACTTGTTCTGCGTGTCCTAAAATGTCTCCTTTTTTAATACAGACTGCCGCCCCAAGCAGTTGTTCATGAATAGATTAAAGGAAAACCGTTTACTGTCATTTGAAACGTCATTTTTTTGTTTTTAAATGTTTCTATACATCCTACAAATCTGCCACTTCACGGGCAGGTTAAGGGGACCTCCTAGGCACGATATTTGAATGAATTTTTATTTTTTATTTTTAACCCTTATTTCATGGAAAACTCACTGTTCCTTTAAAAACGTTTTTTTAAAAAACCTTTTTTTCCTTGTTTCCTGTCCCCCCAGGGCACTACCCGGACCCCCATACACACTTTATGGCAAATATCTTGCATATATGCCCTCTTGCAGGGCACTCTAAAAATCGAACTTTTGATTCCCATTGACTTGCATTGAGTTCGGTTCGTGTTCGCGATCGAACTCGAACTTTTGAAATTGTTCGAGTTCGAATGCGAACCGAACACGGGGGTGTTCGGCTCATCTCTAGTCAGGGTAAGGATTTTGAATTTAATTCTGCAGTGGATGGGGAGCCAGTGAAGGGACTCGCAGAGAGCAGCGGCAGCGGCAGAGTGGCGGGTGAGGTCGATGAGCCTGGCAGAGGCATTCTTTCAGAATGGATTGTAGGGGGGAGAGGCGAGAGACCGGGAGGCCAGTATCTATTAATACTTACCCGATCCCAATAAGTGACAAATAATACCAACTGCTATTAGCAATAAGAGTGTATGTAATATTGGAACAAGGTTCAATATTCCAATTACAGAAGCACGCCTAAGTGGGAACATGAGTTAAAATACCCACTAATGCTTCAAAGTAGAGGAAGGGAGTATATTTAAAAGGAAACAAAATAGCAAAACAAGAGGACATAGTGTTAGATTAGAGGGTCAAAGGTTTAAAAGTAACATCAGGAAGCATTATTTTACTGAGCGGGTGGTGGATACATGGAACAGTCTTCCAGTAGAAGTGGTAGAGGCCAAAACAGTAATTGAATTTAAGCAGGCATGGGATAGGCATAAGGCTATCCTAAACAAAAGATAAATCCAGGTAAAGTATCCATGTAATTGGGCAGACTAGATGGGCCGAAAGGTTCTTATCTGCCGACATTTTTCTATGTTTCTATGTTTCTAAATAACATTTTTTAAATAAAATGTTTTTTTTGTTTTTCCTGGTTCACTATAGCCAGATTTACTTTATCCTATCTATTTTTCACTGCCTATATTGATGAAGCACCTTCTAATTTTGTAGCCTTAGCACCCCATGTTGAGGTTTATAAATAGGATCATTATTTGAAATGAAGATAAAGACCAACACTGTGGGTTATTCACAAAGTGCCAGTGCTTGCTGATGTTTCAAATACCGGCGAACATCACCTTTGTTACTGTAGACAAAAATCCAAGCAGCCACAGAGAGAAGTTTCCCTGTGAAGCTTTTCCTGATGCTGTTTGGATGTATTTTTTGTGTAGCACTAGCGCTTGTTGCCGTTGCATCGATGGAGATTAATGGCCTTGCAGTAACTGTAAACGCTGGGGCTTTGTGAATAACCCCCTTTGTACCCTGGTCCAATGGTCCTAACTGACCTCTATGATTATATGGTATGTATAAAGTGTTTTGTAAGAGAAAACCTCAGGGTTTGATTAATAATACTAATAGTGTTTATATATTATTTATTAATTTCAGTGTAGCTATTTTCGATTGCTCACTTACTTTTACAAAGAGCTTATTCTCATTTTTCTAATACTTTTTACTGTTGGACTAGTTTTGTCAAAGTGCCACTTCTATACGTTGTGCCTATGCTGCTACAGTTAGGGCCATATATATTTGGACACAGGCACAAGGTTTTTCAGGTATTTACCAAAACATTTTCAAGCTATAGTTATATAATGGATATGGGCTGAAAGTGCACATTAAGGTTTAATTGGAGGGTATGTACATTTAAATTGGAGGAAGGGTTTAGGAATTACATCTCTTAAGGGTAGCCACCCCCAATTTTTCAAGGGACCAAAAGTAATTGGACAATTGAATCAAAAGCTGTTTCATGGCCAGGTGTGGGCTACTCCTTTGTTATTTTTTCATCAATTAAGCAGGTAAAAGGTCTGGAGTTGATTCTAAGTGTGGTATTTGCATTTGGAATCTATTGCTGTGAAGCTACATCATGCGTTCAAAGGAGCTGTCCATGCAAGTGAACCAGACCATTGTAAGGCTTCAAAAACAAAACATATCCATCGGAGAGATAGCAGCAAGATTTGGAGTGGCTAAATCAGCAGTTTGGTACATTCATACATGAGGAAAGAAGAAGGCACTGGTGAGCTCAGCAACATAAAAGGCCTGGACATACACTTAAGACTAGTGATGGGCCGAACACCCCCGTGTTCGGTTCGCATTCGAACACGAACATTTGAAAATGTTCGGATTCGAACGCGAACACGATTCGAACTCAATGCAAGTCAATGGGACTCGAACATTTGATTTTTAGAGTGCCCTCCAAGAGGGCATATATGCAAGATATTTGTCATAAAAGGTGTATGGAGGTCCGGGTAGTGCCCTGGGGACAGGAAACAAGGAAAAATGTAAAAAAAAAATTTTTTTAAAGGAACAGTAATTTTTCCATGAAATAAAGGTTAAGAATAAAAACGAAAAATTCCTTCAAATATCGTGCCTAGGAGGTCCCCATAACCTGCCCGTGAAATGGCTGATTTGTAGGATGTATAGAAACATTTAAAAAGAAAAAAATGACATTTCAAATGACGGTAAATGGTTTTCCTTTAATCTATTAATAAACAACTGCTTGGGGTGGCAGCCTGTATGAAAAGAGGAGACGTTTTAGGACACGCAGAACAAGTTTAGTGATTTTTTGGCAAAATTATGGTGAAACTTATGCAGGCTTTGGATGAAAGTAACAACAGGTGCATTAAAATTGGACCTTTGGTGACAGCTAGTGCCTTCACACCGTAACCCCTCTGAAGTAATGTGAAAGAGTGCAGGGTTGGACCCTGCCGTCAAATATTACAATGATATGAATCTGATACACGCGTCAGTGCACCCAAATATTGGGCCTTTGGTGCCAGCTAGTGCCTTCACAACGTAACCCCTCTGAGGTATTGTGGAAGAGTGCAGTGGTGGACTCTGCAATCAAATATTAAAATGATTGGAATCTGGTACACGCGTCATTGCACCCAAATATTGGGCCTTTGGTGCCAGCTAGTGCCTTCACAACGTAACCCCTCTGAGGTATTGTGAAAGAGTGCAGGGTTGAACCATGTCGTCAAATATTACAATGATATGAATCTGGCACACGCGACAGTGCACCCAAATATTTGGCCTTTGGTGCCAGCTAGTGCCTTCACAACGTAACCCCTCTGAGGTATTGTGGAAGAGTGCAGGGGCGGACTCTGCATTCAAATATTAAAATGATTGGAATCTGGTACACGCATCAGTGCACCCAAATATTGGGCCTTTGGTGCCAGCTAGTGCCTTCACACCTGGGTACCTGGTTAGGAAATGCTGTTCCACCAGATTTAGGACGTGTGCTAGGCATGGTACATGCGTCAACTTACCCAGGCGTAGGGCAGATAGAAGGTTGCTGCCATTATCACAGACGACCATTCCCAGCTCAAGCTGGCGTGGTGTTAACCATCTCTGTGCCTGCCCCTGCAGAGCTGACAGAATTTACAGCCCGGTGTGGCTCCTGTCCCCTAAACAAACCAGCTAAAGCACAGTATGGCATCTTTTTGCTTGAGCCATTGTGTAACCCCTGCCACGCGTCGGTTTAACTGCCACTTCGCCAGAGACAGAGGAGGAGGAGGAGGAGGAGGAAGAGGAAGAGGTGGTGGAGCAGACAGAGCTCATATAAGCAGCTTTCTGGAGGCGTGGTGGATGAACAAGCTCCAGCACAAAGCACTGTCCTGGATCCCTCCCAGCTGCAAGCAGAGCTACCCAGTGTGCCGTGAAGGAAATGTAACGGCCCTGACCATGCTTGCTGGACCACGTGTCTAAAGTAATGTGCACCTTGCTGCTGACTGACTTTCCCAATGACTCCAAAACATTGTCTTCCACGTGCTGGTATAATGCTGGAATGGCCTTCTGTGAAAAGAACTGGCGTTTTGGAACCTGCCACTCTGGTACAGCACATTCGGCAAATTCACGGAAGGAGGCAGAGTCCACCAGCTGGAAAGGCAGCAGCTGTAATACGAGTAATTTTGCCAAGCTGGCATTTAGACGCTGTGCAAGGGGATGGTTGGGACTATATTTTTTCTTATGCTGCAGCAGCTCGGGCAATGAAACCTGACTGCGTAAATCTGCAGCTGATGGGATGCTGTCATATTCTGAGGAAGGACCTGGTACACTCATTAATATAACATCATCCCTGTCAGTGGAGGTTGTAGACATGGCATTACATATAGTGGGGGTAGAGACAGATGAGGACCGATGGGAAGTGTTGTGCCAACAGGATGCATGACAGGTGGTCATATGTCGCTTCAAGCATGTGGTACCCAAGCGGCTGATGTTTCTCCCACGCTTGATCCTCTTCAGACATAGCTTACAAATAGCAATGCTGCGGTCTGCTGCACATGTCATGAAGAACTCCCAGGCAGCAGAGTTCATGGACGTGTGCTGCGAGACAACAGCACTCTGCACCTGAGCAGCTCTGACATCCGATGCCTTGGACTGGCTACGGTTGCTTGTTTTTGTTGTGCCTCCTCCTCACTTGACTCCTCTGTACAATCAGGCACCCAGGTGGAGTCAGTGACCTCATCATCGTCATCACCCCCTATCTCCTTGTCACTGGAGCCAACTTGGCAGTATGCTTCAGCTGCTGGGGGAACATGAGTGCCAGTTATTTGTGTGTCACTGGCACCCCCTCCATCTAGGTTGATTATACTCCCTTCCTCAACTTCAGAGTTTGAATCAGAGCACTGGAGTTGCTGTGCATCCTCAAGCAGCATGTCACTGTAGTCAAACAATTCAGCTGACTCCTCCGTGTATGGTGGTGACTGGTGAGGCTACGGCAGGAGTAGCTGTGGACATGGAGGCTGCATTAGATGCTTTAGCAGCTGAGGTGGACTGTAAAACCACTACAAGCCTGGCTGGCAGAGGACTCGGAGGATGAGGATGGCCTGGTTAGCCAATCCACCAAATCCTCTGTATGTTGCTGCTGCTTAAGACGGCCAGCACCAGTTAGAAAGGAAAAGCGTGCCCCTGCAGAGGATGCACCATGTCCACGACGAACAGGGGCACAGCCAGTGGCGTAGCGTGGGGGGGCCGTGGCCCCGGGCGCAGTTTTGTTAGGGGCGCATTTGCGCCCCTAAAACTGGCCCGGGGTTGAGGGGACCCAGATGCCGGGCAGCGCGGGAGTGCCTGCCCGGTCCTGAAGAGTCCGTCCTGTTAAAGGGAAGCGGCTGCGTGCAGGCGCAGCCGGTCACGTGGTCCGGATAATCAGGTGGTACTGAGTCTCTGTACCACCTGACTGGCCGGACCGCGTGACCTGCGCACGCAGGCCACGCAGCCGCATCCCTCAACAGGACGGACTCTTCAGGACCGGGCAGGCACTCCCGCGCTGCCCGGCATCTGGGTCCCCTCAACCCCTGCCGGAGCTGGAGCAATATCCAGGTGAGAGCTGGGCAAATCCATGTGTAAGCTGGGCAAATCCATGAGCTGGGGGCAAATCCATGAGCTGGGGGCAAATCCATGAGCTGGGCAAATCCATGAGCTGGGGGCAAATCCATGAGCTGGGCAAATCCATGAGCTGGGGGCAAATCCATGAGCTGGGGCAAATCCATGAGCTGGGGCAAATCCATGAGCTGGGGGCAAATCCATGAGCTGGGGGCAAATCCATGAGCTGGGCAAATCCATGAGCAGGGGGCAAATCCATGAGCTGGGCAAATCCATGAGCTGGGGCAAATCCATGAGCTGGGCAAATCCATGAGCTGGGGGCAAATCCATGAGCTGGGGGCAAATCCATGAGCTGGGGCAAATCCATGAGCTGGGGGCAAATCCATGAACTGGGGGCAAATCCATGAGCTGGGCAAATCCATGAGCTGGGGGCAAATCCATGAGCTGGGCAAATCCATGACCTGGGGGCAAATCCATGAGCTGGGCAAATCCATGAGCTGGGGGCAAATCCATGAGCTGGGGGCAAATCCATGACCTGGGGGCAAATCCATGAGCTGGGCAAATCCATGAGCTGGGGGCAAATCCATGAGCTCGGCGCAAATCCATGAGCTTGGCGCAAATCCATGAGCTAGGCGCAAATCCATGAGCTGGGCAAATCCATGAGCTGGGCAAATCCATGTGTGAGCTGGGGGCAAATCCATGTGTGAGCTGGGGCAAATCCATGAGCTGGGGCAAATCCATGAGCTGGGCAAATCCATGAGCTGGGGGCAAATCCATGAGCTGGGGCAAATCCATGTGAGAGCTGGGGCAATATCGATAACGTGTCCACAGGTGGGGGCGCACAATTCTTGGCTGGCCCCGGGCACTGAAAACCCACGCTACGCCACTGGGCACAGCCTTCCGACAAAGAGGCTGCTTGCCCTTTTATCTGTGTCTGGGAGCGTCTGCCTGTCCTTTTTGGTCTTTTTGACATGGTGAGTGATATATAGATTAAAGATATACAGAACTCTGATTTAACTCTTTTATAAAGATTGGAGATATGCAGAACTCTGATTCAACTCTGGTATATAGATTAAAGATATTCCGAACTCTGCTATAAGTCAGCGATTTTACTGATATTTTCCCTGCAAGGCTGCCAATGTCCTCTACTCTCTCTCTGATTCACTTCCTCTCCTGCAGGCTGCAACACCCTGATAGCTGGCAAGACAAAGATTCAACTCTGAATAGATAAACAGATGAACTCTGATTAAACTGTGTTATTGTATGGTACCTAGAATTAGATTAAAGACATACAGATTTTCCAGAACAATGCTATAAATCAGTGATACACCCTGATAGCCTTTGCAGTGCCAACACGCAGATTCAAATTCACAGAACTCTGGTACCAAGTCAGTGATACAGCCTGATAGCCTTTGCAGTGCCAACACACAAATTCAAATTCACACAACTCTGTTATAAGTCAGGGATACCGCCTGATAGCCTTTGCAGTGCCAACACACAGATTAAAATTCACACAACTCTGGTATAAGTCAGTGATACAGCCTGATAGCCTTTGCAGTGCCAACACACAGATTCCAATTTCCAGAAAGCAGATATAACTCAGTGATACAGCCGGATATGCAACAAACAATCTCCTCTCCTCTCTGATTCACTCCTGCAACAAACACACGCTGGGGCTGCGGGGAAGCCTTATATAGTGTGCTGCGGGACTTAGCTCTGTGAACCCATGATTGGGCAAAATTTGCCCAATCAGGACTCTGAGCCCTGATTGGCATACTCTTGCACCTGTCTTGCACCTGACCGCGACTGTAGCCAATTACAAGCTTCAGGACAGTGGAAAAGTGCATTGTGGTCCATTGTGGTGCATTGTGGGCGAACAGAACTGAACACGTGGAAATGTTTGCTGTTCGACGAACGGTCGAAAAGGCCAATGTTCGATCCGAACTCCTGTTCGAATCGAACCGCCAGCCTATCCCTAAAGAAGACCATAGTGGTGGATGATCGCAGAATCCTCTCTATGGCAAAGAAAAACCCATTCACAACATATAGACAAGTGCAGGACACTCTTCTGGAGGGGGCGTATCATTGTCAAAGTCTACAATCAAGAGAATACTACATGAGAGCAAATACAGAGGGTTCACCACAAGGTGCAAACTATTCATAAGCCTGAAGAATAGAAAAGCAAGATTAGACTTTGCCAAAAAACATCTAAAAAAGCCAGAATGACAGGAATAAAAAAGTGTGGAGAAGGCTTGGAACAGCTCATGATCCAAAGAACACAATGTCATCTGTAAACCATGGTAGAGGCAGTGTGATGGCATGGGCATGCATAGCTTCCAGTGGCACTGGGTCATTGGTGTTTATTAGATATGTGCACCGCTGAAAATTTTGTTTTGCTTTTTTTTTCCAGGCGTTTTTTTTTTCGTTTCGGGTCGTTTCGGACCATTTTCGTTTCGATTCGGGGATTCGCTATCGATTCGACATTTCGGATTGATTCGGTGATTCGGGTAATTTTGCCGTTTGGATCATTTTGGCGATTTGGTGATTCGGATCATTCGGGTGATTCGGTTCTGTTTTTTTTTTTTTAGAGTTATTTGGTTTTTTATTGCTTATTTAAGAATGGGAAGTAGATTTACTACCAATAGAATGAAAGTTCCTTTACTTATTTATTCTTTTAAGATTTTTAAAGCATTTTTTTGGTGAAATTTTAGGTTTCTTAACTTTTTTAAAGAAACAAGGCTTTTTAACCCATAGGTTTCCATGCAGCATTTGATTCCGCACACTGCCGGGCAGCACCTCTACAGTATAATTAATGCAGCATATGAATCCGCACACTGCCGGGCAGCACCTCTACAGTATAATTAACGCAGCATATGAATCCGCTCAATGCCGGGCAGCACCTCTGCAGTATAATTACTGCAGCATAAAACAAAAAAACAATTGAACCGAATGACCCGAAGTGATCCGAATCAACAAAATGATCCAAACACCGAATGACTCGAAATTTTGAATCAATCAGAAATTTCGTGTGGTCGATATTTCGGATTCGGGATGCCCTAGAAAGCACGAAAATGGTAAATTTCATCCGAAAATCGATTCGGTACAAAACGAATTGCATATCCCTAGTGTTTATTGATGATGTGACAGAAGACAGAAGCAGCCGGATGAATTCAGCAGTGTTTAGAGACATACGTAAGCCAAATGCTGCAAAGTTGATTGGACGGCGCTTCACAGTACAGATGGACAATGATCCAAAACACACTGCAAAGGCAACCAAGGAGTTTTTGAAGGAAAAGAAGTGGAATATTCTGCAATTGCCGAGTCAATCACCAATCTCAACCCAATTGAGCAGCATTTCAAATGCTGAAGGCAAAACTGTAGGCGTAAAGACCCACAAACAAAGAACAACTAAAGACAGCTGTAGAGCCTGGAAAAGCATCAGAAAGGGGGAAATCAAGTCTCTGGTAATGTCCATGGGTTCCAGACTTCAGGCCATCATTGCCGGTAAAGGATTCTCAAAACAATCAAGGTTATTCAAAGAGAATCGAAAAGTCACCGCACGTTCAGTGACTTTTCGTTCTCTTCAATTGGGTGCAATTCGGCAATCCCATTTCCTGCGGTGTATACAGCAAGCACCACAGGGCCGTCGTAATGCAGGGAAAAGTCGCCGCAAACCCGCAAAAAATCACCGCAAAACCCGGCGAAGGCTCACCAAAACCCGTAAAAACATCTGGATTAACCCCGCCAAAAAACGCTGGAAAAACCCGAGCAGGAGCCGATCACAGCGCAGAGCAGCCGCTGGAAAAAACCCGACACCGCAGACGAATGCAGTGAATGAATTAGAAAACAGTTTGCTTGAATGTGTGAAAAGTGAAGCGCTGTTTGCTAGACATGTGCACAGCCCAAAATTTCGTTTTGAACTAATGGATTAGTCCTAAAATGCAATTTATTTAGTTGCTAAAGAAATTCGTTTTCAGTTCTTTAGTATGAAAACTAATTTCATTCATCCGAAAACCAGTGGATACAATTACTATTGTAGTGGCTCCACAGAGGGCTGAGATCGCTGCTTGTTACAGTATCTCTCACTCTCAGCACAATGTGGGCCATATTACATAGCTGGTGCTAACTTAACCAGAGCTGCTGTAAACTTCCCAGAGCCATTATAGCCTATGGAGGTTTTCAGTTTACAACAGCTCTGGTTAAGTTAGCACCAACATTGTAATACTGCCCCGTGTCAGGCAAAGCTGTTACAGTAACTGTCTGCTGCTCATCACAGTGCTCAGAGTTTCAGTAAAACTAGTAAATAAATTTTTATATATAAGAGGTTAGAACAAATTATTTCCTTGTTTTACTGAAACTCTGAGCGCTGTTGCAGCCAGTTACTGTAACAACTGAGCCTGATACATTGTACTGAGATATAATGTAACAAGCAGCCGATCTCAGAGCTCACAGCCACTGCATTTAAAGGGCTAAAAAAAAGGCTCCTCTCTGTATAATGTTTAGAACATCCTCCTGTATTAATTAATACCCCTCTCTGTATAATGTATACAACATCCACCTGCATTAATTAATACCCCTCTCTGGATACTATATAGAACATCCTCCTGAATTAATTAATGTCCCTCTCTGTATAGAACATCCTCCTCAATTATACCTTTCTCTGTATAATCTATATAACATCCTCCTGCATTAATACCCCTCTCTGTATAATGTATAGAACATCCTCCTGCATTAATTAATGCCCCTCTCTGTATAGAACATCCTACTGCATTGGCATGTGGAGGGTGCAGAACTTCGGATGTTGTGATGTTGCGCTCTTCATTGCTGGTCTCCTTCACTCATCAATGTAATGTCACAAAAAGGACTGAAACTAAAATGTAATGCATTTTATTTTAGTTTCTTTCGTTTTTTGTACTGAGCAGTTTCGTTTCTCTTGAGTCATACGAAAACTAAATTATCCCAAAATTCGGACTAAATCGTTTTAGTACTAAAACGAATGCACATGTCTACTGTTTGCAAAGAAACTACAGAACGAAAAATGTCTGAAATTGACATATAAGATCCACTGAATGATAATAAAAAGGGCTGTTACAGAAAAAAGAAAAAAATGATTTAAAAAAAAAAACGGAAAATAAATTTTCTGTAGAAAATCCCAAAAAATGCCTAAAAGATGCTAAAAAAATAAAGAAAAATAAAGAAATTTTATTGCAGAATATTATAATCAACGGTTTATTAGATATTGAATTAAAATGGGAATATTTTTAACATTGAAGCCTAAGGGATTCGCTTGAATAAACCTGTCGAATGAAACCACCGAATGGCAGGGCATTTCGGCAACTTTTCACAGCTGGTTTGTGTTCTCTGAATAGACGAAGCATTGCTTCTCTATGGGGAATTCACTGCCCTCGAACAGGCAACAAACAGGCACCGTATGTGCAGGCAATTCGCCAAGATTTGGTGAACTGCCTGCTCTCTGAATAGCCGAATGGCCAGGAAAGGTAACCGTATGCTGAATTTCACTGTTCGGTTAACTTTCGCCAGCAATTCAGATCTCTTTGAATCACCCTGAAAATTAAAAATTTTATTTAGGATTATTTTCATTTTTCCAATTACTTTTGAGCCCCTGAAAATGAGGGGACTGTGAATAAAAATCATTGCAGTTCCTAAAATTTGTACTTGATATTTATGTTCAACCCATTGAATTAAAGATGAAAGTCTGCACTTCTAATCCATTTGGATTGTTTCATTTTAATTTTATTCTTGTGGCAGAGTCAAAAGTATGAACATTATGCCCATGTCCAAATATATATGGACCTAACTGTATGTTTTTTTCTTTCCTAGTCATACCTGGAAAACAATAAATATTTCACAGTAATGTATTATTTAATATTTCACCCGTTTTTCTTTTCATAAAAGCTTTGGACACTTACCAGGTTTGCGATGATGTAATGATACCCTTTCACGTGCTTTCCAACACTCACAACCTAGAAAAAAATAATATATATATATATTTAAACATAAGCATAAGAAATACATTTTGTAATTCTTATAGACCATACACCTTATTGTGAAGGAATAAAGATATCAATTCTTACAGACAAAATACAGAGCTTTCCATGGGTTTAGTGGAAATGTATAAAAGCTCTTCCTTATTTTAGTTTTTTTTAATTTAATCCTTTCATAATAGCATATAAATCCTTTGTCAGAATATCATCATGACAATCTAAGCCATACTCCCCAAGAGTCCTTATCATTGGCCCAAGTAGTTCACTTTTCAATCTTATAGCTTTTGGTTTACTGTAGGGATGACAACAATGTTTTTTCAGGTGTCAAAATTCTACCTATAGCATTTGTAGACTTTGACTTGCTTACTAAAAAGTGCCGTAAATAAAAATGACACAATATGTCTAAATTGAAAAATATAATAATTATAATAAAGTATAATATATAATATCATAAATAAGATAAAATTAGTATAATATAATAAAGTATAATTTTTTGTATAATAAATAAGAAAAAAATAAGTATAATATAATAAACTATAATTTACAATAAAATAATTAAGAAAAATATGTATAAAATAATAAAGAATAATTTATATATATATATAATATAATAATATAATTTAATATAATAAACAAAAAAAAAATAGGTATGAATAATATTATAAATGGAAAGTAAAAAAAATATGCAAGTTCAAAAAAATTTAGTTCAATGATTCAATTACCTGTATCAGTGGTTCTCACCCCTGGTCCTCAGCACCTCCTAATAGGGCAGTTTTGACAGATATGTGAAGCACAGGTGATATGATTTACTGCTCAATGATTGCAGGATTCAGTCTGCATTTCCTCAAGGTGATCCTTAAAACCTGGCCTGGTAGGGGTAATTGAGGACCAGAGTTGGGAACCATTGAACTGTATGAATGAATTAAGACATATAGGGCTCTATTACAATGTACACGCAAACGTTAATGCTCACCTGCGTGAGCATTAACGTTTGCCGCGGTATTTACGGCATGTTACAATCTAAACGCAAACGGGTTGAACCCGTTAGCGTTTGGTACCTTGCGCTCCTCTGCGCGAGGTTACTGTACTTTGTGCTCCCTATGCTTAACATGGGGAGCGCAAAGTGTTAATCAGCGCTGGATTACAAAGTCCCAGCGCTGATTAACGCCTGGCTCTGGTCAGCGCAAAGTTATCCAGAGCCAGGACTTGGTGTTAACGGATTCCACTTCTGAAAAAGTCCCCCCAGTCTCTCCCTTCTTATCACTACCACGACCGGCAGGATCTCGCAAGGCGAGATCCGGCTGGTCAGTCACGTGACCGGCAGGGAGGAACTCAATGGAGTCCTATGGACTCCAGCGAGTGGATGCTCGTGGCTACGCTCAGCGCTGCCGCGAGTATCCCGGAATTTTACGCTCGGAAACAATGCAGGCAGCATTTTTCCTCCCTTGCACCCGCGTTTTAACGTGAAGAGTGTAATAGAGCCCATAATGTAGCATGAAACAACATATGGTTAAATCTTCAAGTGGCCAAATTGGTTGATGAACAGTGCTAGGACTATTCATAGGAGAAGCTCGGGGGCATGGAAGCTGAAGAGTATTACTGTACAGCATTATCACGTTAATGGGTTCCCTCTATTGTTACGATCATACACATTAGTAAAATGCAGAGAATCGGTGTTATGTATAATATCACATGAGCGGCGTTATACCAGAGCAATGAGAAAAAGCAGTTAAAAGCCAACTCGCAGCTTCAATAGAGGTTTTACAGCTCCAATTGTGGGTGCTCCATGAAAATCACGAGTGGCCAGCAGTAATTCATAGAAGGAAATTGGCAATCCAGGCAGTCTGCCAGTGGTACAAAAGTGCAGCTTTTATTTTATGTCCATTGGTGACAACATTTCAGCCAAGAATGCGCTTGACAAAGGCCATTCTTGGCCAAAACAATGCCACCATTGTTCTTGCTATAAAAACTACACGCTTGTACCAACGATGGACTGCCTAGATTCCTTATTTTCTTATAGGAGTCTGTTCATATTATATTACAGCATTATTACACACTAACAGGGTTATTCAGAGAAAATTACGCTGAAAATTCAGTCCCTGTGGCAGCTATTGGATGCCGGAGACTGGCGCTAAAGAAGAAAAAAAAGTCTTATTAAATAAATACAAAACAAATACAAAAAAAAAGGTCTTTTGGAAAATGAAAAGGGCAAAAAATATAAATACTAAATGGTCTTTAAAAAATATATATAATATATTACACTGAAACCTATTGATTTCACCTGTCGAATCAAAACACCGAAATTCAGTAGGGTTATTCAGAGAAAGATGAAAACCAGGAGAATTGGCAGGAGAAGAGTACAATCTAGACCAAATAGCTGATTTGGAAAGTGAGATAAATGGGAGAATTTTTCTGGTTTGTCTATTTTGGCCTAGAATTTTCACTTCTCCAGTCATTCTCCTGAGTTTCACTTTTCTTTGAATAGACCTGTAAAAAATTACAATTCATTACACACATAACAGTTACACATATAACTAAATAATATTAAAATGTTGTCATTTCTGGTCACATCGCCAAGAGTGATAAAAGTAATATAGGCATAGATAATAGCAGCCAGCATAAATTTATACAAAATAGAAATATGTGAATATATGATTTCAGTCAAAAGTATGATTTATTGGTAAGCATTCCTATTTGGAGTTTATTAGTGTGTTTAAATGCTTTCCGGAAATGTCACGGAGCAGGAAGTAGTCACTGAGGGTTTGGGGCTTGCGGTTGACTCATCGCTGGACAGCTTCTTTCCATGTGGTTCCACACTTTGGCGATAACCTCAAGTGTTGAAAAAATGCAAGGAGCATTGTTTTAGGTGGTTCTGCTTGCATTGCGCTCAGAGCCCATCACAACCAGGTCGGTGTCAAGAGAATTCTATCCTTTGGCCCTCGCATCGAAAAACACTTATCTAAACCTTACCTCAAACTAGATGCCATGTACAGAAACAAATCCTGCCTGAGCCCCGCGGTGAGAAAGCAGATTGTACAACAAATGGATATGCCGGCTATTGAATACAGAGATGTAGGGCATGCAACTGCCCCGTAAACGCACCTTCATAAACTTACTACATTGCATAACTCATTCTGCCACTTGTGCTACAATGTAACTACATGACCCACCATTGTGATATGTTAAAAGAGCTAAAGTGGCCATCGCTGGAATCTAGACGCACTCTTCACCTTTCCAACCTGGTGTTTAAGAGCTTTTCTTGGAAACTACCACCCTACCTGAATAGGCTGCTTCCCCCAGCAGTTCCCTCATCCTATAACCTCCGATCCAGGACCAGCACCTTACTTGCAATACCACAATACAAAAAGACAGTGGCTCAGTCCTCATTTTCCTACAGAGCACCACAATTATGGAATAACCTCCCAGACGCCATCAAATCTTCCCAGTCTACAGTTACTTAACATACCTCAATACAGAATGCACCTGTAAACCTGTAACACAGTGAGTATATTTCCTACATATTATATAATCTGTAGATTTGTGTTTTTTAATATCTTGCATTTTATTACTTTGTATTTCTGTAACAATTCAATGCTCTTGAACCCAGGACATACTTGAAAACGAAAGAAATCTCAATGTATCCTTCTGGGTAAAATCCTTTATAAATAAATGCCATTCCAAGAGTGAAAGTGAAGTAGAGTGGGAGTGTGTGAAAGGTATGAGTGGGAAGTGCCAGGAGGGAGAGGAGTTTGAAAGGTAAGGTGAATGGGTTAAGAGTAGGGATGAGCTGTTCGGGTTCGGACAGTTCGGGGTTCGATCCGAATTTAGCCTGTTCGAGCAGATCGCGAACACCGAACAATTCCGGGTGTTCGCCGCATGTTCGACCACAATGGACCACAATGCATTTCCCCACTGGCCTGAAGCTCGTAATTGGCTACAGCCTTGCACCTGACCACAGGTCTGGTGCAAGACTGGTTGGACACTATGCCAATCACCGCTCAGAGTCCTGATTGGGCAAATTTTGCCCAATCATGGGCTCACAGAGCTAAGTCCCGCAGCACCCTATATAAGGTTTCCACGCAGCGCTTCTGCACGCATTTCAGAGGAGATTTCAAAGGAGATAGTTGTGTGTATTGTTACTGCCGGTCTGCCACGCTACTGGGGGGGTCTCATCTCGACCAAATATCAGGGAATTTAGGTGATGTGTGTCTTGTCACTGTGCCAGCAAGTTTTTTTGGGGTTTACAACTTTATTTAAAAAATTTGTGAATTGAGGTGATCTTCTGTGTCTCGTCACACAGCCAGCAAGTTTTTTTGGGGCTCACTAATTTCTTTAAAACACTTGTGAATTAAGGTGATCTGTGTCTCGACACACAAACAGTACCACGCTGTATTTTAGGGCTCACTAATTTCTTCAAAACATTTGTGAATTGAGGTGATCTGTCTCTTGTCACTGGCTGCCAGCTATCAGTGTGTCTCACTGAGTTATACCAGAGTTCTTTAAATCTTTATACCAGAGTTGAATCAGAGTTCTGTATATATTAATCTATATATCACTCACCATGTATGAAAGAACAAAAAGGACAGGCAGACGCTCCCAGACACAGATAAGAGGGCAAGCAGCCCCTGTGTCGGGAGGCTGTGCCTCTGGTCGTGGTGGACGTGGTGCATCCTCTGCAGGGGCACGCTTGTCCTTTATAACTGGTGCTGGCCGTCTTCTTAACCTGCAGCAACATACAGAGGATTTGGTGGATTGGCTAGACAGGCCATCCTCATCCTCCGAGTCCTCTGCCAGCCAGGCTTCTAGTGCTTTACAGTCCACCTCAGCTGCCAAAGCATCTAATGCAGCCTCCATGTCCACAGCTACTCCTGCCGTAGCCTCGCTATCACACACAGAGGAGTCAGCTGAATTGTTTGACTACAATGAGAGTGACATGCTGCTTGAGGATGCGCAGCAAGTACAGTTCTCTGATTCAATCTCTGAGGTTGAGCAAGGGAGTATAATCAACCTAGAGGAAGGGGGTGCTAGTGATGACACACAAATAACTGGTACTCATGTTGCCCCAGCAGCTGCAGCATACTGCCAAGTTGGCTCCAGTGATGAGGAGATAGGGGGTGAAGATGACATTGATGATGATGAGGTCACTGACTCCACCTGGGTGCCAGATCAAACTGAGGAATCAAGTGAGGAGGAGGAGGCACAGCAAACACGAGGCACTACATCCTCTGTGACCAACCGTAGCACTAGCCAGTCCAAGGCATCACATGTCAGAGCTGCTCCGGTGCAGAGCGCTGTTGTCTCAAAGAACACATGCAGGAACTCTGCTGTTTGGGAGTTCTTTAAGAAATGTGCAGCAGACCCCACCGTTGCTATTTGTAATCTGTCAGAGGAGGCTGAAGCGTGGGATAAACACCAGACACTTGGGTACCACGTGCTTGAGGCGACATATGAACAAGTGCCACACATCCCGTTGGCGCAAAAACTTTGCGTAGGTCCTCCTCCTCATCTGTCTCTACCCACACTGTATGTCCTGCCATGTCATTGCCTACAACCTCCACCGACAGGGATGATGCTACAGTAATGGATGTACCAGCAGGTACTTCCTCACAATGTGACATCATCCCAGTAGCTGAAGATTTACACAGTCAGATTACGTTGCCGCAGCTGCTGCAGCGAAAGAAAAAATATAGTCCCAACCATCCCCAAGCACAGCGTTTAAATGCCAGCTTAGCAAAATTACTCACATTGCAGCTTCTGCCTTTCCAGCTGGTGGACTCTGCTCCCTTCCGTGAATTTGCTGAATGTGCTGTACCACAGTGGCAGGTTCCAAAACGTCATTACTTTTAACGCAAGGCCATTCCAGCACTATACCAGCATGTGGAAGACAATGTTATCCAGTCATTGGGAAAGGCAGTCAGCAGCAAGGTGCATGTGACTTTAGACACGTGGTCCACCAAGCATGGACAGGGTCGTTACATTTCCTTCACGGCACACTGGGTGAATCTGATTGCAGCTGGGAGGGATCCAAGACGGGGGTCTATGCTGCAGCTTGTTCATCCACCACGCCTCCAGAAAGCTGCTTATATGAGGTCTGTCTGCTCCACCACCACCACCTCTCCCTCTTCCTCCTCCTTCTCCTCCTCCTCCTTCTCTGTCTCTGGTGAAGTGGCAGTTAAACCGACGCCTGACAGGGTCTATGCAATGGCTCAAGCAAAAAGATGCCATACTGTGCTTGAGCTGGTTTGTTTAGGGGACAGGAGCCACACCGGTCCAGAAATTCTGTCAGCTCTGCAGGGGCAGGTGCGGAGATGGTTAACACCACGCCAGCTTGAGCTGGGAATGATCGTCTGCGATAATGGCAGCAACCTTCTCTCCGCCTTACGCAAGGGTAAATTGACGCATGTACCATGCCTAGCACACGTCCTAAATCTGGTGGTACAGCATTTCCTAACCAATACCCAGGGCTGCCAGAGCTTCTCATCCAGGCCAGAAAAGTCTGCAGTCACTTCAGACGGTCATTCCCAGCAAGCGTTCGCCTGGCAGAAATTCAAAGAGAATTCCACCTTCCCACAAACCGTCTGATCTATGACATGCCCACCAGGTGGAACTCGACATTAGCGATTCTGCAGCGTCTGCACAAGCAGCAGAGGGCCATCAACGAGTACCTGTATGAGAATGGCACAAGGACAGGTTCAGCTCAACTTGGTTTTTTTTCCCCCCCGCAGTGGCTGATGATCAAGGATGCATGCACTGTACTGTCACCATTTGAGGAGGCAACGAGGATGGTGAGCAGGGACAGTGCATGCATCAGTGACACAATTCCTTTAGTGTTCCTGCTGGAGCACACTCTGCGGGGCATTATAGATGTGGCTCTAGAGGCAGAGCAGCGGGAGGAAGAGGAGGCCTTCCCTAGCTCTCAAGGCCCCAGTCTTTCCGCAGACAGCATTCCAGCGGGTCCTACTCAGATCAGACAGGAGGAGGATGAGGAGGAGGAGGACTATTTAACTAGTGGGGGCATTGAAGGTGGGGATTCCTCAAGGGAGGGTTTTGTGTGCCTAGAAACAGAAGGGCTTGTGGGTGGCTGGGAGGAGGAAGTGCACGATACGGTCATCCTCATTGACCAGGAAGACTCGGCAGCTAATGCCACCTCCAACCTACGCTGCATGGGCTCCTTAATGATGCAAAGCCTGCTAAAGGACCCCAGCATTCGTGCTATCAAGGAGAGGGATCATTACTGGTTGGCAACCCTACTTGATCCACGATACAAGGGGAAAGTTGCAGAGCTCATCCTGCCCGCACAGAGGGAGCACAGGATGACAAAACTTGAGGACGCTCTAAAGCGACACTTGTGTAACACCTTTCCAGGCACTGGTAGATTACCAAGTGCTGACACACGTGCTTCTGAGGCTGCAGGTGATCAGAGGAATAGCGGTGAAGGCCAGGGCCGCTTGACTGATGCTTTTTTAAAAATTTTTAGGCCACGACGCCCAAGGACGTTAAATGTAGGCACCCATTCCCAGCGTCTTCACCATATGGTGCAGGACTACCTAGGGGCAAGGGCAGACCTGGATACCTTTCCAGCAGATGATCCACTGGCTTACTGGGTGTTGAGATTGGATCACTGGCCAGAACTTAGCCAATATGCTATGCAGCTACTAGGTTGCCATTCATCTAGCGTACTTTCTGAAAGGACGTTCAGTGCTGCTGGAGGTTTTGTCACAGACAAAAGAGTGCGTCTGTCCACCGACTCTGTAGACCGGCTGACTTTTATAAAAATGAATCAGTCCTGGATCAGCAGCTATCAATCCCCTGATGCTGAAGTAATGGAATAGATAGGGGATGTCCTCTTCTGCATTCACAAAACCTCCAGCACTGAACTCTTCCACAATACCACAAAAAGGTTACGGTGTGAAGGCACTTGCTGCCATGAAAGGCACAATATTTGGCTGCACTGACGCCTGTGCCAGATTTATATAATTTTATTTTTTTGAACCTCAGTGTCCAACCCTGCACTCTTCCACAATACCACAGAGGGGTTACTGTATGATGATACTTGATGGCCTGGCATTAAAGGCACAATATCTGGGTGCACTGACGCCCATTAACAGATAAAAAAACTTTTCAATATAGGACCACATTGTCCACCCCTGCACTCTTCCACCATACCACAGAGGGGTTACTGTATGATGATACTTGCTGGCCTGGCAGTCTTGCACCAAAGGCAGAATATCTGGGTGCACTGACGCCCATTCCCAGATTCATATTTTTTTAATATAGGACCGCAAGGTTCACCCCTGCACTCTTCCACAATACCACAGAGGGGTTACTGTATGATAGTACTTGCATGCCTGGCACTAAAGGCACAATATCTGGGTGCACTGCCATTGACTCCTGTATCAGAATTATATCCTCAGAGGGGTTACGGTGTGACGGCACTGTTGCCGACGCTAAAAGCCCAATTTTAAAGCACCTATTGTTACTTTCATCCAAAGCCTGCATAAGTTTCACAAGAATTTAGCCCAAAAAAACACTAAACTTTTTCTGCGCGTCCTAAAATGTCTTTTCATACAGGCTGCCGCCCCAAGCAGTTGTTTATGGATAGATTAAAGGAAAAGCATTTACCGTCATATGAAACGTCATTTTTTTGTTTTTAAGTGTTTCTATACATCCTAGAAATCCGCCACTTCACGGGCAGGTTATGGGGACCTCCTAGGCACAATATTTGAAGGAATTTTTGGTTTTTATTTTTAACCCTTATTTCATGGAAAACTCACTGTCCCTTTACTTTTTTTTAAAACTTTTTGTCCTTGTTTCCTGTCCCCCAGGGCACTACCCAGACCCCCATACACCTTTTATGGCAAATATGTAGCATATCTGCCCTCTTGGAGGGCACTATAAAAAAAACCGAATTTTCAGCCCCATTGACTTGCATGGGGGTTCGGGTTCGGGTTCGGTCCCGAACAAATGGGAAGTTCGGGTTCGGCCTCGAACCGAACTCGGAGTGTTCGGCTCATCCCTAGTTAAGAGAAGGGAAATGAGAGATAATGGGAGAGGGAAAAGGAGAGAGGTTGGTAGAGTATTGACAAATCGACAATACTCAAATTGCAAGGTGCCTGCTGGTACCTTGGAAGGAGCTTCATTGTTTGCAAACACAATTAGTCTGCATTTGGGCCCCATAACATGTCCCTAAAGTGTTTGCACTACAGGCAAGATACATTTCCCAATGTTTCCATCTTTGTGGTATAGATGATGTCGAGAACCTTTAGATGTGTGCTAGTTATCTTTCGGGTCAATCTAAAACAGCCAAAGAACAGGTGGACAGGAAATTTAGCATAACTATAGAATGTCAAAATTAAGAATTAAAATTTTTTTTAATAAAACATGGGAGAAAAAAAATAAAACAATACATCTCCAACCTGTTTGCAAACACACACTAATGTTCAAAAATGCATAAAAACATGTTTTTCCAAAACAAAAACAGCAAACTTTGCATAATTTGGGCAGGACAACTATCCTACAAGCAGAGCCGTCTGTTCCTTATGTATCAGTATTATGATTCAAGTTTCTGCTTCCCCATTGCGACACGCTGCAGACTCTGTTGGCGCTATATAAATATGGCAACTGTCACGATCTGACTCATGCTGCGAGATAAGTTAAGAACACTCATGGAATGTCTACAATAGTGGATCAACCAGGACAGCAATCCTACGTCTGCAATCCAGAACAAGACACCAGAGCAAGAATAATGAATAAACAGAGGCATCCTGTGCAAGCTAAACACAACGCAAATGCAAACGTTCCTTTTTGGAACGCAAGTCGCCAAATCACAAAGGGAACTGCCTGTATGAACCTGCAAGTGAAGTGTGTGCCCACAGCTTGGACATCTCCCATCGCGGCCATAACTTCAAGTTCCAAGGCGTGCATGCATGATGATTTTTTCCTGCTAGACTGATGTTTCTCAAAGCTTGCACTTTCACTGCGATTAAAAAGAATCAGGAACTACAACTCAATTCCTAAATTGGGTAGCAGATGCTGCTATAAAGAACTAATTTACTGCTCCCTTCAAACCCCTGCTTTCAAATGTAAGAGTATAAATAAACATAAAGCATCCATTTTTTTATGTGTGAAATGCATCACAGTGATACTTTTATAGTCCTTCAAATGATATTTTATTGCTGTAGTCATTGTGCTTATTTATGATCATGTGTTTGCATATGGGGTTTCAGCTGAGGATTACAATATATCAGGGTGAGTATTAAACACACACACACACACGTCTTGGTCTTTTCATGCATTATTGTGCTCGTTTTTCCTTCATTTCTTTTTCACAGTGTTTACAAATATGATAATGTTTTAAATGAGGGTCAATTTACATCTATTAAAACACTTTATTATTATTATCATCGTTTAAGTACAGCCAATAGTTTACACAGACGCATTTCAATAACCAATGGGAATGAGACAAAATTTTAAACAAAGATAGGAGTAGAAACAAGATGTGTAGAGGACTCTGCTCAGAGGAGCTTACAGTCTAGAGGAGTTGAGATGGAGGAGTATAAGAATGGCCCTATTCCAGAGGTGGACAATTACGGCCCTCCAGATATTTTGAAACTACATTTCTCTTGAGGCTATACAAACCTAATCAGCAGCCGAGCATCACGGGAAATGTAGTTTCAAAACATCTGGAGGGCTGTAATTGCCCACCCCAGCCCTATTCCATTGTTGACGCTAACATGGAGACGGTAAGCAGGATAATGTGCGCGTGCAGATTTCTTTTACCATCTTCATGTTAACGTCATATTCCAGGGAAGGTGCTGTCTCAGCTCCTTGCCCCAGAACGCAGCGCTAAGCTCCCTGATACCTGAAGTAGCGCTTCCATGCCACCACGGGTATCAGCTCCTGGAGACCATAGGACTACATGGAGGCTTGCACGCCCGGGCTGCGAGATCGAGCAACACCATGGAGTGATTGCGGAGGGAGACTAGGAACTAATTGTTCCCAGTCTCACTCTGCTCCCGGGGAGAAGAAGCGGTGGATTGCGCTACCCTTTACGCCACGGGATGACAGGTGAGTATGGGATATTTAGGGGGGGGGTTTGGAGCGTGTTAAATGATTTTGGCGTTTGCAGAATAATTTAGCACCAGCTGTTAGGAGGTGGTAAATTTTTGGCTTGCGTGTCCCGACAGTAAATTGTACCAGCTCTTTGTAATACCTCACTTGACAAGGCGCTAAAAATAGATTGTGTTTCCCATGTTAGGTACAGGAGACGCTAAGTACAGTAAGCTAGCGCAAGCTGCGAAGTGCAAAGCTTTTTTCACCCAATTGTAGCATCAATATATATATATTTAGTGGCGGTTACTGAGACATGGTTCAGTGAGAAAAATAACTGGGACATAACAATACCGGGGTACTCTTTATATAGAAAAGACAGAGAAGGTAGGAAAGGAGGAGGAGTGGCCCTGTATGTGAAAAACAACATAAAAACGAACCAAATAAAAGTGAGCGAGGTGAACATAGAGTCAGTTTGGGTTACGCTAACATTTGGCAATCATACAGTAGCTCGTGTAGGTGTGATCTATAGACCCCCTGGACAAATAGAAGAGCTAGATAATCTACTGTTTGAGGAAATAGCCAAAATGACAATGAAGGGGGAAGTTATTATCATGGGGGACTTTAATCTTCCTGATGTGAACTGGAAAACCAAAACAGCTGGGTGCACCAGGAGTACAAATATTCTAAACTCCTTACTGGGATTATCTCTAACACAAGTAGTTGAGGAGCCGACCCGTAAAGAGGCCATATTGGATTTAATACTCACAAATGGAGGTTTGGTATCGGACGTTGTTGTAGGTGAAAATTTGGGATCTAGTGATCACCAGTCAGTATGGTTTAATATAAGAACAGGGATGGAGCCGCACCACACAAAAACAAAAGTTTTAGACTTTAAAAAAACAGATTTTTCTAAAATGAGATTTTGTGTGAAGGAGTCATTATCAGACTGGAGGAGTTTAAAGGGAGTCCAGGAGAAATGGGATTATTTAAAGGACGCATTATTGAAGGCCACAGGCAATTGCATTCGACTTGTTAGCAAAAACAAAAAAGGGAAGAAACCACTGTGGTACTCTGCAGAAGTGGCCAAAATAGTGAAGAACAAAAAGACAGCATTCAATAATTATAAAAAACTCAGAGTGAAGAAGATAGGCAAACCTATAAGATTAGGCAGAAAGAGGCAAAGCAATTTATAAGAGCTTCCAAAGCACACGCAGAAGAGAAAATAGCTCAGTCAGTAAAAAAGACAAAACATTTTTCAGATACATAAACGAGAAAAGAAAAGTAAAACAAGGATTAGTTAGATTAAAAACAAAGGAAGGAAGGTATGTAGAAGAGGATAAAAGTCTCGCTGACTGCCTCAATGAATATTTTTGTTCAGTCTTTGCAGAAGAAAAGATGGAAAGGGACCTCAGTTAGGAGGAATCACTAACGAGACATTTACATATGAGTTTACAGAGGAGGAGGTTCTACAGCAGCTGTCTAAAGTAAAGACAAATAAGTCAATGGGGCCTGATGGGATCCACCCTAAATTATTAAAAGAGCTCAGTGATGTAATAGCAAAACCGTTAACAAGGATTGGTTAAATAAATCTGTTAACGGGAGTCGTCCCAGAAGACTGGAAATTAGCAAATGTTGTGCCCATTTACAAGAAGGGTAGTAGGGAGGAATCGGGGAACTATAGGCCAGTTAGTCTTATGTCAGTAGTGGGGAAATTAATGGAAACCATGTTAAAGGAAAGGATTGTTGAACATCTAAAAACACATTGATTACAGGATCAGAAACAACATGGGTTTACCTCAGGGAGATCATGCCAAACTAATCTTATTGATTTTTTGGATTGGGTAACAAAATAATAGACACAGGTGGTGCAGTAGACATTGCTTATTTAGATTTCAGTAAGGCTTTTGATACTGTTCCGCATAGAAGGCTTATCAATAAATTGCAATCTTTAAGCTTGGATTCCAATATTGTTGAATGGATTAGGCAGTGGCTGAGTGACAGGCAACAGAGGGTTGTGGTAAATGGAGTTTATTCGGCGCAAGGTCTTGTTACCAGTGGGGTACCTCAGGGGTCAGTACTTGGACCCATTCTCTTTAATATTTTTATTAGTGATATTGCAGAAGGTATTAATGGAAAAGTATGTCTTTTTGCTGATGACACAAAGATTTGCAACAGGGTTGATGTTCCTGGAGGGATCAGCCAAACGACAAATGATTTAGGTAAACTAAAAAAATGGTCGGAGCTGTGGCAATTGAGTTTTAATGTGGATAAGTGCAAGATAATGCACCTGGGACGTAAAAACCCAAGGGCTGAATATAGAATATTTGATACAGTCCTAACCTCAACATCTGAGGAAAGGGATTTAGGGGTTATTATTTCAGAGGATCTAAGGGTAAGTAGTCAATGCAATAGAGCAGCAGGAAATGCTGGCAGAATGCTTGGTTGTGTAGGGAGAGGTATTAGCAGTAGGAAAAGGGAAGTGCTCATGCCACTGTACAGAGCACTGGTGAGACCTCACTTGGAGTACTGTGTGCAGTACTGGAGACCGTATCTCCAGAAGGATATAGACATCTTAGAGAGAGTTCAGAGAAGGGCTACTAAAATGGTGTACGACTTGAAGGAGAAAAGTTACCAGGAAAGGCTTAATGATCTTAACATGTACAGCTTGGAAAAAAGACGAGACAGAGGAGATATGATAGAAACATTCACATACAGGGCCACTCCTCCTCCTTTCCTACCTTCTCTGTCTTTTCCAGTATAAATGGAATAGCACTAACGCGTTTCGACTCTCAGTCTTTCTCAAAGTGCATCTAAAATACAATACATCAAATTCACATTTGTATTTTAGATGCACTTTGAGAAAGACTGAGAGTCGAAACGCGTTAGTGCTATTCCATTTATTTTAATAAATATCCTAATTTGGATTGGATCTATTTACGTGCATTATTTCCTTGGGATATCAACCTGCATAAGAGTTGTCTCGCAAACCGAACATCATCCATCACCATTCTGGATGTTATGTTGGCGGAGCGGACTATCCCACAAACAAGCTGTTGGCGTTGGTGATTATATCGTTACATCATTGTATATATCCCATGCTTTTTTGCTTAGAGCCGGCTATTATATGGCTCCCGAAATAGTGAGTTGAACCACTACTTTCTTCTTGACCTTGATTCCCAATTCCAGACATACTGCGCAATATGTGTCTATCTTTATGTCTTTCAGGAATTCAGAGGGATCATCAAAGGAGAATTTGAATATATTGTGTTCACATTGCGCGAGGACCTTTTCTTTTTTACTGTTATCCATTGTTATGTGGACATAGGAAGTGGATCCACATGGGACCTTGCAGCATTTTAATTATTTTTTTTTATTTTAATTTTTTTTCTAGTTTTTATTGTATTTGTTTGTTTTCTACGATCTGCGCCCACTTTCCTTTTTCTTTCCATATAAAATAATATTGTTTAAATGATTACATACTATTACGATGATTAATAACTGTAATGTTACACATCATTAGCTGTGATTATGTATTGACAATTAAGAAAAGGTTAAAGCATTCACATTGTAAACCTCAATATAGATATGCAATGTGTACATTAAAATGTGTTTTTGTTTTCTTTGTGAGGGTGTGTGCATGCATGTTTGGAATTATAATAATGGCGGATGATTATACGGCGTGCCATTTCACGTTTTTAAAGCCTGAATTGTAATTTGCATACTGTGCCAGTTGATTAATGCATGCTAAACGCACGCTGTGCTGTGTGATTTCAAAAGGAGAAAGAATTCATTAACTAACTTTAATATCATCTATCACCTTTGTGCCACTGAAAATAAAAACAGAATATTTCATTACAAAAAAAGGAAGAAAATAATAGAAATGTAATTATAATTGGTTTGTGTATTTTTACTATGAATACCTAATTCAGGTTAATTTAACAGGAGGTTTCTAGAGATCCCGTCCTATATTCTTGTTGCCTGTGAACAGATAACCACTACTTATTTTACAATACAGTGGTACTTCGGTTCACGAACTTAATTGGTTCCACGACTCTGGTCGCAAACCGAATTGGTCGTGAACCGAATCACATTTTCCCATAAGGTTTAATGTAAATCAGGTTAATCTGTTCTGACCCCTACGAACATGGTCGCAAACTGATTTTTGGTTGTGAACCGAATCACATTTTCCCGTAGGGTACAATGTAAATCAGGTTAATCTGCTCTGAACCATATGGGGGAAAAAAATTTAACCACAAAAATATGCTTTGAAACCTTCTTCTTACCATTCTTGCTCTGCACTTTCTTGTTATCTTCTTTATTGCGCTGCACTTTCTTTTTAAAACCATTCTTGCTCTGCACATCTTTGTCACCTTCAATAATGCTCTGTACATCCTCGTCACCTTCAATAACGCTCTGCACATCCTCGTCACCTTCAATAACGCTCTGCACATCCTCATCACCTTCAATAACACTCTGCACATTCTTGTCACCTTCAATAACACTCTGCACATCCTCATCACCTTCAATAACGCTCTGCACATCCTTGTCACCTTCTTGCACTTTCTTGTTACTCTCTTTATTGCGCTGCACTTTCTTTTTACCACCATTCTTGCTCTGCACATCCTTGTCACCTTCAATAATGCTCTGCACATCCTTGTCACCTTCAATAATGCTCTGCACATCCTCATCACCATCAATAACGCTCTGCACATCCTCGTCACCTTCAATAACACTCTGCACATCCTAGTCACCTTCAATAACGCTCTGCACATCATCGCCACCTTCAATAACGCTCTGCACATCCTTGTCACCTTCAATGACGGTCTGCACATCCTCGTCACCTTCAATAATGCTCTGCACATCCTTGTCATCTTCAATAATGCTCTGCACATCCTCGTCACTTTCAATAACGCTCTGCACATCCTCGTCACCTTCAATAACGCTCTGCACATCCTTGTCATCTTCAATAATGCTCTGCACATCCTCGTCACATTCAATAACGCTCTGCACATCCTCGTCACCTTCATTAGTGCTCTGCACATTCTTCTCACCTTTATTAACGCTCTGCAAGTTCTTGTCACCTCTCTGCTCGGGCTAAATCAGGTTAATCCGTTCTGACCCCTACGAACATGGTCGCAAACCGATTTTTGGTTGTGAACCGAATCACATTTTCCCATAGGAGCAGCACCTGCTCCTGCTCGGGTTTTTCCGTGGTTTTCGGCAGGTTAATCCAGATGTTTTTGAGTGTTTTCTGCGTGCATTCGCTGGATTTTGCGGTAGCTTTTCCCTGCAATTCGGGGACCCTGTGGTGCTTGCTGAATACACCGCAGGGTCACCGAAATGGGATCGGGAAAAGGAACCGAATTGAAGAGAACGAAAAGTCACCGAACGTGCGGTGACTTTTCGAATCTCTTTGAATAACCCTGATAATTTTTAGATGAGGGAATCTACTTCTCACTTTGCTCTGCAGAAATGCTCATGGTGGTTCCATGATATTCAAGTTGGGTGATTGAGCTGACCAGCGCAGATGATGAAGAGTGGTGTTCCTTTTGCAATCACTGACGTTTTGTGTTTGTGTGTATGTTCATCTTGATATATCACCTTGAAAAATCTCCAGGGGGATTTTTGTACCATTTGTCTTTCAGAAAATCTGCCTAAGGCTTCAGTGACCTTAAATGAGGTCATCTGTCAAGTTCTGACAAAATGATGTGGTCACCTGGACTACCAGTTGTCTTTGGTATCCTAAGGCTATGACACGTGTAAAAAAAATGTGTCAAACAAATGATAAGCTAAAAATGTCCGTGACGGAATTTTGACACTCAAAATTCAGTCACAGCGCATCTAATTCTTCTAGGCAAAGTTCAGAGCATCAAAATTTGACTGTGGCGAATTGCAGCGTCTTTGATAAAAACACAACTTTTTAAACGCCTAGGGCACTATCCTGTGCCTGTACCTAAAATGTGGACTCTATAAGGAAAAAATTGCAGTTGCAAAGTTCCCTTTAGCATCCCTGTCTTAGAAGTAAATTACAAGACAGGCGCTGAATCCAGCAGCCTGCCCCATAGTGGCCGCTAGCCTCTAGGATACCTGCAGCAGCAGTAACGTGCAGTTGTGAGCATCCTCTCCTGGAGTCCATAGGATTCGATGGAGGCTTCTGCTGCTGGGTCACATGACCTGCAGGATCTCACCTCTCATGAGAACCTGCAGGTCCGCGGAGTGATTGTGGAGGGAGACTGGGTACTTTTTTCTCCAGTCTACTCTGCTTCAGGTGGCCAGAAAAGGTGAATCAAGCCACCGTTCTTGCCGCGGGATGAGAGGTGAGTATCTTTTTTGGGGGAGGGGGGGACAGCTGATGCTAATTGATTCCGCAGAAGTGGACTCCTTTATCTACATCATAGAGCTGTAGCTAACATTTCAGTTAGTTTTTAACTTGCAGTGGTTAGTAATCAGCTTTAGGACTTTGTGATCCTAACGCTAATTACTCCTTGCTTACTCTTTGCACCCCCCATATTAAGCACAGGGAGCACAAAATACAGTAAGCTCGTTATAAAAAACGCTAATACCAATGTGCTAACGGATTATTTAACCCATTAGCGTTACGGCCAGATCACCTCACGACCGCTATCATCTCATTTAACCTAGCGCTAACGCTCACTTATGTGAGCGCTAGCGTTAAGGAGGTGATAGGTAGGGATGAGCTGTTCGGTACGATCAGTTCGGAGTTTGATTCGAACTTTGGCCGTTCGCAAGTTCGCGAACTTCGAACTTTTTGGCGTGTTGTGTTTGAGTTCAATTTTTTTTTTTAGAAAAAAGTATAAAAAATGCTTAAAAAATAACAAAAAATCTAGAAATAAAGAGACTCTTTACTGCAGAATATTATAAGCAACGGTTTATTAGATATTGAATTAAAAAATAATTTCTATGTGCAAAGATTCTCACCTCTAAATAACCTGTGCTCTCAAACGGCGTAAACAACAGGTGTTTAATTAGTGTTTGGAAATAACATGTGCTTCTAATTAGTCCGTCTCATGAATGTAATACATTGTATGCAGACTGGAGGTGCAAGGTGTCGAGTGTGGGTCTGTGCTGTGATGGCGAGGTTTCCATATATCCTACAAATCCGCCACTTCACGGGCAGGTTATGGGGACCTCTTTGGTACGATATTTGAAGGAATTTTTCATTTTTATTTTTAACCCTTATTTTATGGAAAACTCACTGTTCCTTTAACCCTTTCACTGCTGAGGCATTTCACCGCTGTGTGCTGACCTAATTTTTACCGCTTTCGCTCATCATGTTTAAACGCGATTTGAAGCCACATTCTATTATACGACCCAGACATATTATATATCGTTCTTTCCGGCAGACTCGGCAGATTAATAATATATATTTATATGTATAGGTCATGTTCTGCCTGTATATTATAACAAAAAATGCAATAAAACTTGAATTTTTAATCATCTGCAGCGTGTAAAGTGTTTTTTTTTCACCTTTTATCACATGAACATTTGCGGTTATATTTTCTATGGGGTGCGCTTGTACAAAAATTAGAAATGGGGACTTATTAAATTTTTTGGGGGGAATTATGTGATTTTTAGCAAACGCACACCATAGAAAAAAATCATTAGTGCAGCATCATTGTTCACATTATAATTGAAATGTGAACAATATTGCTGCATTAATAAAAATAACACACAAAAAAAATACAGTTTTTTTTTTTTTTTCTACTTAATACCTGGTTATGTTGGGTATCATTCGAAAGGCCATGCTCAGGCCTTTTTGATTGACACCCTCCATGACCCCCTAGCTGGGGTCTGGAGATATCAGGGTTCAAATGAACCCCCTATCTCCACCAGGAGATTCCGGGCAGCTAGGGGTTCCCCGGCTATCTGACGTCATCACGCTATGCAAAATGGCGGCCCCCACCGGAGCTAGGCCACACTTCGGCGCCGCAAGGCGCTGAAGTGCGACCCGGTGCCTAAGGGGTTAAAGCCAGGCACTGCTTAAAAGGGGAGTCTTTTTTAAGCGGTGCCTGGCTTTTTTTGTGGGACCTCCCGATCGGGAGGGAGAGGGATCCGAACGGATCCCCCCCTTCCAGGCGATCTCATGGCATTGCCGGGGGCAGGACCGGCGCTAGCGTAAGGCGGCACAGGCGGCCACCTTACTATCTGGCTTCCTGCCAGTTTGTAGGGGCGGAATTCCCCGGCCCTGAGCGCCGCCATCTTGGTCGGCCGAGGAGACCCGGCGCAGCGCTAAGGGCCGAACCACCTGACCAGCACCATGCGCGATCTCGTGAGAACGCGGCTGCGCTGGTCATGTGGTTCCCGTCCGGCGAGCGGCAAAGCTGCATCATGTCAGCAGCCGCTCGCCACCATGAGGAATGCCGGCGGAGCCTGGGGGGCCTGTCAGCAGGTGAGAGCTGGGGGCAGATATATCCGTATGTGAGCGGGGGGCAAATATCTCCATATCAGCTGGGGCAATATATACCCATGTAATCTGGGGGCAAATATATCCATGAGTTGGGGGCAAATATATCCACATGTGATCTGGGGGCAAATATACCCATATGAGCTGGGGGCAAATATTTCCATATGAGCTGGGGCACATATCTCTATATGAGCTGGGGCAATATATACCCATGTAATCTGGGGGCAAATATATCTACATGTGATCTGGGGGCAAATATATCCACATGTGATCTGGGGGAAAATATACCCATATGAGCTGGGGGCAAATATACTTATATATACACACACTAGGGTTGCTCATATATGTGTATATATAGAGATTATCATGGCACCTCTATCCTGATTGGCTTGACATGACACGGATGGGGGGGCACCAAAATGCACCTTCGCCTGACTAGCTAAAAGGGGTCGCCTGGAAATGACGTCATCGCGCATGGCGCGATGATGTCATTTACTTGGGAGGAGCTTGACTTCAGCTTCTGAGGACGCTGAAGTCAGAACGCTGCAGGACAGCGGACAGAGAGGTGAGTATCTCCGCCGGGGGTCCCGCAAAGCTGATGATGTGTGGGACACGTCCTCCACAGCATACAGCGGGAGTAACTGAGGATGTGTCCCACACGTCGTCAGCAGTGAAGGGGTTAAAAACATATTTTTTAAACTTTTTGTCCTGGTTTCCTGTCCCCCAGGGCACTGCCCGGACCCCCATACACCTTTTATGGCAAATATCTAGCATATATGCCCTCTTGGAGGGCACTCTAAAAATCGAACTTTGAGTCCCATTGACTTGTATTGAGTTCGTGTTCGAATTCAAACTTTTGAAAAGTTCGAGTTCGAATGCGAACCAAACTCGGGGGTGTTCAGCTCATCCCTAGTGATAGGGCCCCTAGTGTTTTGATGCAACTTTTTACATGCGTTGTACTTATAGTAAACTACTGCCTTTAACATAGCTTCAAATGTTTTTGCAAAGAATTCTTAATATTTTAAATAGTTTCTGGGGAAGCATATGTCATTCAGAACATCTACCAATGACGTTAGGGATTTTAGATGAGGGAATCTGTTTCTCACTCTGTTCTCCAAAACTGTCCCAAAGTGGTTTGATGATATATAAGTTGGGTGATTGACCTGACCAGGGCAGATGATGAAGAATGGTCCTCCAATCCTCGAGGAATTGTTCTGCCTGTGTGTATTATCATGGAGGCATTTAAGAGAAACAACATTTGGGCTATAGATGGCACTGGGTCACCTAGAATTTCCAAATAACTTGTGATGGTTTCTCAACTATGTAGGCTAACGAAATGGCCAGCTGACTTCATGATATGGTTGCCCAAATCATTACGGATCCAATGCTTGAAATTTGGAACCAGAGTGAGTAGTAGGCACCTTTGTATCTCCATACATAAACCTTACATGGTGTTTGAAATCATGTAAATTATGGCTTTGTGGACTATATTGTTTTTTTCCCACTCTTCAGCTTCCTAAACTGGACAGCTTTAGGCTTTGTGATTAAAAGGTTTAGCATTTGCAGTTCTTCCAAAGATGTTGACTTTCTGAAGTTGTCTATGGCCTTTATTTTTTGGATACAGGGTCCTCATGGTAAATACTGAATATTGCTGTCACTTTTAGTCCTGCTAACTGTCCCTAGCGTTCACTTTCTGTTTTCGCCTACTATTCTTCTTCGTGGATGAAGTCTAGCTATGCATTGTGTATGCAATTATGAACGTCGAGAGAGATGCTCTCAAAACACCAATCACTTTGCCTGCGTGGATAGAGATGATTATAGTAAATGGACTCCTACGGTTTGCCCTCTTCAGATGCCTGCTTCCGATGACTGCTTGTAATAACTGCTGGTGATCACAACTTGTACTACTCTGGTACGTAACCTATAGAGTACAGCCACAAATTGAAAAGCAAAAGATAATCACAACGTTTTTTTTTTTTTTCCCCTTCACTGTATTCTCCATAAATAATATTAACTCCCATAATAATGGTGTTTTCCACATTTTTCCAAGCCCTGCATATATTATTAATTTTTTTTGGACAATTTGGTACGCGGTCCGGAAAGAATAACAGTAATACAGGTTTCTGGGTTAAATTAATCATCAGTTTTAAGACATTTTTCATGAAAACAAAATAATTTTGAAAACAAGGGGCCCTATTACATTCCTCACGCAAAAACGCTCACGCAACGCGTGAATTTTAGCACGAAGCGTTAACGCGCATAAATCAACGCTGATATTACAATCCTCACGCATTTTTTCATCTGTCAAAAAATAACGCGCGCAAAACGGACACGCAAAAACGTGCGCAAAGCAACGTTGCGCGCAGAAATCAGTGTGCGTACTGTTTTTTTCACGCGATTCAGCCAATCAGAATCAAGAACCACAATTGTCTCACGTTAAGATTTTGCGCCTGTAAAGTCAATCTGCGCATATATGCTGCATCAATAAAAAAAACACACACAACTTCTCCACTTTATTGGTTTGGGTATGTGTAGAATGTGTAACTATACTTTGCTGCGTATTTTTTTTTTGGGCTGGTGTATTTGGTTTCGGCCAGGTTGATAGAATTTGCCATTCACACCAGCTTTTAGGAGCTGCTAAAATTATGCGCGCAAAGGCTGTGCGTTACAAACTGCGCATAGATTGTAATACCATCCGCGTACCAGCGCACAAACGCATTTGCGCTCACAATGTTAAGTATAGGACGCGCAAAGTACAGTAAGATCGCGCAGCGTTTGCTCAGGTTCACCCGTGGTAGACGTATACGCGCGTTTGTTGACATTGACATTGTAATACGACATTCTGCGCAAAGGGTTTTGCCCCTTGCGTTAATGCGTTTTTGCGCACGCGCTGACGTTTGCGCGAACATTGTAATAGGGCCCTTGGATTGCAGGGACAAGGGTTATTGGACAAACCACTATAGAAAGCTGAAGTTGCTATGGTGCTTAATGTGTGTCCCCTTAACCAAAAGCGGGTTCTAATTATGCAGAACTACTGCACAGAGTTAAAAAACAAATCAATTTGCACAAGGTGCAACTAGAGTACCAAGAGTAGGTTAATTTTAATAATACACATTAGACATGTGCACAGCACAAAATTTCGTTTTGAACTAATGGATTAGTCCTAAAATGGAATTTATTTAGTTGCTAAAGAAATTCGTTTTCAGTTCTTTAGTATGAAAACTAATTTCATTCATCCGAAAACCAGTGGATACAATTACTATTGTAGTGGCTCCTCATAGGGCTGAGATCGCTGCTTGTTACAGTATCTCTCTCTCAGCACAGTGTGGGCCATATTACATAGTTGGTGCTAACATAACCAGAGCTGTTGTAAACTTCCCAGAGCCATTATAGCCTATGGAGGTTTTCAGTTTACAACAGCTCTGGTTAAGTTAGCACCAACATTGTAATACTGCCCCGTGTCAGGCAAAGCTGTTACAGTAACTGACCGCTGCTCATCACAGTGCTCAGAGTTTCAGTAAAACTAGTAAATAATATTTTTAAATATAAGGAGGTTAGAACAATATTATTTCCTTGTTTTACTGAAACTCTGAGCGCTGTTAGTCAGTTACTGTAACAGCTGAGCCTGATACATTGTACTGAGAGATAATGTAACAAGCAGTCGATCTCCGCGCTCACAGCCACTGGATTTAAAGGGCTGAAAAAAAGGATCCTCTCTGTATAATGTTTAGAACATCCTCCTGCATTAATTAATACCGCTCTCTGTATAATGTATACAACATCCACCTGCATTAATTAATAGCCCTCTCTGTATAATATATAGAACATCCTCCTGAATTAATGTCCCTCTCTGTATAGAACATCCTCCTCAATTTATATATTACTCTGTATAATGTATATAACATCCTCCTGCATTAATACCCCTCTCTGTACAATGTATAGAACATCCCCCTGCATTAATTAATGCCCCTCTCTGTATAGAACATCCTACTTCATTGGCATGTGGATGGTGCAGAACTTCGGATGTTGCGCTCTTCATTGCTGGTCTCCTTCACTCAATGAAATATCACAAAAAGGACTGAAACTAAAATGTAGTGCATTTTATTTTAGTTTCTTTTGTTTTTTGTACTGAGCAGTTTCGTTTCTCTTGAGTCATACGAAAACTAAATTATCCCAAAATTCGGACTAAATCGTTTTAGTACTAAAACGAATGCACATGTCTAATACACATAACAAACAATGAATGAAAAATTGCAAGGTTGGTAGTAGAGGGTGTGGGGGTGGGACAAGGACCACCAATCAATAAGCAAAATTGCACTTTGAAAGGGTAAAAGGATCTATACCTCGGCGGTTCAAGCCACCTACATAACCAGTAATGTAAGAAGGAGTACCAGACAGCATATAGCAAACCCAAACAACTACCCTCACCAACCAAAAACAGTTAAAAACAACAACAAGGAGGCATAGCTTGACACGTTTCGCCCGCCTGGGCTTAGGCTGAAGCTAGTATGCCTTAAATATTCACCCCAATATATATAGGTACCTAAATTAAACAAATACCAGACAGCTGGACAGAAAATCAGTATGGGGAAAAATCACTTCCGGGTACGCCGGCGATCACATGACAATTGAGACCAATGAATTAACAGGAACATCATGGGTGCAAAAATGGGCCAATCAAGAAGCAGTGGAGGTCACATGGGATTACCCTATTGGTTTTAATTGCCATGTGATCGCTGACATACCAGGAAGTACACTGCAGAATTCACTCTGCTAACTCCAGGACACTGGGAGCCGTTTATTGGCCATTGATCCCATGTGACCTCCACTGCTTCTTGATTGGCCCATTTTTGCACCCATGATGTTCCTGTTAATTCATTGGTCTCAATTGTCATATGATCGCCGGCGTACCCGGAAGTGATTTTTCCCCATACTGATTTTCTGTCCAGCTGTCTGGTATTTGTTTAATTTAGGTACCTATATATATTGGGGTGAATATTTAAGGCATACTAGCTTCAGACTAAGCCCAGGCGGGCGAAACGTGTCAAGCTATGCCTCCTTGTTGTTGTTTTTAACTGTTTTTGGTTGGTGAGGGTAGTTGTTTGGGTTTGCTATATGCTGTCTGGTACTCCTTCTTACATTACTGGTTATGTAGGTGGCTTGAACCGCCGAGGTATAGATCCTTTTACCCTTTCATTGTGCAATTTTGCTTATTGATTGGTGGTCCTTGTCCCACCCCCACACCCTCTACTACCAACCTTGCAATTTTTCATTCATTGTTTGTTATGTGTATTATTAAAATTAACCTACTCTTGGTACTCTAGTTGCACCTTGTGCAAATTGATTTGTTTTTCATGTTGTTTGGGTTATGCCCTTTTGTTGAGTACCTGGTGCCCCTTTCGTTGTGCTTTTTTTTACTGCACAGAGTTCACTGCACTAAAGCCGAAATGCAATCTGTGTCTTAAAAATAGAGAAAAATACTCTTTTGCATATAAAAATATTAAGCAATGATATTAATGTTGTAATTAATGCATAGTCATGGAAAAACATAAATATGTACCTGGCCTGGTATCACACCAGAATGAACTTCAACAGGATTAAATGCCAACAGGCAGCCCTACAACAAAGTACAATACCTCAAGGTAATCAAGGTAGACCCTTGTTTTAGTAAACAGCAACCAAAGAAGTGACAGGCAAGGAATAAAATTGGTGCAACGACTTTTCCATAGTCATCATCTAACTTAGGGCTTGATTTAATTCGGCTCAATTGCCAAAATCGACTTTTTTTTTACACCTCAATTCAATAATTTTTTTGGGTTCTGGAGATTTGAAAAAAAAAAAACACACTGAAACCCTTATTTTTATTAGTGTCCAATTTACCACTTCTCCCATCAAAGCTGCGAGACTTGTTTATATAACCAGCAGTCCAGGGCAGCCGTCAACGGGCACTATTACAATCTTCACACTTGCGTTAGCACTGAGGCTAGGGTCAGACGAACGCATTTTTCACATCTACCGTCAAAAAGTGCGTTGATGCGTCCGAACGCATTTTTTCACGGAAGATGCGATAGCGCTCATACGATGCGCAATTTCGGCCGTATTTTTTGACGGAGCTATAAAAAACAAATGGACGTGATGTTGGCCGGACATGTGCAGCGTCTGACGTCTCCTAATCACGCACACACGGCGATATGCCGACGCAGCGCACTCTGTGCGTCAGTACTAGAGGTTCCACGATCTCGAAAAAATGCGTTTGTTTGCCGCTTGCGTTGCCCGGCCGAACTTTCGTGCGGCCGTACTTCGTATATTGGCCGTCATTGGACATCATTTGCTGCTACTACGGCCGTAATAAAGTGCGGCTCAACGCACGTTCGCACTGCGTTCGTCTGACCCTAGCCTTAGATATGTGAGAATTAACAGAAAGTAAAGTGGCTTTAAAGCAGTGTTTTTCAAACCTGTCCTCAGTACCCCAACAGGCCAGACTTTGCAGATCACCTTGGGGAAATGCAGACTGAATCCTGCAATCACTGAGCAGCAAATCATATCACCTGTGCTGTGCTTCACATATCTGGAAAAAGTGGCGAGGCGGAGGGTGCTGAGGACAGGTTTGGGAAACAATGCTTTAAAGCATGCCCCCCATATTACAACCCTACTGCTAATGGGCTAAAAATTCCGTTACCGCATTGGAGATTGTGCTAGCATGCACAAGCTTACTGTACTTTGCACCCCCTATGCTTAACATGGGGAGCGAAAAGAGTACTTAGGATCACAAAATCCTAACGCTAATTACCGCATTGCTGCGGTAACCAAAAAGTTAAGCACAGCTAAAAGCTGGTGCTAACTGATTGCACTTCTGCAGAATGAGTCAGCAGCAGCTGAAACCCACCCAAAAATCAGATACTCACCTCTCATCCTCCAGCGAGAACAGTGGCCCGATCCACTGCTTCTGGCCACCGGGAGCAGAGTGAGACTGGGGACAAATAGTCCCCATTCTCCCTCCTGGTATCACTTTGCGGCCCTGTAGGATCTCGCGGCCCGGCAGTGCAACCCTCCATCATTGAGGGTAGCGCGGCGTTATGGGGCTGGCTGCTGTATTAGCACCTGCTCCGTAATATGGTGCTAAAACGGGGACGCTAAGGAGAAACCTGCAGGCGCAGATTTTCTCTGTTTGCGTTCCTGTTTTAGATCCAACTGTGTAATATGGCCCAACATGTCTTACCCCTTGGGTACCACCCTCTGGTATTTTGTGTTTCCTATTAACCCTTGTAGCTTGATAGTGATATTGCAATACCAGAAATTACGATGAAGACATTTTGTACCATCCAGGTGGACCAGGCAACTTTTTGACTCAAATCGAGTCTTTGTCAGACTTGGCAAAGACACATTTCAAGTGAAGTCATTCCCTGGTCCACGTCGGTGGAATAAAATCTCTACATCTCAAATCCTGGTGTTGTGTCATCACCAAGAGACCCCAGGACTACGCGCCCAGGTATTACAAAGTATGATTTCCTTCTTTTGTTTTTCTATTAATTTCTGGACCCCAAGGGCAAAGGCCCTGTTGCCCACGACTTATTTAGAGAGCGTGATATACACATATTGTTTCTGTATTACACATCTGGGGCTCTATTAAATTCTTTGCGCAAACGTTAACGCGTGCGCAAAAACGCATTAACGAGAGGGTAAAAACCCTTTGCGCAGAACATCGTATTACAATGTCTGCGCAAAAAATGCGTGTTAACGTCTACCGCTGGTGAACCTGCGAAAACCCTTTGCGAGCGTAATGTACGTTGCACGTCCTATACTTAACATTGTGGGCGCAAATGCGTTTGTGCGCTGGTACGCGGATGGTATTACAATCTACGCGCAAATTTTAACGGACAACATTTGCGCACATAACGTCTTTTAAAAGCTGGTGGTAACGGCAAATCTGAACGTTCTGGCCAAAACCAAATACACCAGCCCGAAAAAAAAATACAGCACAGTATAGTTACACATTCTACACATACCCAAACAATAAAATGGAGAGGTTGAGCGTGTTTTTATTATTGCTACAGCATAGATTGATTTTGACAGGCGCAAAAACTGAGCCAATTGTGGTTCTTAATTCTGATCGGCTGAATAGCGTGAAAAAAACAGTCCACCCACCGATTTCTGCACGCAGCGTCAATGCGCGCGCATTTTTGCGCGTCTTTTTTAACGGATGAAAAATGCGGTCGGATTGTAATATCAGCGTTAATTTACACGCGTTAACGTTTAACGCTTCGCGCACAAATTAACGCGCTGCGCGAGAGTATTTGCGCAAAGAATTTAATAGAGCCCCTGAATTTTAAAAGCTAATATTCGGTAGTATTCTCCGGGCGTCAGTTATTGCACTGCGAATTCCACACAATATGTAATGTCATCAATGCGCCTGGCAATTTGAGCTAATTAGCAATTTCTCAAAAATCCCATAAAGGAAAAGAAAGGAAATATCACCAGGTTGTAAATGAAATCTATGAATCTTATTAGGTACCCTGGCAATCCTTCCTCTCTTGTTGGCTGTGGCTGCGATATTTAACAGGCCTTCTGTTCACCATCTATCACACACATTACATATTATTACTCTTAGCTCTGTCTATAAAGGACTAAAGCCGCATATAAATGAAGGAATTGTTACGGTATCCTGAAAGGAGGATTTTACAGACAGCAATCAAAACAGACTGATAGCACACGAGTCAGGGGATAAGAATCTGCGCCTTTACACAGAGATTGATACTGATGCTTAAGACGCAAAGAATGGAGAGGATTTACGGAAATGTTTCACACTATAATTTCATTTCCATTAAAGTACTGCATTAGGTCTTATGATCAATTATTAGGACTTCATAAATCTCTAAATCCAGATTGCCTATTGGTTTCCTTATAAAGAGCTAGACAATTTGTAAACAGGTTCTTTATAACAGTCCGTGATGTATGTTTGTCTACAGAATAAAGGAAGTGGTCATCTTTAATAAGATGTGCAATACGGAAGGTAAATGCAGGATACACTGTCAGGGTAATTCAAAGAGAATCGAAAAGCCACCGCACGTTCGGTGACTTTTCGTTCTCTTCAATTCGGTTCGCTTTGGCGATCCCATTTCGGCGACCCTGCGGTGTATTCAGCAAGCACCACAGGGTCCCCGAATTGCAGGGAAAAGTCACCACAAACCCGTCGAAAACTCACCGCAAAACCCGGGGAATGCACACCGAAACCCGCAAAAACATCTGGATTAACCCCACCGAAAACGCCGGAAAAACCCGAGCAGGAGCCGATCACACGGAGCGAGGCCGCCGGAAAAAGCCGACACCGCAGACGAATGGAGTGAAAAAAAAAACAGTTTGCTTGAATGTTTGAAAAGTGAAACGCTGTTTGTAAAGAAACTACTGAGTGAAAATGTCTGAAATTTACATATAAGGTCCAATGAATGATAATAAAAAGGGCTGTTACAGAAAAAAGAACAAACGTTTAAAAACATTTTTTAAAAACATTAGAAAAACATTTTTGACAAAAAAAACGCGAAAAATGCTTAAAATATCCCAAAACATCTATAAATAAAGAGACTTTTTGCTGCAGAATATTATAATCAACGGCTTATTAGATATTGAATTAAAATGGGAATATTTTTAACATTGAAGCCTATGGGATTCGCCTGAATAAACCAGCCAAATTAAACCACTGAATGGCAGGGCAATTCAGCAGACTTTTCACTGCTGGTTTGTGTTCTCTGAATAGCCGAAGCATTGCTTCTCTATGGGGATTTCACTGCCCTCGAACAGGCACCGAACAGGCACTGTATGTGCAGGCAATTCGCCAGGATTTGGCAAATTGCCTGCTCTCTGGATAGCCGAAAGGCCAAGAAAGGTAACCGAACGCTGATTTTCAGCATTCGGTTCCCTTTCGGCAGCCATTCGAATCTCTTTGAATAACCCTGTATGTTATTTATTTATTTATTTTTTTACAGTCCAATTGTCATGCCCACATCAGTTTACTTTATTTATTTATTTATTTGTAAAGGATTTTACCAGGAAGGATACATTGAGATTTCTCTCGTTTTCAAATATGTCCTGGGTTCAAGAACATTAAAATGTTACAGTTGTTACAGAAATACAAAGTAATACAATGCAAGATGTTAAAAAAAACCAACACAAATGTACAGATTAACAGAAAATAAATATGTAGGAAATAGTCACTATGTTACATGTTTACAGGTGCATTCTGTATATAGTCACTATGTTACATGTTTACAGTAGGGATGAGCCGAACACCCCCGTGTTCGGTTCGTATTCGAACTTGAACAATTTCAAAAGTTTGAGTTCGAACGCGAACACGATCCGAACTCAATGCAAGTCAATGGGACTCAAAAGTTAGATTTTTAGAGTGCCCTGCAAGAGGGCATATATGCAAGATATTTGCCATAAAGGGTGTATAGGGTCCGGGTAGTGCCCTGGGGGACAGGAAACAAGGAAAATGTTTTTAAAAAAAACGTTTTTAAAGGAACAGTGAGTTTTCCATAAAATAAAGGTTAAAAATAAAAACGAAAAATTCTTTCAAATATCATGCCTAGGAGGTCCCCATAACCTGCCCATGAAGTGGCGGATTTGTAGGATGTATAGAAACATTTAAAAAAAAAAATGACATTTCAAATGAAGGTAAACGGTTTTCCTTTAATCTATTCATAAACAACTGCTTGGGGCGGAAAGTCTGTATGAAAAGAGGAGACGTTTTAGGACACGCAGAACAAGTTTAGTGATTTTTTGGCTAAATTATGTTGAAACTTATGCAGACTTTGGATGAAAGTAACAATGGGTGCTTTAAAATTGGGCCTTTAGTGTCGACAACAGTGCCGTCACACCGTAACCCCTCTGCGGCATTGTGGAAGAGTGCAGGGTTGGACCCCCACAATTTCTGCTGGCAGTGAGAACACAAAGATTAGAACAATTCCAAGATATTTTGTAGAAATGACTGACCCCCAAAATAGTTGGTGGCAGTGAGAACACACAGATTACCACAATTCCCAGATATCTTCTAGAAGTGAGACCCCCACAATTGCTGCTGGCAGTGAGAACACAAAGATTAGAACAATTCCAAGATATTTTGTAGAAATGATTGACCCCCAAAATAGTTGGTGGCAGTGAGAACACACAGATTACCACAATTCCCAGATATCTTCTAGAAGTGAGACCCCCACAATTGCTGCTGGCAGTGAGAACACAAAGATTAGAACAATTCCCAGATATTTTGTAGAAATGAGACCCCCACAATTGCTGGTGGCAGTGAGAACACAAAGATTAGAACAATACACAGATATTTTGTAGAAATGAGAACCCCCCCCCATAGCTGCTGGCAGACTGGCAGTGAGAACACACACTAACAATCTCCTCTCAAAAAACACGTGCTGAAGGCTGTGTGAAGCCTTATATAGTGTGCTGCAGGATTTAGCTCTGTGAGCCCATGATTGGGCAAAATTTGCCCAATCAAGACTCTGAGCCGTGATTGGCATAGTCTTGCACCTGTCTTGCACCTAAACTGTGGTCAGGTGCAGGCTGTAGCCAATTACAAGCTTCAGGCCAGTGGAAAAGTGCATTGTGGTCCATTGTGGTGCATTGTAGGTGAACATGCTGCGAACACACGGAAATATTCGAAGTTCGCGAACATACGAACTGGCGATGTTCGAATCGAACTCCGAACACATCGAACCGAACAGCTCATCCCTAGTTTACAGGTGCATTCTGTATATAGTCACTCTGTTACATGTTTACAGGTGCATTCCGTATTGAGGTATGTTAATAGGGATCTCTTGAGTGACTTTAGACTGGGGGAAGATTTGATGGTGTCCTGGAGGTTATTCCATAATTGTGGTGCTCTGTAGGAAAATGAGGATCGTGCCACTGTCTTTTTGTATTGTGGTATTGCAAGTAAGGTGCTGGTCCTGGATCAGAGGTTATAGGATGAGGGAACTGCTGGGGAAAGCAGTCTATTCAGGTAGGGTGGCAGCTTCCCATAAAAGCTCAAACACCAGGCTGGAAAGGTGAAGGGTGCGTCTAGATTCCAGCGACGGCCAGTTTAGCTCTTTTAACATGTCACAATGGTGGGTCATGTAGTTACATTGTAGCGCAAAGCGGCCGAATGAGTTATACAATGTAGTAAGTTTCTGAAGGGAATAACTCCCAACATGTGCTAGCAGAAAAGCCAAGACACACAGGTCTATTCAAAGAAAGGTGAAACTTAGGAGAAGTGATTGGAGAAGTGAAAATTCTAGGTCAAAATAGCCAAACCAGAAAAATTCTCCCATTTATCTCACTTTCCAAATCGGCTATTTGGTCTAAATTGTTCTCTTCTCCTGCCAGTCCTCCTGGTTTTCACCTTTCTCTGAATAACCCTGAGATGTAATTGATTTTTTTTTTGCAATTTCCTATTGAAGATTAGCTGTCATGTCCCTCACGTCCAGGTGGCATGCTGCAGAGGGGAGTGAAAGCTCTGAGCATGGCATCCTACAGGATGACCCTCCACTCGATGCACCCGATTGTTGACACACTGACTAATATGTCAGAGCACCAATGCCACTGCCGTGGGCTAATCCCACAGTGCTGCATAGCAGTCCATGGCAAGCCCTGCCCATAGGGGAGGAAATAAGATGACGTGGTGTAATCTTAAACCCCCATAATTGTGTGTCTTACTGTAAATCCCATAAATGCACCTGTAAGTGTCAAGTGTCAGTAGTATTTTGCAAATAGCATTTAAATTTTGAAACTTTCAAGCGTACTGTTTTTTTTTTTTACCCCGTTCGTCAGCTTTTTCCTGCTGTGATCGTCAGCTTGGCGGCTTTTTCTGGTGGGTTCGACGTAGTTTTTCTGTCGGTTCCGGTGGGTTTTCGGTGGGATTGCGGCGGGTATTCATCGGGTTTTCCCTGCACTCCTGGGACCCTGCGGTGAATGCTGAATTCACTGCAGGGTGGCCAACTTTGATTCCCCAAAGTGCAGGGAAGAGCGGGGAATGATAGAGCACCGAAATGTCGGCGATATTTTGGTGCACTCTGAATAACCCCTTTTGTAAGCCATTGGACACCTCTCTCCATCATAGAAAGTTGTGCTGCCATAGGGCATTGCAAAGTGTATCATGAATGAAGTGTCTATGATAGCTGTCTGTTAAAGGGACACTACCACCAAAAAACATCTTATTTTATGTTGCCGATATCTTACATGTGCTTTGTTTTTCTCGCTTGTTTAGTTAAGAAAATATTTTACAGCATCCATTCTGTGATCTTTTGTGTTGTAAACTGCCCCCCCACCAGTATCTTTACATCACTTGCTCCTCACTGTGTGGCTTTGGCCATAGAATGGAGTGAACGAGTCACTGAGTTACATCATTGTGTTGTGTGGGATGTATTCAAAGGACATCACCAGTGGTTAGATTATAAATCTTTTAAACTCCCTGTGTTACCTCATTCAGCTGCCAGCTCTTATATCGGGTAGCCTAAGTCAAACTAGACTGCTGGCAGCCTTATCTAAACATTCATTCCTCCACCCCACTGACTGTTAAATACTGTAGTACAGGACTCAAAATTTCAAGTCCTGAGCTACTAGCCAGGCCTTAAGAGTTACTCGCCACTAGTTGCCCCACCTAACCCCTATCCAGCATTGCCTCTGCATTCCCACTCGCCGTCATGTAATTTCCACTCGCCAAATGCGAGCAGGCGAGTGGAAATTTTGAGGCCTGCTATAGTAGATAAACCCCAGAAGTAAAGTAAAACATTTGCACAGATTTTGGTAAATGTTGCATCGTGGGGAAAAAAAATCAACAAAGTGGAAAGAGGAGGTAAAAAAAATTACTTTATTTTTCCTTTTTTACGTGCAATTACTTCAAACAAGGGAAAAAGCAGCTTGTGCTTTATAATGTGTTTTGTAATGTGGTTTTATTTGTAAAGCACAAGTAATATACTGTAGTTACAACTTATGTACGTGGTAGTGTCTCTTTAAGAATGTGCTACACCAATTAAAATATATATCTGTATTCACATTAAACGAGGTTCCATAAAACAATTGTCATTAGCATCGAAACGTTTTAGCACTTCATAACATCGGAAGGTCACAAAGTCCACATTAGATCGCGGGTCACGAAGACACCAGACCCAAATGATCTACGGCAGCTATGCAAGTTTGCAGAGAATGATTTATCCCTCTGTAAGTCAAATACTAATGAAAATTTTCCTGAGATTCTGTCCTTGCAGATACCGGCTGTAAAACATAATCTATGCATTGATGGATTATAAATAATGTATATTATGTATGTGCTCAGCCCAAAAGTAAACTTTTTTTTTTTTACTTTTGTTTTTTTAATTACAAGCCCTAAAGGAATTCATTAATTAAAATAAGTAAAATGTATGCAAGAAAAACGTGGAGGATCCAGGATAAAATACTAGAAAGATGGATGATCAACCAGCCATTAACCATCTGCTGTTTTATACCACCTCTGGCTCAGGGTGAAATTTACAGGGTTATTCAAAGAGATCTGAATGGCTGCCGAAAGGGAACCGAACGAATCAGCGTTCGGTTACCTTTCCTGGCCATTCGGATATCCAGAGAGCAGGCAATTCACCAAATCGTGGCGATTTGCCTGAACATACGGTGCCTGTTCGTTGCCTGTTCGAGGGCAGTGAATCCCCAAAGAGAAGCAATGCTTCGTCTATTCAGAGAACAAAAACCAGACGTGAAAAGTTGCAGAATTGCCCTGCTGTTCGGTGGTTTCCAGCGGCAGATTTAATCAGGCGATTAAATTTTTTTTTAATAATTTTTTTTTTTTGTAACAGCCCTTTTTATTATCATTCCCTGGACCTCATATGTAAATTTCAGACATTTTCACTCAGTAGTTTCTTTGCAAACAGCGTTTCACTTTTCAAACATTCAAGCCAACTGTTTTTCTAATTTATTCACTCCATTCGTCTGCGGAGTCGGGTTTTTTCCAACGTTTTCGGCGGGTTAATCCAGATGTTTTGCGAGTTTTCGGTGTGCGTTTGCCAGGTTTTGCGTTGAGTTTTCGGTGGGTTTGGGCCGACTTTTCCCTGCATTATGACGGCCTGTGGTGCTTGCTGAATACACCGCAGGGTCGCCGAAATGGGATCGCCAAATCATGCCGAATTGAAGAGAACGTGCGGTGACTTTTCGATTCTCTTTGAATAACCCTGATAGTCTTTGGAGTCCCATGAAGAAAAGAGATGAATAAAATGTTCTCCTTTATCCTTCTATGTACGCTCTTAAAGGGTTATTAAGAGAGCACTGAAATTTCAGTGCTCTCTTACTCAGCGCACCGAAGTGCGCTGAACTAGGTCCACCGAAAGCCGCTGGTCAGACCTTCGAACGCAGCCGACGATCCGCCGAATTTACTGCCAAAAAAAGCCAATCAGCCGCTGAACTGAGGGTAAAAAAAAGAGGCAATTTTTAAAAAGGCGTTTAAAACAATAAAAACATACAAGAAAATGCATGGAAATAAAAAAGCTTCTATAACAAATAATTAAAAGGTCTGTTACAGAATAAAAAAAAACATAATTTTTACAAAATGGGAATCAAACATTTCGCCTAACAGATTCTAAAAATTAATAAAGACTTTTTGGTGCAATTGAAAAGAATAAACGGTTGAATAAAAAAAATTATAATTTTTTTTTTTTTTTTACATTGAATCATATGGGATTAGCCTGTTTAAACCCACCGAAATGAAGCACCAAAAATCCGGGCATTTCGCCAACTCTTTGGTGCAGTTTGGCGCTCTCTAAATAGATTAACCATTACTTCCCTATGGGACAATTTCAGTGCTGCGGAAGGTCGCCGAGGTGCAGCGATTTTGCTGGCAATTCACCAATATTTGGCAAATTGCCAGCTTTCTGAATAGCTGAACTGCTATGAAATTTCGCCAAACGGTAAAACTCACCGTTCAGTGCAATTCAGTGGCAAGTTTGGCTCTTATTGAATAACACCTTTAATCTTCCCGTTCATCGGATTTTTCTTTCTTTTTCCAAAACAATGCTTTATGACAGCACATTTTGCTGTTAATAGAACTGTATAGGATTATATACTATATTTGGAATAATTAGCGGAATCCGTTGCAAATTTATGGGCCAAAAAGGCATGCTGGTGAAAAAATAGCTAAATAGCAAACTTATTGAATTATTTTTCTGTTTTTTTTTTAACTAATCTAGGAGTTATGGCTGTTATTAGATGTATAGAACCTTTATGGAATTATTTCTAAATTTGACTTTGGTAGTGAAATGGTTAACTGAATTTTGCATTTTAGAAAATTGCAAAGCAGTCATTAGCATATCAAACCCCATCTGCATATGTTTTTAAGGCAGGATTAGTGTGTCCCTTGTGGAGGAATGAAATTCACTGTGAGAATTCACTTCTATCCCTCTGTAATACTGCAAAACAAGCAGCATAGAGCAGCCTCGAACCTCACTGTAAAAAAATCTTCATAACCTTTGTTGCTGCTTTACAATAACCAGGGAAAGGGCAGAATACAGGACGAGCTCTGGGGTCACTCACTGCTGTAAAGGAATACAATTCAGGGGGTAACAATGACTGAACATCCCTGTACAGTACAGATACAAAGTGTTACTGTAATTTCCATACACATGCATTATGCAGCACATACAGATACAAGGTGTTACTGTAATTTCCATACAGAGGCATTATGCAGCACATACAGATACAAGGTGTTACTGTAATTTCCATACACAGGCATTATGCAGCACATACAGATACAAGGTGTTACTGTAATTTCCATACACAGGCATTATGCAGCACATACAGATACAATGTGTTACTGTAATTCCCATAGACAGGCATTGTGCAGCACATACAGATACAAGGTGTTACTGTAATTTCCATACACATGCATTTTGCAGCACATACAGATACAAGGTGTTACTGTAATTTCCATACAGAGGCATTATTATGCAGCACATACAGATACAAGGTGTTACTGTAATTTCCATACAGAGGCATTATGCAGCACATACAGATACAAGGTGTTACTGTAATTTCCATACACAGGCATTATGCAGCACATACAGATACAAGGTGTTACTGTAATTTCCATACACAGGCATTATGCAGCACATACAGATACAATGTGTTACTGTAATTCCCATACACAGGCATTATGCAGCACATACAGATACAAGGTGTTGCTGTAATTTCCATACACAGGCATTATGCAGCACATACAGATACAATGTGTTACTGTAATTCCCATACACAGGCATTGTGCAGCACATACACTTACAAGGTGTTACTGTAATTCCCATACACAGGCATTATGCGGCACATACAGATACAAGGTATTACTGTAATTTACATACACAGGCATTATGCAGCACATACAGATACAAGGTGTTACTGTAATTTACATACACAGGCATTATGCAGCACATACAGATACAAGGTGTTACTGTAATTGCCATACACAGGCATTATACCATACACAGGCATTATGTATGTGCTTATTGTACAGCGCTGCGGAATATGTTGGCGCTTTATAAATAAAGAATAATAATAATAATAATAATTATGCAGCACATACAGATACAAGGTGTTACTTACTGTAATTGCCACACAGGCATTATGCAGCACATACAGATACAAGGTGTTACTGTAATTTCCATACACAGGCATTATGCAGCACATACAGATACAAGGTGTTACTGTAATTGCCATACAGAGGCATTATGCAGCACATACAGATACAAGGTGTTACTGTAATTTACATACACATGCATTATGCAGCACATACAGATACAAGGTGTTACTGTAATTTCCATACAGAGGCATTATTATGCAGCACATACAGATACAAGGTATTACTGTAACTCCATACACAGGCATTATGCAGCACATACAGATACAAGGTGTTACTGTAATTTCCATACACAGGCATTATGCAGCACATACAGATACAAGGTGTTACTGTAATTCCCATACACAGGCATTATGCAGCACATACAGATACAAGGTGTTACTGTAATTCCCATACACAGGCATTATGCAGCACATACAGATACAAGGTATTACTGTAATTCCATACACAGGCATTATGCAGCACATACAGATACAAGGTGTTACTGTAATTCCCAAACACAGGCATTATGCAGCACATACAGATACAAGGTGTTACTGTAATTCCCATACACAGGGATTAAGCAGCACATACTAATATTATTTACATATTCTATTGGTATTTTTGGAAGCTATATTGCTAATAATCTCATAATGATCAATACAAATCCCCATAAAATGGAGATCTGAACATTTTTATTATCTATCTTCATCACTTTTGCAGAATTTGGCAGAAAGGCCGTTTGTGCTTGCATGCTGATAATGCAGTACCTATGTGACATTGTGTAAGATAAGGGACACTGCCATCAGAACCTTTCACCCCAGCCATATTTCTGTAAAGGATACAGGATACATGAAAACTCTTAAAACAAGCAAATTTACAATATTTAAATTTTTTGACCAACTCAGAACAATAAATTCAGTGGAAATTTTATTTTACCCTATATTTAATTGCTAGCTTTTCAACCTATGTTTCTGTGTCTGCCCCTTTCTGACACAAGATACCACAAAAGTTCATGCTCTTGTCATTTCACGACTTGTCTACTGCAACTCGCTCCTTATTGGCCTCCCCAACTCCCGTATTGCCCCTTTGCAATCTAATGAATGCAGGGGCCAGGCTTATTTTTCTCACTAAACGCACCTCGTGTACCTCCCCCCTCTGCCGGTCCCTCCATTGGCTTCCTGTACGTTCCAGGATACAGTTTAAAATACTGATGCTCACGTTCAAATCAATCAATAACTCAACCCCTCCCTACATTTCTTCATTACTCCACAAGCACGTCCCATCTAGCCAACTCCGGTCAGCAGGTGATCTCCACCTGTCATCGGTCCACACACGCAGGGCCAACTCTTGCCTCCAAGACTTCTCAAGGGCTCAGCACCAGTCCTGTGGAATGACTTGCCTCGCCCTATCAAACTCTCCCCTGACCTTCAGGCCTTCAAGAAATCCCTCAAAACCCATCTCTTCAGATTAGCGTATCGCATCACTGATGCAACTCATCCCTCTGCTCACCTACTCACACATGATTGAAGCCGCTTCTATGGCCCCACCGTTCCCAAACCACTGGCACTAATGATCCCGCTATCTAGTGAATTCCTCTGGTCTTACTCAACCCCAATCCCTCTAGACTGTAAGCTCCTATGAGCAGGGCCCTCTACACCTCTTGTTTCCATCATATGTCCGTTTATATGTATCTCGTTCCCTTTGGTAATTGTAAAGTGCTGCGGAAACTGTTGGCGCTATATAAATGATGACAATAATAATAATATTCTATTTAATTTATACATATTAAATATATAAACGATAAACTAAGACATGAAGGATTAAAAAATGAGCAAATTTACATTATCTTAATTTTTTAACCTACTTCTGAATAACAATTTTTGTGCAAAAATTTAATTTTTATTCTGTATTTGATTGTTAACTTTGCATCCCACAGGTTTTTTCTTTTCTACCAAATAATTTTTAGTATTCAGTAGTGAAGGGGTTAAGGTGTCTGCCTATCATCTGCTTTTGTAGATCTTTTCAAGACATAACGCTGTATGATATATGCTGAAACGTATGCTTCTGTCTCAGAGATATCAATTGTTTGCTTAAGATCTTCTAATCCTTTCTTCTCTGTTTCTCCTCTGTTTTCAGCATCTTACTAATGTTTTTTGATCTATTTATCTTTTGTCACATAGTTTCCTTCATGCCAGCTCTGTAACAGCAATTCTATAATATTTTGCCTTTGACTCATTTAGACCAATGAATATAATATACCTGTATGGATGACAAAGCCTTAAAAAAAAAATAGAAATGTGTCGTTTATGTGTTGCCATCGACACTTGGAACACTCACGTATTTTGCTATTCATCAGACACACTCTACAGTTTTGTACTTTTAGAAGTACCTAAAATCAATAAATATAGAGATTAATGAAAAAGAATCAATTAACCCCTTAGTGACCGGGCGGTTTTACACAAATCCGTCCTTTAGTGACTGCTGCTGTTTTTACGTTTCTTCGCTGTTTGTGTTTAGGTCAAATTTTCCTCTTACTCGTTTATGGAACCCATGCATATTATACACCATTTTTCCCGCCATTAAATGGACTTTCTAAAAATACCATTATTTCCATCATATCGTATAATTTACTATAAAAAAGATATGAAAAATGTTGATAAAATGATAGAAATTTAATCCCCAAAATCTACAACCGCCAAAAAAGACCCCGGCTAAATAGTTTCAAAATATAGTCCCGAGAATAGAAATACACAATTTTTACATGTTTTTGCTTTTTAACCCCTTCACTGCTGAGCCAGTTCACCTATGTGCGCTGAGCTCATTCTGACCGTTTTATGCTCATTATTTTTGGATGACAGCCTAGGTCCTATTTAACTAAACCCCCCCCCCCCGACAAATGTTTTTATAAAAAAGCCCAAAAAGTTTTTTTTAAAAATAATGTAAATTTATTTTTATTTTAGCTTTTTTTTACACCAAACCTAGTCATGTTTGGTATCATTGGAAAGGCCATGATCAGCCTTTCCAATGATGTCCAACATGACCCTCTATCTGCCACGGATTGGGAGATAATGGGATCCAAATGATCCCCTATCTCCCCTTGGCAGCTAGGGGATTAACTGGCTATATATGGTGGGGATGTCAGTGGGTGGGGGGTGATCTGGAGGTTTGGCTGACATCCAAGATGTCAGCCACCCCCAGGTTTAAATCGCGATTAAGCGCCGATTGGCGCCGAGTGGCGATCCGGCAGCAAAACGGTCAACCTTATACACCACTGAAAAGGGGAGGCCCTCCCCTTTCCAGCGGTGCAAAAAGCATCACTGTAGGGAGAATGGTTGGGGAGATAGAGGGCTCCAAAGAGCCTCCTCCCCTTCCTTGATTTCAATGCAGGTGCCGGGGGGAGGGGGCAGCTGCAGATGACGTCATCACACAGCGTCACCACACAGCAAGCATCGGGCGAGAGGGAGGTTAGGAGCCTGCTGACGTACTATATACATCCGTGGGTCTAAGGGAGACCTGTGTGCAGGACGTACATGGTACGTCAGCGGTCATTAAGGGGTTAAAAAATAAATGTTTCATTTAGCGTGACAATAAAACTCCTTAGGGAGCATTTTTCTTTTCTTAAGTCTCCAAAACTGGAATATTCCTGATACATTGGAGGCTACATTACATTGCAGCCTGCGCCTGCAGGTTTCTCCTTTGCGCCCCCAATATAGCGTGGAATTACAATGCAGACGCTAGAAAAGCTGCACTGTTAACGGGCGCTAAGCCCCAAGCACCGGCGCACGCATTCTCTCCATGGAGTCCATAGGACTCCATTGAGGCAGACCCTGGTGGTCACATGACATCAGCATAGTGATCCGCAGGGGAGACTGGGGGACTTTTTCCCCCAGTCTCTCCCTGCTCCCGCCGGGCCGGACGGAGGAGGCGGATGGAGCCGAAGTCCTCGCCGAGGGATAGGAGGTGAGTATCTGAATTTTTTTGGGGGGTTTCGACTGGTGCTAACGGATTCTGCACCAGCGGAATTCGTTAGCACCAAGTCCAGGCTGCGGTTAACTTTTTGCTAAACACAGCCGGACGTTAATCAGCATAAGGACTTTGTAATCCTAACGCTGATTAACACTTTGCGCTCCCCATGTTAAGTATAGGGAGTGCAAAGTACAGTAACCTCGCGCTGAAAAGCACAAGGTACCAAACGCTAACGGGTTACTTATCCCGTTAGCGTTTGAATTGTAATATGGTGCTCCGCGTTAGGGCCAACAGGGCTAAAGTTAACAGGTGAGCGCTAACGTTAGCAAAAAGTATGTAGTGTAGCCCCGGATCTGAAGGAAATCTTATGAAACACGCTATGAAGTCATGTAACAGAAGTTACAGAGATTAGCGCACCGCGTCATTCACTGCTGCTGATCTCTTCTGCTTTATAGGTGCTAAAAAAGCTGAAAAGTATAAAAGGAATTGAAGATTTGTTGATTTCATAGCGTTTTTTGAGAAAAGTTTAAGTATGTGGACGAGCTTACATTGGAAATCAGGATTGTAGAAAGGTAGAATTTCGTAAGATGGGGGAGGGGAACTGTATGAAAACACTTATCAGCTCACATTGAGAAATTTGTCACGTATTGGTGTTGAGTGTTTCCAATTCTGTTACAAATGACATCACATCACAGCAAGTGTTTTCACAAGTCAAGTGCTTTACTAAGCACATATTGCCCTGGAAACTTTATAGAGCATGTTTTATTGACGACAAACTAAGGGAAATGTTTGACTTGAAGTTTTAAACTAATGGTGGAAACCCAGTGATTTATTTCATGAATACTTTAGAATTTTTGATGGATTCGTATTTCGAAGTTGACCTTGGCAGCAGTGTTAGTTTTGTCAACCAATAATCTTCATCAAAAACTCAGTCGACTAACAGGGTTATTCAAAGAGAATCAAAAAGTCAGGGCACGTTCGGTGACTTTTCGTTCCCTTCAATTCGGTGCGATTTGGCGATCCCATTTGGGCCACCCTGCGGTGTATTCAGCAAGCACCACAGGGCCGTCGTAGTGCAGGGAAAAGCCACCGCAAACCCGACGAACACTCACCGCAAAACCCAGCGAACACACACTGAAACGGGCAAAAACATCTGGATTAACCCCGCCAAACACACCAGAGAAACCCGAGCAGGAGCCAATCAGAGCGCAGAGCAGTCGCCGGAAAAACCTGACACCGCAGACAAATGGAGTGAGAAAAATAATACAGTTTTCTTAAATGTTTGAAAAGTGAAACGCTGTTTGCAAAGAAACTACAGAACAAAAATGTCTGGAATTTACATATAAGATCCAATGAATGATAATAAAAAGGGCTGTTACAGAATAAAGAAAAAACGATTTAAAAAAAAACGAAAGAAAAGTTTCGCAAAAAAATCCCGAAAAATGCTAAAAGATCCTGAAAAGTCTAAAAATAAAGAAACTTTTTAATGCAGAATATTATACTAAACGGTTTATTAGATATTGGATTAAAATGGGAATATTTTTAACATTGAAGCCTATGGGAATCGCCTGAATAAACCTGTCAAATGAAACCACCGAACAGCAGGGCATTTCGGCAACTTTTCACTGCTAGTTTTTGTTCTCTAAATAGACAAAGCATTGCTTCTCTATGGGGTTTTCACTGCCTTCTAACCGGTACTGTATGTGCAGGCAATTTGCCAACATTTGGCGAACTGCCTGCTCTCTGAATAGCCGAATGGCCAGGAAAGGTAACCGAATGCTGAATTTCAGCGTTCGGTTACCTTTCGCCAGCAATTCGGAGCACTTTGAATAACCCTGTAAATTTTCTTTGTGACAAAAACTAACAGGGTTATTCAGAGAGTAGTGAAAAGCAGGAGAATGACTGGAGAATGGAAAATTCTAGGTCAAAATAGCCGATTTAGAAAGTGAGATGAAAGGGAGAATGTTTCTGGTTTTGGCTATTTTGACCTAGAATTTTCCATTCTCCAGTCATTCTTCTGCTTTTCGCCGCTCTCTGAATAACCCTATAAATAAAAACTAAAGGTTATTCAGAAAGTCCGGTGCCTTCTCGTTTGGTGTATTTTGGCGATACCATTTCTCTGACCCTGCGGTGAATTCACTATTGAAACATTGAAACATACATGGAGCTGCCGAAGACCGCCGAACACCACTGAAGAGTGTGGAAGTGACCTCCGAACTGCAAAAAAACGGAACTCTGCTATTCTTCTAATAGATGTTTAAAACAATAGAAATGCATTAAAATGAGTCTAAATAATAAAAAGGTCTGTTAGAGAATAAAAAAAACAAAGCCTTTTTAAAAAGATTGGGAAGCAAAAATTTTGCCTAAAAGATACAAAAATATGTTCCAAAAAATAAATAAAAAGACAATTTACTGAAAAGGAAATGAATAAAAGGTTGAATAAAAACCATGATAATATTTTTAACAAAGAATCCTATGAGATTCACCAGTTTAAACCTGTTGAATTGAACCACACTTCAAAATCTATAAATAAAGAGACTTTTTTACTACAGATTAAAATAATAAACGGTTTATTAGATATTGGATTAAACTGGGAATATTTTTAACATTGAAATCTATGGGATTCGCTGAATAAACCTGACGAATAAAACCACCGAACAGGGAATTTCACTGACATTTCTCTGCTGTTTTGTGCTCTCTGAATAGACAACGCATTGCTTCTCTATGGGGGATTTCACTGCCTTCGAACAGCACTGTACGTGCAGGCAATTCGCCAAAATTTGGCAAAATGCCTGCTCTCTGAATAGCCGAATGTCCCCGAAATTTCACTGTACGCTGAATTTCAGTGTCCAGTTACACTTCAAACCTCTCTGTATAATCCCTATAATCAATAGCGTTTTTATATTTAATATATACTAAATAAGCCCGGTTTATTTGCGCCTTTGGGAGTCCTCTTCTGTTTTTTTTTTATTGTAGTTGACTAAATGCACTCTAGATCTGGTCAACTAAAATCTTGTCAATGACCACCTTCAATGACCTCATAAACTTGTTGTCCCTGTTGCATACCTTCAAATAGAATATTGCTCTCGGGGTTATTCTTTAACTACTGTAGTTACTTTTGTTGTAACTGCAATACACTTCAGCGACCCTGAGAGGGAAATTCAAACAGTGGCTGGAGAAGTTCCCTCTTGGTTATGAAAGTTTATCATTGGTTCAACAATGGAGATATTTGCTGCTGTTTTCAACAATGGCAACTAGAGTGGTTAGTGAGTAACTGTCACCTATCAAGCTCATTCCCTTTACCCTCTGTAGCTCTTTGCAGACTCTCTCACATCATTCCAGTGGCATGGCATGAATAACGTTGGACACTTGTTGGTGTCAGGTTTTTGTAACCCTCCTTCCTTGTGTGTGACCTATGACGTGGCCCAATGAGATGTAGTTTCTGGCTATATATATCCTGGGTATCATTCTCTCAGTGCTCTGTCATGGTTTATTCTTACCCAAAAGCTTGTTGTATGGTTGTATCCTGCTTTCCTGTGTACAGATCCCTGGCTTGTTTTTTGACCTTCCGGATACCTGTATCCCTCTGTACTTGGCTTGTATGACATTTCTGCTCATGTACGACATCTGGCTTGTCTTACTATGATCTTTTCTATATATCCCTATTCTTAGTTAGGATCGGCAGCTAGGTTACTACTCCCTGTGGGTTAGGGTTTTCACGCTACCAATTACCTCTTGTGCCTGTTCTTTGTGCCCAGCCAGTTCACCTTTCACCTTTCCCAGCAAGCTTATCCTACAACTCATCCTATGATCCTGCAAACACCCTAGGCTCTATTCCAACCAGGGTGTAAACATCCCAGAGCCATTATAGGGTCCTATTCCACAGTTTGCGGAAAACAGGATGGTAAGAAAATCTGCTCCTGCTGATGTTTCTTAGCGCCTTCTTTTTAACGCAGCTTATCCAGGCTAGGGGCTTTTTACAGCCTAGATGAAGAGCAGGGCAGCCTGAGACTGGTTGCGGCACTATGTGCCGATACGAGTATTGACTTCCGGAGTCCATGGGACTTCATGGAGCCCTGCATGTCCCGGTTGCAAGCTCTTTTTCGAGATCACACGGTGCCATGAAGGAATAGAAACTATGAGGGTAATTCAGAGAAAGGTGAAACTCTGGAGAACCTTTGGAGAAGTGAAAATTCTAGGTCAAAATAGCTGATTTGGAAAGTCAGATACATGGGAGAGTTTTTCTGGTTTGGCTATTTTTTTTTTTTTTTAAATTTAAAGTTTTTTATTTTGAAATAAGTCAGCATTACATCATACTGTAAAATAATGGATGACCTCGCAGGGCCAAACAAGAAGACATAACAAGCAACGGAAACCACACATGGCCAAAAAAGTGTCATCGTAAAAACAGCGAATCGAAAAAATCTAAGGATAGCAATATGTTAGCAGAAAACATCCCCTAGACGGGGGGTCTCATCAAGGTGGGAAATCAAACATAAATAAATGCAGCCACTTAAGGCCGGCCAAGGTAACTACGGTCAGCTGGTCAAAAAACATGCGTCGCAAAGAAGGACAGGGCGGTAAAAATAAGTAAAAAGGCAGAAAGTACCATGTGCAGGCAAAAAAGCAAAAGCCCTATGCAATGCAGGCTGGGACTGATCAAAACAAATTACGAACCGTCCTGAAAGTCGAGGCACTAGGCCAAGCTAGAGACCAGGGACACGTAAGCATATAAGAGAAATGCAGGGGAGGGGGTGTAATTCAGTAAAGCTCAGACCTGGAGAGGTAGAGGGCATAGAAACCAGCCTTCAATCCGGTCGAGGGTCCGGAGGATCCGGTGAGAGGCCCGCAGCCGCAAGGTCAATCCAAGCCACCGCGGGATCCGTGATGGTATAGGGGACATTTGCGTGGGTCACCACCAAAGCTCCTGCCAGACCCCAGCGATATCGGACACCCTGTCGGCGAAGAACTGATGTCACTTCACGAAAACGCCTGCGAGCCATCAGGGTCTGGAATGGGAGATCATGATACAGGGCCAGAGTGGAGCCCTCAAAGCGTACGGGATCCCTCGCGCCCGGAGCAGACATAACCTTGACCTTGAAAGCCACTTCACGGAAGGCCACTACGACGTCTCGAGGAGCCCCAGGTGGGTTCGTCGCAGGTCTCCTGACCCGAAACACCGACCCAAGCATGTCAGGTGTGTCAGGGGGAAGCCCCGTGACCTGAAGCACAAGACGAGTCACGTAGGACGGCAGAGCGTCGGAGGTAATAGAGTCCGGGACACCCCTGACCCTGATGTTTCGGCGTCTGTGTCTCGTTTCAAGCATCTCCACAGAGCGTGTCAGAAGTTCGACTTGGTATCGCAAACCAGCAACCTGACCAGACAGGTGAGTTTGTTCCGTTGTCACAGCAGAAGTCGTCTCCTGTACCACCTTCACCTGAGCACGCATCGCCGCTATCTCCGTGCGGACCGCCGCCACCTCAGGCTGCCACACCTCACGTATCACCCGAAGCTCCTCCAAGATCCTGCGGAGATCCCCCTTCGTGGAGGGGAGATGGTCGTCCTCCTCCTGCACCTGTTGCTGTCGAAGTCCCGTCCCCACTGCAGACCGATGATCCGAGGTCACACTATTACTGGCGGAGGTAAGGGGAATCTCAGTCGGGTCCCCATCAAAAATATCCTCTGTGTCCGGCGTTGCCCCGGACGATGTCCGCATTGCTGATTTTCTCTTCTTCTGTGCCCGTTTCCTAGCAGCCGCCGAGAGGGGTCGGGAGTCAGACGCCGGTGACTGCGGGGCAAGCCAGGGCATCCCAGTAATACCCCCCTGAGGTTCATAGTCGCTGTCAGCCTCCGAGGAGCCATAGCCCGGGGGGAGGGAGGAAGAAGCAGTCAGTCCCGTAAAAGCGGACCCACCTCGCAAAACATCCCGAATGTCCCTCTGTCGGGGGGCCCGTCGCTGGGAACGACCGGTAGGCATGGTTCCGGAGATGCTGGGCTGGCACGAGGTCGCAGGGCGGTGAGGGAATCTCAATACGCCTCGAGTAGGCTTCCAAGATGGCCGCTGTGACTAGGCCCAAATCGCGCTGCCGGCAGCAATCTGTCCCCGGGCACGAAACTCAGGGCTAAATCAGGTACCTCAACTCTCCAGGATCCCTCTAGCCAACCGGGAAGCTCACAGGGCAGTGCAAACGGCGAAAAAAGCAATAAAATCCGTGGTAGACACAGAGCTCCTCCAAAATGCTGCTGCTCGCTTCCACAGCTAGCTCCGCCCTGGTTTGGCTATTTTGAACTAGAGTTTTCACTTCTCTAAAAATTCAAGGGTTTCAACTTTCTCTGAATAACCCTGCTGGTGCTCCCATCACTCCTCCCCAAACGCCACCCTCTCCACTGCAAGACGAAAGATGTGTAGGTAGTCTTTTTGCAGGGGTTAGGCTAGTGTATTAAGCACTCCTGACGAGCCATTCTCGGCGAAACGCGCGTCGGGTGCACGTCGCCAGGCAAGAACTCTCCAAATCCACTTTTCAAATGTATGCTTTGAGACCCGAATAATTGGTTGTTTATTTCTACGCCTTTAATAATATATATTTGGGCAAACCTCTGGGTACAATTGTATTGGGTTACTTGAGTTTAACTCCCCCATTGGAGATCCTTGCCTCCGTTCTTCCTGCTTTTCACATAGTTTTTTCTGCCTTTTATGTGCAGTGTTTTTGTGATTCAACATTGTCAACAAGCACTTTATACATCTATAACTTTACTACAATACTTTGAAATGATCCTCGAAGGTCATTTATTGTGTTGACTGTTGATTATTGCTCCTGCCGTCATATATACAATTTCTTATAGCAGATCTGTTTTTTCTGCTTTTGTATCCGCAGTATTTTTGTGATCCTATATTGACAACAAGCAAGCATCTTTCATCTGTTATTGTAACAACATTTTGAAGTGATCCTTGAAGGTCACCTCCTGTATTGCTCGTTGATCACTGTCTCTGCCGATACATATATACATAATTTTTCAGCAGATTTGGTTTTATCATTGTCTTGTGAACTTTGTCAATTTATGTTTATATGTTTGATTCTCTTTTAATTATGTTTAATAAAAGTTAAATATTATTTCGGTCTCTGGGAGACACTAGTACCCTGATGTTTTCATCAGTGTAACTGAAGTTCATTCGAAGTACATAGGGGCAAACCCTTCGGTCTCTCACCATCGTTTCCATCTTGAATTTTCTCGTATTTTCTAATTTTCTGGTATTATCTTGTTACGTTCTACCTTCCAGGTAGTGATTAGTGTATTAAGTGATTATGCAAATGCAAAATGACCTAACACCAGCTTTTAGGAGTCGGTATTTCTCAGTGAAATACTGTTTCCCCAAATGGAAGTGCAAGTTACCTTAGAATAGCTTGTGTTTCTTCCGTAGGTGCAGATTAACGTCTCCTATACCAAGTATACTGTAGGAGATGTTCATTTAGTGTAACCTCGCACAGAGAACCGTTACACTCAAGCCGCAACCTGAGCTGTGGCGAGAGTGGAATAGCGAGCCCCAGTGATAAGATACTTACAGGACACCTGGGCCCATATTACAAAGTTCACGCTAAAACAGAGAGGCTAAGGAAAAAAACCTGCACCTGCAGGTTTCACCTTAGCGTCCCCATTTTAGCGCGATATAAAGGAGCAGGCGCTAATTCAGCAGTCTGCATCTTAACAAGGTGCTAAGCCTCCTGTTCTCCCCGGCAGCACTAAGCATCCCCTCCATGGAGTCCATAGGACTTCATTGATGCTAACGCTGCCGGTCACATGACCTGCAGGATCTCGCCGAGCAAGATCCGGCAGGTCGGCGTAGTGATCTATAGAGGGAGACTGGGGGACTTTTCCCCCCAGTCTCTCACTGCTCCCAACAGCAAGAAGAAATGGATGGGCCGCCGTTCTGGATGGAAGGTGAGTATTTGATTTTTCGGGGGGTTTCAGCTGGTGCTGATGGATTCCGCAGAAGCCATATCAGTTAGCACCAGGTCCTAGCTGCGATTAACCTTTCAGTTAACCGCAGCCGGACGGTAATTAGCGTTGGGACTTGTTAATCCTAACGCTAATTAACACTTTGCGCTCCCCATGTTAAGCACAGGGAGCGCAAAGTACAGTAACCTCATGTTGAAAAGCGCAAGGTACCAAACGCTAACAGGTTTTTTTAACCCGTTAGTGTTTGGATTGTAATATGGTGCTCCCGCGCTAGGGCAACCATTGCTAATGTTAACGCTATCAATGTAATATGGCCCATTCTGTGTAATGTTGAATGTAACGTCTCCTGTAGTTATCTTATCGTCATGCATGGAATAGGGCCCGTAGTCTATGGAGTTGCTACATTTCAACAGCTCTGGTTCCGTTTGCTACAGGGTTGGAATACAGCCCTCTAAGACTTATGTTGTTGTCTATTTTAATGAATATATTTTTGATATCTCTTGTTTATAGTACTGTAACGTTATCATATGTAAATTAAATAAAAAGGATCAACATTTGCAACTTTGTAAATCTGTTGTAGCATAGCTAGAGTGAAAAGAAACCCCATCTGTCGCCCTTCAAATTAATAAAAGAGGCCGAGATGATTTGAACAGTAATGTGGCAGCCAGAAGGCAGCGAGTTCAATGCTGCCAGTTACAGCATTAGATAATATAAATGCAGACAGAACCTTTTATTTATCTTCATGCACCTGCCAGTTCCATTAACACTGATGACGCATTTATGGTTAATCATTTACATACTTACTTGCACCAAAAAAAAAAAACTTTCCCTAACTATTAAATCTCGAAAACAGAAACTGAATTAAATGACAGGTCCTGAAAGGGATCAAAATCTCTACCCATTAATGTTTCGTACATACATATACTTTGATCTCGACTTGTTATCATTTTTTTTGTATTCTAAACTGCTATGAACATGGATACCACTAGGTGGCAATCTCTCCCTATGACGGCATTAAAAAAAAAAGTTACAAATATATATTTTTAATAAAGATGTATATTTTCATTTTAGCTTTTATCCATCACATCTCTAACGTATTACCGCTGGAAATACGGAAAAAACAAGCAGAAAGCTCTTCGCCCTGAGATGCCTGGAAATCTAGTACACTGAATGTTCCGCTTTGAGCACTGTGTACTCTGCCTTTAAGTTTCAGACATAGTGAGGATTTTATTTCGTAACCTTTAAGATCCTGTGCTTGCCCACTGTAGACATCAATCTGAGCTCCTCAGATGTGGGACAGTTCGTCCCTTTGTGTCTGCTGAAGAACATTGCTTTAAAAAACCGAAAAGATTTCCAGAAAGGATCTAAATACAAAAGCTAACAATTCTAATGATGTCTTTAAGCTTGAAATAATGTTTTGTAGTAGTTGATACTAGGGATGAGCTGTTCGGTTCGATCTGTTATGAGTTTGCAACGAACATCGGCCGTTCGGTTGTTCGCCAACTCCTAACATTTCCGCGTGTTCGGTTCGAGTTCGCCCACAATGCACCACAATGCACTTTTCCACTGGCCTGAAGCTTGTAATTGGCTACAGCCTTGCACCTGACCACAGGTCAGGTGCAAGACAGGTGCGAGACTATGCTAATCACGGCTCAGAGTCCTGATTGGGCAAATTTTGCCCAATCATGGGCTCACAGAGCTAAGTCACGCAGCAAACTATATAAGGCTTCACACAGCCCCCAGCACCTGTTTTTTGAGACGAGATTGTTTTGTTAGTGTGTCTTATGAGTGCCAGCAGCTATTGGGGAGGGGGGTCTCACTTCTACAAGATATCTGGGAATTGTTGTAATCTGTGTGTTCTCACTGCCACCAGCTATTGGGGGGTCTCATTTCTGCAAGATATCTGGGAATTGTTGTAATCTGTGTGTTCTCACTGCCAGCAGCTATTGGGGGGTCTCATTTCTACAAGATATCTGGGAATTGTAATATGTGTCTTGTCACTGCCACCGGGGTCTCACTGATTTATAGGAGGTTCCTGGGAATTGTAATCTGTATCTTGTCACTGCCACCCATCAGGAGGTCTCACTGATTTATAGGAGGTTCCTGGGAATTGTAATTTGTGTCGTGTCACTGCCACCCATCAGGGGGTCTCACTAATTTATAGGAGGTTCCTGGGAATTGTAATCTGTGTCTTCTCACTGCCAGCTATCAGGGGGTCCCACATACTTCTATCAGATATCTGGGAATTGAAATGTGTGTCTTGTCACTGCCACCCATCAGGGGGTCTCACTGATTTATAGGAGGTTCCTGGGAATTGTAATTTGTGTCTTGTCACTGCCACCCATCAGGGGGTCTCACTGATTTATAGGAGGTTCCTGGGAATTGTAATTTGTGTCTTGTCACTGCCACCCATCAGGGGTCTCACTGATTTATATGTGATTTCTGGGAATTTTAATCTGTGTCTTGTCACTGGCTGCCAGCTATCAGGGTGTCTCACTGAGCTATACCGGAGTTCTGGAAATCTTTAATCTAAATAACACAGTTGAATCAGAGTTCTGCATATCTCCAATTTTTATAACAGAGTTGATTCAGAGTTCTGTATATCTTTAATCTATGAGAAAAGCAAAACGTATTCCAGGCGCACCTAAGTAGTAAATTAGTATATTATTCCAAAAGCATTTTGTATAGCAGCAATTTTGCGAAAGAAGTATAAATGTGTAGAGAAAGCACTCTGAAATAGAATAAAAGTAATAGTTATATTCAAGTTGTTATGAATTCTTATTCCTCCTTTTCGGTGTTGGTTTTATTGACTTTTTTCTATCAGAGACTACCCTATTGTTAAGGACACTTACTGAGGAAGCCGGTAGGCGAAAACGCATTCTTAGTGATCCTTACCTAAGATTGTTCACTATTTTTTATGCATTTTTATTGCCTTGCCATATGGCTTGTTTTTTATTGAAATAAATTAGTTTATACTACTAGAAACCTGCTCTGCTGCTTATTTATATAAAAAAAATTATAAAAAAAACAACTTTTTCTTTTTCCTGCTCCGAGTATCGTATGCACTAGGAATATCTCCTCGCTATCCAGGAATTCATGCAACTATCCTGTATTCAACCGGAAGAATCCAACACCGAAAAGGAGGAATAAGAATTCATAACAACTTGAAATATTAGTATTACTTTTATTCTCTTTCAGAGTGCTTTCTCTACACATTTATACTTCTTTCGCAAAATTGCTGCTATACAAAATGCATTTGGAATAATATACTAATTTACTGCTTAGGTGCGCCTGGAATACTTTTTGCTTTTCTTGTTCTGTCGTGTCCTTGGAGGTGTGTGGACACTTTGTATTCTACCACGGCGGCACCCCTTTCTAATGTTTATTTAATTAATATATACTTAAAGCACATAGAAGCGCTGCCTCCACATTCACGCTATTTATATCTTTAATCTATATATCACTCACCATGTCAGAAAGACCAAAAAGGATAGGCAGATGCTCCCTGACACAGATAAGAGGGCAAGCAGCCTCTGTGTCAGGAGGCTGTGCCTCTGGTCGTCGTGGACGTGGTGCATCCTCTGCAGGGGCGCGATTGTCCTTTCTAACTGGTGCTGGCCGTCTTAAGCAGCAGCAACATACAGAGGATTTGGTGAATTGGCTAACCAGGCCATCCTCATCCTCTGAGTCCTCTGCCAGCCAGGCTTGTAGTGGTTTACAGTCCACCTCAGCTGCCAAAACATCTAATTCAGCCTCCATGTCCACAGCTTCTCCTTCCGTAGCCTCACTATCACACACGGAGGAGTCAGCTGAATTGTTTGACTACAATGACAGTGACATGCTGCTTGAGGATGACCAGCAACTACAGTGCTCTGATTCAAACTCTGAGGTTGAGGAAGGGAGTATAATCAACCTAAAGGAAAGGGGTGCCAGTGACACACAAATAACTGGCACTCATGTTGCCCCAGCAGCTGCAGCATACTGCCAAGTTGGCTCCAGTGATGAGGAGATAGGGGGTGATGACGATGATGAGGTCACTGACTCCACCTGGGTGCCTGATCGAACAGAGGAGTCAAGGGAGGCACAACAAAAACGAGGCAGAACGTCCTCTATGACCAAATGTAGCCAGTTCAAGGCATCAGAAGTCACAGCTGCTCAGGTGCAGAGCGCTGTTGTCTCAAAGCACAGGTACAGGAAGTCTGCTGTCTGGGAGTTCTTTAAGAAATGTGCAGCAGACTGCACTGTTGCTATTTGTAATCTATGTCAGATGAGGCTCAAGCGTGGGAAAGACATCCAACGCTTGGGTACCACGTGCTTGAGGCGACATATGACCACCTGCCACGCATCCCGTTGGCACAACACTTTGCATAGGTCCTCCTTCTCCTCATCTGTCTCTACCCCAACTATATGTCCTGCCATGTCATTGCCTACAACCTCCACTGACAGGAATGATGCTACAGTAATGGGTGTACCAGGTCCTTCCACAGAATGTGACAGCATCCCATCAGCTGAAGATTTATGCAGTCAGATTACGTTGCCCCAGCTGCTGCAGCGTAAGAAAAAATATAGTCCCAAACATCCCGAAGCACAGTGTCTATATGCCAGTTTAGCAAAATTACTCGCATTGCAGCTGCTGCCTTTCCAGCTGGTGGACTCTGCTTCCTTCCGTTAATTTGCTGAATGTGCTGTACCACAGTGGCAGGTTCCAAAACGCCAATTCTTTTCACAGAAGGCCATTCCAGCACTATACCAGCACGTGGAAGACAATGTTATGGAGTAATTGGGAAAGGCAGTCAGCAGCAAGGTGCACATGACTTTAGACACGTGGTCCAGCAAGCATGGACAGGGCCATTACATTTCCTTCATGGCACACTGGAAATGTAGTAAATGGGTAATTGCAGCTGGGAGGGATCCAGGATGGGTTTCTCTGTGCTGGAGCTTGTTCATCCACCACGCCTCCAGTAACCAGCTCAAGCAAAAAGATGCCATACTGTGCTTGAGCTGGTTTGTTTAGTGGACAGGAGCCACAACGGGCCAGAAAATCTGTCAGCTCTGCAGGGGCAGGTGCAGAGATGGTTAACACCACACCAGCTTCAGCTGGGAAATGTCGTCTGTGATAATGGCAGCAACCTTCTCTCTGCCCTACGCCAGGGTAAGTTGACGCATGTACCATGCCTAGCACACGTCCTAAATCTGGTGGTACAGCATTTCCTAACCAGGTACCGAGGGCTGGCAGAGCTTCTCAGTCAAGCCAGAAAAGTCTGCAGCCACTTCAGACGGTCATTCCCAGCAAGTGTTCGCCTGGCAGAAATTCAAAGAGAATTCCACCTTCCCACAAACCGTCTGATCTGTGACATGCCCACCAGGTGGAACTCGACATTAGCAATGCTGCAGCATCTGCACAAGCAGCAGAGGGCCATCAATGAGTACCTGTGTGAGTATGGCACAAGGACAGGTTCAGGTCAACTTGGTCTCCCCCTGCAGTGGCTGATGATCAAGGATGCATGCACTGTACTGTCACCATTTGAGGAGGCAACGAGGATGGTGAGCAGGGACAGTGCATGCATCAGTGACACAATTCCTTTAGTGTTCCTGCTGGAGCGCACTCTGCGGGGAATTAAGATGTGGCACGAGAGGCAGAGCAGCGGGAGGAAGAGGAGGCCTTCCCTAGCTCTGAAGGCCCCAGTCTTAATGCAGACAGCATTCCTGCGGGTCCTCAGATCAGACAGGAGGAGGATGAGGAGGAGGAGGAATATTTAAGTAGTGGGGCATTGAAGGGGGGGATTCCTCAAGGGAGGGTTTTGTGTGCCAAAACCCAAGGACTAGTACGTGGCTGGGAGGAGGAAGTGCACGATGTGGTCATCCTCATTGACCAGGAAGACTCGGAAGCTAATGCCACCTCCAACCTACGCTGCATGGGCTCCCTTATCCTGCAAAGCCTGCTAAAGGACCCCAGGATTTGTGCTATCAAGGAGAGGGATCATTACTGGTTGGCAAGCGTTCTTGATCCATGATACAAGGGTAAAGTTGCAGAGCTCATCCTGCCGCACAGAGGGAGGACCAGATGAAATTACTTGAGTACGCTCTAAAGCGACACTTGTGAAACACCTTTCCAGGCACTGGTAGGTTACCAAGTGATGACACAGGTGCTTCTGCGGCTGCGGATGATCAGAGGAAGAGCGGTGAAGGCCGGGGCCGCTTGACTGATGCCTTTTTAAATTGTTTTAGTCCATGACACCCAAGGATGTCAAATATAGGCACCCATTGCCAGCGTCTTCACCGTATGGTGCAGGACTACATAGGGGCAAGGGCAGACCTGGATACCTTTACAGCAGATGATCCACTGGCTTACTGGGTGTTGAGATTGGATCACTGGCCAGAATTTAGCCAATATGCTATGCAGCTACTAGATTGCCCTTCATCCAGCGTGTTTTCTGAAAGGCCGTTCAGTGCCCCTGGAGGTTTTGTCACAGACAAAAGAGTGCGTCTGTCCACCGACGCTGTAGACCGGCTGACATTTATAAAAATGAATCAGTCCTGGATCAGCAGCTATCAATCCCCTGATGCTGACGTAACTGAATAGATCAGGGATCTCTTCTGCATTACCAAAACCTCCACCCCTGCACTCTTCCACAGTACCTCAGAGGGGTTACGTTGTGAAGGCACTAGGTGAGACCAAAGGCCTAATATTTGGGTGCACTGCCACTGACGCCTATACCAGATTCATATCATCTTAATATTGGACCGCAGGGTCCAACCCTGCACTCTTCCACAATACCACAGAGGGGTTACTTACGGTGTGAAGGCATTTGCTGCCACCAAAGGCACAATATTTGGGTGCACTGCCACTGACGCCTATACCAGATTCCTATCATTTTAATATTGGACCGCAGGGTCCAACCCTGCACTCTTCCACAACAATACCACAGAGGGGTTACGGTGTAAAGGCCAATTTTAAAGCACCTATTGTTACTTTCATCCAAAGCCTGCATAAGTTTCACCATAATTTAGCCAAAAAATCACTAAACTTGTTCTGCGTGTGCTAAAATGTCTCCTCTTTTCATACAGGCTGCCGCCCAAGCAGTTGTTTATGAATATATTAAAGGAAAACCATTTACTGTCATTTGAAATGTATTGTTTTGTTTTAAATGTTTCTATACATCTGTCACGGTTAGGGATGGTACCGGGGTGGCACCAGGGGTGAGGAGAGTATGAGCCCAGCGTGCAGTGGTCTGCACAAATAAACAGAGGATAAGGGTAGATGAAATATGATGACTGAGCAGGTTGATTGCAGAGGATGAGGGGAATGATGGTAGTAATTTGCAGGAACCAGAAATGGGGAATCAGGATCAGGTAGCAACGTAGCAACGATGTTTAGTCTTCGTGAGCATTAGCCGTAATGAACCAGCAGTGTGTGTGTGCGGGGCTGAGCCCTTTATTTCGTGAGTCATGTGTGTTTGGTGTTTTAACTTTTACACTGCTGGATGCTGGTTGCTGGCTGCAGGGCAGGAACAGGATGGAAGTGAACCACCAGGGGGGGTTTCAGGATGGTGGCAGCCATGGGGCATGACAGTACCTCCCCCTTCAGGTCACGCTCCGAGTGACCAAGGATGGCAGCAGGACTGCCCATGACCAGGCATGGGTCACTCTTGTGGGTGCTGGGACCTGTAATCGTCACACCACTGGAGGGCAGAGCGGTGGTCAGGAGTGGCACTACAGGGTTGGGCACGTGCCTTCCTCTGATGCCGCCGTGCCTTGGTCTTCATTTTCTTGTGGTCAGCAGACACCTCAGGAAGGAGAGTGCCCATGTACCCAGATGGCATTTTCTCTTCATCGTCTTCAGTCACAATGGGTGAAAAACAAATCGCGAGATAAAACAAAGTCCATATCAGGGTCTTTAGGGATCTTGGGGTTACGCTCTTTTCTCTTAACCTCAGGAATGAGGGTGCCCACGTAACTGGATGGCACCAAGGTGGGTATAGCATAGATGCCCTGCACCGTATAAGAAGCTGGATCCTCAGGTAAGGAATCTGGAGCAACAGGAATGTCCCTTGAACGTCTGGCGATGGCGACAGAGGGCGAGAGATAGGAGGCGGAGTCACCATTGAATCTTGTGCCCACATAAGAAGATGGCATTGGGGTAGGTGTCTCCTCTTCGTCATAGTCCCCCTCAAGGTCATCGCTGGATGAGGAACAGACATTACGCCACCCCTTGATGGAAGCATCAGACCCCCAAAGACTCCGTATATTGACACGGGGGGTCTTTAGAGACCGCGGTGTCCTCTGGTATACAGCCAAATGGGAAGGCATCATTCAGGGGGTCAAACTCACAGATGGCCGGATCATGTGGGCTGTGAGTGATGGGAATAGGTACGCCTGGAACCTGTATATACATAACGTCCATTGGCTCCGGTTCTATGGGTGCATCTTCAAAGTCCATAGGGATGCCAGGTTCGGGCTCCCTGGGTAAGGGCATAAAGGTCTCCATATCCATGGGGTTGTCGCTGACCTCTAAAGACGTCACATGCCTGGATACAGTTCGTCTGGGGACAGGTGTAGGTGCATGAGTTGTTCGGGGTGCAGGTTTGGGTTCAGGAAATATCTTGGGGGCCGGTCTGGGTAGGGGTACCAGCTTAGGGATGGCAGGTCTCTTAGAAGCAGGTGTAGACATAGTGGCTGTAGCAGGCCTGTAAGCCTGGGGCTGCTTCAGAGATCTACGCACCTGAGCATGCTTGGGAGTTGCAGCTGGTTTAGAAACCGGTGCTGGTTTGACAACCGCTGATCTGGGGGTTTTTTTCTGGGCAATTCGATATCCAATGTGATCCTGCCCCGCAGTACAGACACAAATTGCTATTTTGTCTCCTGACACGCTCTTCAGGAGACAGGGGATCATGGCGTTTATTTGGAGGAGCGCACACCTTAGTTGAGGTGCCCAGAATAGTTTGCAGCATTTGCACCAGGGAATCAGCCAGGTTTTTAAATAGCTCCTGGAAGGTCGTCTTCAGTAACTCCACCATTGAGTGCAGCACTGCGGGCTCATTTGTATTGGGCTGGTTCATTCTGTCACGGTTAGGGATGGTACCGGGGTGGCACCAGGGGTGAGGAGAGTATGAGCCCAGGGTTCAGTGGTCTGCACAAATAAACAGAGGATAAGGGTAGATGAAATATGATGACTGACCAGGTTGATTGCAGAGGATGATGGGAGTGATGGTAGTAATTTGCAGGAACCAGAAATGGGGAATCAGGATCAGGTAGCAGTGTAACAACGTAGCAAGGATAGAAACATAGAAACATAGATTCACTGGCTGTGTGAATCACAGCAGCGGCAGCCTGCCCTGAGCCTACGCAATTTGCGTAGCTGAACGCTACGCTAATTGCGTAAACTCAAGCCGGCCCAGAGATTCAGAAGTCTGCAGCTCGCGTCTGGCACTGCCTATTTCCTGAATCTGCACTCTTCAGTAGGGATGTGCGTTTTGGGTTTCGGAATTTCGGAATTTTCACGAAATTTCCCGATTCGTGTTTTCGGATGCGGCCGAATTTCCGAAAATTTTTAGATCCGAAAAGGTCAGATCCGAAATGTTTTCCGAGCCGAAACGAAATATTTTCGGATTTTTCGAATGGACTTGAAATGTGTCAAACGAGGAGAACAGATGTTCCGAAAAACTAAAATTTTCCGAAAACGAAAATTTTCTGAAAAAACGAAAATTTTCCGAAAAAACGAAAAGTCGATACAAAAAAACGAGCACAGTGACACGAAAATACGAAAAATGGTCGATATTCCGAAAAAAAATGTACCCGAAAAAAGGGCCGAACCAAATCGAATCGAAACCGAAATCGGTCGAAACGAGCCGAATCGAAAAGTTTAAAAATCCGAAAAATCGAATCGAACCGAAAAAAAAATCGGTGCACAAGCCTACTCTTCAGTGCCTCAGAGAGACACTGGGAGCAGTGGAATGGCTTGGACCAATGGGAAAGCACCATTGGTCTCAAGCCATTCAAAAAACACCTCCATGGGAGGCTGACCTCCCATGCATTGATTGACGCAAGACAGTCATGTGACTGTCCTCATCAGTCATGGGGGTGGGTGTGGCCTCAAGTTGTCTCTGCTTTCTGTCAGAGAGTGTGGTCACCACACAAGTGAATCAGCTGCCCGGAGTGGATGACACACAACCTGGGGAGCAGTGAGAGCAGCCAGTTCCTGGGGAGCACTGAACAGCCAGTCCTGGGGAGTACTGAACCTGAACCTATGTAAACTGTGTATATCTGGCCCTGATACTAGCCAGTGCCACACCAGCCACTGACCTCACAGCACGTCCCTGGTTGGTACCACAGCAAACACTATATTGAATACAATGATATCTCTGCTTATGGAGTGTAAAAATCATTACTTGCAGGGTTATTCAAAGAGAATCGAAAAAATATAGCACGTTCGGTGATTTTTTGTTCTCTTCAATTCAGTGCGATTTGGCTATCCCATTTCGGCGACTCTGCTGTGTATTCAGCAAGCACCACAGGGCCGAAGTGCAGGGAAAAGCCGCCAAAAACTCACCGCAAAACCCGGCGAACACACACCAAAAACCCGCAAAAACATCTGAATTAACCCCGCCGAACACGCCGGAGAAACCCGAGCAGGAGCCAATCACAGCGCAGAGCAGCCGCTGGAAAAACCCGACTCCGCAGACGAATGGAGTGGAAAATAAAAAAAACAGTACGCTTGAATGTTTGAAAAGTGAAACGCTGTTTGCAAACAAACTACAGAACGAAAATGTCTGAACATTACATATAAGATCCAATGAATGATAATAAAAAGGGCTGTTACTGAAAAAAGAAAAAAACTATTAAAAAACGGAAAAAAATATTTCTCAATAAAATCCCGAAAAATGCCTAAAAGATCCTAAAAAAAATTCTAGAAATAAAGAGACTTTACTGCCGAATAAAATAATAAACGGTTTATTCGATATTGAATTAAAACGGGAATATTTTTAACAATGAAGCCTATGAGATTCTCCTGAATAAACCTGTCGAATGAAACCACCGAATGGCCGGGCATTTCGGCAACCTCTAAAACCAATAATATATATATATATATATATATATATATATATTATATATATATATATATAGTGTATATATATGTAAAATAAAATAATAAGGATAAAAAATAGAAAAAAGGGAAAAGGAAACATAAAACATAGGGAAATGCAAAAAAAAAGAAGAAATTATTCAGAACAGGACATTTTCATAGAACAAGCAGAGAAGATTAGCTAAAAATATTCTGAAAAAGGTTACGAAGTGTAAAAGAGTGTAAGTGATCGGAACACGAGGAGGAGAAAGAAATGCTGATTGATGTAGGCACTAATCACCAATTATTTCTTCTGTATATAAATGGACATGTATTGGAACCATCCATGAGAAAGTCTATTATGACATAACGCGTCGGATTGAAATGATATTCCCCTGTATATATTTTTCACTATACAATACAGTTTTATATACTTATATTGGTTGTCTTGAATATATTAAGCCCTCAGCACCCAGTATATACTGTAGAACCCAGATAGTTAGCGATATACTGTATGCAAATGGATGGCTCCAGAATAGAACAGACAAATCCTGGGAATCGCAGACAGGAGCTGATTATATATTGTGGATGAATACTATTTTTTGATCCTGTGAGCATTATTCTAGAGGTGTTTTAATTAGATTGTCCATACAGTATAATGCTTTGTGTATATTTTTATGTATTTGGTCGTAGTGCACTTTGTTTTTGTTATTGCCACTACATGAACAGATGAAAAAGGAAGAGACATCCAGGGGAAGAACCAACAAGATAAGTATTACATTTTTATATACTTACTATAGAAGACGTACTCTGGGATTTGGTACAAATAAAACAAGTCTATTATAACATTTTAAAATTACATATAGCCCGACGTTTCAGCTCCATCTGAGCCTTTTTCAAGGTAAAATCTTTTTTTTTTACCATTAAAAAGGCTTGGATGGAGCCGAAACATTGGACTATATGTCATTTTAAAATGTTATAATAAACATTTTTGGTTAATTTGTACCTAGTCCCAGTAGTGTCACTAGGGTTGTCGTCACCTGGTGCAGTAGCTCATGGTGTCACCCCTCCCAAGATGTCAGCCCCCTCAGGAAATAGTCTGATCTGCCTGTGTGGCTCTGTGATACGCTCATACACAGCACACATTACGGTGTGAGGGTTATTGCTGTGGAGCTCTGTGATACACTCATACAAGAAGCAAATTGCTGGGAGTTTATTGCTGTGCAGCTCTGTGATAACTCCTCAGCAACAAAACTCAAAGCAATGTGTGGTGTGTACAAGCATATCACAGAGCTCAACAGCAATAAAACTCATAGTAATGTGCTTTGTGTATGAGCGTATCACAGAGATCCACAACAATAAAACTCACAGTAATGTGCAGTGTGTATGAGCGTATCACAGAGCTTCACAGCAACAAAACTCACAGTAATGAGCAGTGTGTATGAGCGTATCACAGCGCTCCACAGCATTAAAACTCACAGTAATGTGCAGTGTGTATGAGCATATAACAGGGTGCCACAGCTATAAAACTCACAGTAACGTGTGTTGGTTAGAAATTAGAGTTAGAATTAAAGGGTACGGATTAGGGTTGGAAATTAGAGTTAGATGCTAGGGTTAGAATTTAGGGGAACAGATTAGAGCTGTAAACTAGGGTTGGAAATTAGGGTGAGAAATTAGGGGTACAGATTATGGGTAAACAGAGAGAAAGACAGATAAACGATAAAAAGAAGGACAGACAGATAGGTGAACAAACCTTTCTCCTCCCCTTCCCTCCATACTCACCTGCCTCTTGCTTTCAGCTCACCCAACTACTCCTTGTGCTGGCTGTCTCCTGGCACCAGCACAGCAGGGAGAAGTTGGTCAGAAGCCGCACAGTGGTTAGTGGACCCTTGTGCTGTCATACAGGAGATATCTCTATAGTGCAGGCGGCATGATGTGTTGCCTGTCACAGGGACATACAGGGCAAGTTTCCTGCTTCTGAAGGCAGGCTCAGCAGTTCAAAAGATTTAGGACCCCTCCCCACTCCACGGGCCCTCGTCGGTGTACGAAATTCCCGACCTGTCCGAGTGTCACCACCCTATGCCCCCCAGATGGTGTCACCCGGGTGCGGCTCGCACCCACTTTGTGATGCCACTGCCGAGTCCCAGTGTGCAGCTTCTATAGTAAGCATATACCATTTTTGAGATTTATTTGCACTGGGCTGCTTTACTAGAAAAGGAGAGTGCTGGATTATGGCAAATTGTGTAATATATATATATATATAAAAAAATTGTATATTCTCGAGTATTGTACTATTTTTTTTGTATGATCTGAATATAATCAGTTCGATTTGGATTTATTTGGAGGAATAAAAAAAATTGCACTCACTGTGAAATGCAACTTCGTTGGCCCTAACCCTAAAACAAGCAGGGGTAGTAACCCTGATCATAAATCAAGCCGATTATATTTATCCTAACCATAGTTATAAAACAATCAGAAATAGTAACTCTACCACTAGCCATATACCTGTAGGAAGTAGAAATAGTAATCCTAACCATAGTTATAAAACAAGCAGAAACAGTGACTCTAACCAAAACGAGTAGTAATAGTAAAAGTTACCCTAGCCCTAAAAGTAACCATAGCATTAAAAGTTGCCCTAAGGCTAACCCTAAAAGTAACCATAGCATTAAAGTTACCCTAAGCATAACCCTAAAAGTAACCATAGCATTTAAAAGTTACCCTAAGAATAACCCTAAAAGTAACCATAGCATTAAAAGTTACCCTAAGCCTAACCCTAAAAGTAACCATAGCATTAACAGTAACCCTAAACCTAACCCTAAAAGTAAGCATAGAATTAAAAGTTACCCTAAGCCTAACCCTAAAAGTAACCAAAACATTAAAAGTAACCCTAAGCCTACCCCTAAAAGTAATCCTAACCATAAATGTAACACTTATTTCTGAAAACAAATCATCAAATATTCCAAAACAATCCGAGACCTCAATATATTTATATCAATTCAAATTGAAAATTTCCTAATCTGAAATATTTGGATTACAAAATTTCCGAATTCACTTTGAATCACATTTTTTTGCCACGGACATGTCTACAGCACAGTCTACTTTATTCTATATTATACCATTACACCTTAATTATTTTGTGCCTCTGCTTCTGATTAGTGATGAGCCAAACACCCCCGTGTTCGGTTCGCATTCGAACTCGAACAATTTCAAAAGTTCGAGTTCGAACTCGAACACGAACCGAACTCAATGCAAGTCAATGGGACTCGAAAGTTCAATTTTTAGAGTGCCCTGCAAGAGGACATATATGCAAGATATTTACCATAAAAGGTGTATGGGGGTCCGGGTAGTGCCCTGGGGGACAGGAAACAAGGACAAAAAGTTAGTTTTCCATGAAATAAAGGTTAAGAATAAAAACGAAAAATTCCTTCAAATATCATGCCTAGGAGGTCCCCATAACCTGCCCGTGAAGTGGCGGATTTGTAGGAAGTATAGAAACATTTAAAAACAATAAAAATGACATTTCAAATGACGGTAAATGGTTTTCCTTTAATCTATTCATAAACAACTGCTTGGGGCGGCAGTCTGTATGAAAAGAGGAGACATTTTAGGACACACAGAACAAGTTTATTGATTCTTTTCCTAAATTATGGTGAAACTTATGCAGGCTTTGGATGAAAGTAACAATAGGTGCTTTAAAATTGGGCCTTTATTGTCGGCAACAGTGCCGTCACACCGTAACCCCTCTGTGGTATTGTGGAAGAGTGCAGGGTTGGACCCTGCGGTCAAATATTAAAATGATATGAATCTGGTATAGGCGTCAGTGGCAGTGCACCCAAATATTGTGCCTTTGGTGGCAGCAAGTGCCATCACACCGTAAGTAACCCGTCTGTGGTATTGTGGAAGAGTGCAGTGGTGGAGATTTTGGTAATGCAGAAGAGATCCCCGATCTATTCAGTTACATCAGCAGCTATAACAAAACCGGGTCAGCAATGTTTAGGCACTTGTACTGCACTACTGTATATGGTGAGAATCGGCGCACACCAGTAGCAACAGGAAGCAAACAGAACAGGCAGGGAATACACAAATGGCAGGCAAAGTAGGCAACAGATCGGGTCCTCAGAACAAGCAGGGTCAGTAACAAGTATACAAACTGATTCAGTAAGCTAGCGATGCGGGAATAAAGGCTGAGACACACTGAGCGTGTAGCGACGCACAGCGTAGTGAAGCAAAGAGAAGCAAACATTTTGCAGGCTTGACTTCACTCCGCTCCGCCTCGCAGCGTGTCTACACTACATTAAGTTTGCTTCTCACCGCACTGGACAGGAATCCACTAACTAAATTAAAATATACACACAAAACCGTTTTATTTTCACAAAGCACATGTTATATAGGTAAAAAAAAATTCTACTGAATAAAATACATCAAAAATTACAGTTAATTTAATAGGAATAGTATAAAAAAAGGTAACCCCATATCATATATATTATAGGGACATGGAGCGCCGTGTATAGAGTAGGAATGCATTGATACCACACACAGACATATACGTATACATCAACACGCAGACCTATATACAGTTGCAAGAAAAAGTATGTGAACCCTTTGGGATTACGTGGAGTTTTGCATGAATTGGTCATAAAATGTGCTCTGATCTTCATCTAAGTCACAACAATTTGAAAAACACAGTCTGCTTAAAATAATACAACACAAACATTATATGTTTTCATGTTTTTATTGAACAGAACATGTAGACATTCACAGTGCAGGGTGGAAAAAGTATGTGAACCTTTGGACTTAATAACTGGTTGACCCTCCTTTGGCAGCAATAACCTCAACCAAATGTTTCCTGTAGTTGCAGATCAGACCTGCACAACGATCTGGAGTAATTTTGGACCACTCCTCTTCAGAAAACTGTTTCCATTTAGCAATATTCTTGGGATGTCTGGTGTGAATTGCTCTCTTAAGGTCATGCCACAGCATTTCAATGGGGTTGAGGTCAGGACTTTGACTGGGCCACTCCAGAAGGCAAATTTGTTTTGTTGAAGCCATTCTTTTGTTGAATTACTTGTATGCTTTGGGTCATTGTCCTGTTGCATCACCCATCCTCTGCGGAGCTTCAGTTGGCGGTGGCGGACAGATGGTCTTATGTCTTCCTGCAAAATGTCTTGATAAACTCTGGAATTCATTTTTCCATCAATGACAACAATCCATCCAGGCCCTGAGGCAGCAAAGCAGCCCCAAACCATGATGCTCTCTCCGCCATGTTTTACAGTGGGGATGAGGTTTTGATGTTGGTGTGATGTGCCTTTTTTCTCCACACATAGTGTTGTGTGTTTTTTCCAAACAACTCAATTTTGGTTTCATCTGTCCACAGAATATTTTGCCAGTATTGCTATGGAACATCCAGGTGCTCTTTTGCAAACTTCAAAAGTGCTGCAATATTCTTTTTGGACAGCAATGGCTTCCTCCGTGGTGTCCTCCCATATACTCCATTCTTGTTTAATGTTTTCCTTATTGTAGATGTGTCAACAAAAATGTTAGCATGTGCCAGAGATTTCTGTAAGTCTTTAGCTGACACTCTAGGATTCTTCTTTACCTCATTAAGCATTCTGCTCTGTGCTCTTGCAGTCATCTTTACAGGATGACCACGCCTAGGGAGAGTAGCAACAGTGCTGAACTTTCTCCATTTGTAGACAGTCTGTCTTACCGTGGACACATGAACATCAAGGCTTTTGGAGATACTTTTGTAACCCTTTCCAGCTTCATGCAAGTCAACAATTCTTGATCGTAGGTCTTCTGAGAGCTCTTTTCTGCGAGGCATGGTTCACATCAGGCAGTGCTTCTTGAAACCAGTAAACCCAAAACTGGTGTGTGTTTTTAAAGGGCAGGACAGCTTTCAGCAACACATCCAATAATAACACACGATTGGACTCAAGGTTGGCTCACTCCTGGCTCCAATTAGCTCTTGGAGAGGTCATTAGGTTAGGGGTTCACATACGTTTTCCACCCTGTACTGTGAATGTTTACATGTTATGTTCAATAAACACATGAAAACATATAATGATTCCCAAGAATATTGCTAAATGGAAACAGTTTTGTGAAGAGGAGTGGTCCAAAATTACTCCAGATCGTTGTGCAGGTCTGATCTGCAACTACAGGAAACATTTGGTTGAGGTTATTGCTGCCAAAGGAGGGTCAACCAGTTATTAAATCCAAAGGTTCACGTACATTTTCCACCCTGCACTGTGAATGTCTACATGTTCTGTTCAATAAAAACATGAAAACATATAATGTTTGTGTTGTATTATTTTAAGCAGACTGTGTTTTTCAAATTGTTGTGACTTAGATGAAGATCAGAGTACATTTTATGACCAATTCATGCAAAACTCCACGTAATCCCAAAGGTTTCACATACTTTTTCTTGCAACTGTATACCTATATATCAACACGCAAATATATATATACACCCACCCACAGACCTCAGACCATATATACACATACACACATGGGGGGTGGCATGTGGACAATCTCAACTAAATGCGCCCCCCAATTTGGCTGATCCCTCCAGAAGAAATGTTGAACCCTACAGAGCAGAGAATATATATATTATTCTCTGCTCTCTCGGGTTCAACATTTCTTCTGGAGGGATCAACCAAATTGGGGGGGGGGGCAATTAGTTGCCAAAATGTGTGTGTAATACAAGTCTGGATATATATTTATAAGAATATAGATATATATCTTATCTATATATATATATCATACCTGCCCTTATATCATATATCATACCTGCCCTTACCTTCCCCTATAAATTTGCTAAAAATATGCACACAAAAAAAACCACTGCCTGAGACCCCGCACAGCCCACATGCCACCCCCCTCTACCTGGCTGAATGTATCTAATATATATAATTAAATACATTCAACCAGGTAGAGAAAGAAAAAAAAAGAGTTTTATTTTATGTTCCCAGGGACATTTAAAAATGTCCTCGGATTTTATTTTTTTTAGAAATGTTTCACCTTACCTTAGCCTGGTGGTCAGTGGGGGCTCCCTGGATCCTGGTTGTGGGGGGTCTGCCATGGCCACAGGTGCAGTGGCTCCCTCCCTGTGCTGCCTGTCTCTGCCACATGCACCCGGGCGGCTAGCCTGCACAGTCGCAGCTCTGTCATCGCATGCTCCTAAAGGGTATCCTTGGGAAGCCCCTGCATGCTGCCCTCTACAGTGCCTGATTAGAGGTCCATGTCTGTCTGATGTTTTAGTAACAAGAATGTTTTATCCCATAGGCTTCAATGTTAAATATATTCCCGTTTTAATTCAATATCTAATATACTGTTGCTTATAATATTCTGCAGTAAAGAGTCTCTTTATTCCTAGATTTTTTAGTATTTTTTAATCATTTTTTATACTTTTTTTTTTTTTTTTTTAAATTAGAACTTTTGGCGAATGTCCCAAAAAGTTTGAAGTTCGCGAACTGTCGAACGGCCGATGTTCGATGCGAACTCCGAACAGATCGAACCGAACAGCTCATCCCTACTTCTGATGTCTACATTGCAAAAGCGCTGTTCTGGCCTTAGATTGCTTTTATTCTTTCTTTGTAGAATTTTATTTTTGTATCATTTTTAAAAGACGAGTCACGAATATTTGGTTCTTGTGAAAAATAAAAAACACCATTCCTTCTTAATGTTTTCATGAAGTGGATTGACGTAAATCCTTAGTGACCCCCCCACATCAAATGCTGGCACATACAATAAAAGGTAAACAATTTCTCTTTTTTAAGATTAGTTTATCACAGTCCGTTCCGTAAAGAGCAGCTCTGAACCCAATTTACTAATAACAGCTTTGTATCAATAGTGAACAAATATACAATAATTACCTGTTCTAGGATATTCTGAAGCCTTTCAACTTCACAGTCTATTACAAATTTATTCTCTTGCCTTCGATCCAAGTCTTCTAGCAGTCTTCTGTAACTGGCATCATTAAAATTTTCTACGCATATCGCGCTAACTTGCCATCCATTCTGTCCAGCTTTTTCCATAATAGCTTGCAATATTGAGTATCCTGAAAGAAAGAATAACCAACGTCATTAGAAGAAAAGCGAAGCTAAGTTGCAGATATGCATTCACAATAATTGCGGCTTGAATATATGGGAAGATTTACTACTGGCCTTCCATTCTGACTACAATCAGTAACAATATGAGAATATTCTAATTAGATTCTGTATATTTGTGTTTTGCCTCGCAGATCACTAAATGTAGTCCGAGTGCTGACCACCAAACTAGTTTAAAGACTGGGAAATCAATCAGCGCTCTGGTAGAATTAACAGGGACCAAAAGTAATAAGTAAAGTAGTCTTAATATCCACATATCAAGATCATAAAGGTGACGGTTAGCCAGTAACCCCAGCACATAGGACTTGTCAACAGAGGGAGAAACAAGGAAAATCTATGAACCAGTCCTTAAAACGTTCAGGCTAAATCGAGGTTAAATGTGGAGGCAAAAGAAAGGTCAAAGACCATATCAAAGTCAGGACAATGAGGAGACATGCCGGGTCAAAGGAAACAGAAACAGAGTCAAATAAAGTAGGGTCAAATACCATTTACGGAAAAAGGGTATACATTGAAGAACCAAAGACTGAACCCACGACAGGTCAAAGTATGCAAGTCAGAGTAAGATGGACATAGCCTAAGAACTGTCCATATCAGTGGGCGTCATTCCAGTGCGCAAAACATGCCTGTGTGTCAGATACATAACAATGTGGTGCAACCTGTATCATTCTTGTGACGCGACTTAAGAATACAATACCGACAAGGAGACAGAACATTCCGCGTCATTATGGCTGAAAGCATGGCATGGGAAACGACTCTGAAGAGTAGGGAACTGTGTCATTATGCAACTTTAGAGGACAGTGCTCCCAAAAATAGCCATACACTGGTCAATAGTAAAAGTAGAAAAAGGACACAATTGGAACATATCAATGTGTACCTTATGATTAGTATCAGTCTACAGTCATTACACAGTCAATTCACAGAATGTCTGTGGAGATACCTTCCCAGGATAGTCAGAAAGGGAGGAGTTGATCTTTCGACGTCTCTTCGGAAGATCTCCCATCCGGAAAGCTCTCAAAGCGAAAGTAAAACAGATAGACAATATCTCACCAAAAACACACTTACCCTTATGGGAGCGGGACCTGGCTCGAGGGGTGTGTGCTCCAGAGTTGTAGTTTCCAGCTCCCATAAGGGTAAGGGCGTTTTTGGCGAGATATTGTCTATTACTTATATACTAAACCATAAAATTTCTCCCAGCGCCGTGTTATCCTATTTTTTATTGCATAAACTGTGTCATTATGGTTGAAGGCCTGGCATGGGAAATGATGGTGAGGAGCGAAGACGGTCATTAGCATGCAGAATGTTAGACCTTTCGGCAAAATGGGAGACTGAGGAAACAGGTAATGTAACAATAAAACAGAATATATTTACAAGTGAATACCTAATTCAAGATGAGTATAAATCAACCTAAGAGAAAAGCTGTTTACATAAAACCCTCTGGGCTGGCTTTACTGTAATGCTAGCTCTCAGAGGATTGACCATACCACAGCTGACAGTAGCAGCTGGGACCCAGATCCAAGAGAGATAGATCCATCAGAACTGTGAGAAACCTACTTGCCATGGACTAAAAAATACCTGGCCCCCCAGTCACTATCGGGACAGCAATATTGCTGGTGCTCAGTGTGTGGTCTACACATAGGCAGCAGAATATTACCAACGTAGAAACAATGATAATGGGGGGAAGTGGAAATGCAGTGTGGGGAACATTCATACCCCACAGCAGGAGTAACTTCACAGAAAGCTTCTTCTGCTGATCTTTAGATTTAACTTTTTGTGATATGCCGGTGTTTGTCGGAGTTGCAACAATTTTCTATCGCTCTTAACATCTTCAGCAAACAGCAGCAGCTACTAAATAACCCAGGGGTGGATCCAGACACATGTTTCGGGAGGGGCACTCTACTAATTTTGGCTAAAGTGTTCGGTTCACAGAAACTAGGAGATGGCAGAACATGCACCAAATCACAGGCTGTGCTTATCACACTCACTTTCACCAGAACATTGCCGTGCTGGGTCTGTCCTTTTGCTCAGGTGACACTTGACAGACCCCACACATATACACACACACAGGCTTGGACATACAGTATACACACACTATAAAGGTGTATAGATTTTGAGTGTATCCAGAAAATAGTCTTGTCAAGTGGATTCCAGAGGTTAGATACATAGATGGTAACTCTGTCACTGCTGAGCCATTTCTCCTCCATGTGCTGTGCTAATTTTGAACATTTTTTTATGTATGGGATTTAATTCATATTTGAAGTCATGCTTTATTGTAAGACCCAGACATATTGCATATCGTTTTTTTCAGTGGACTCAGGAGATTCAAAATGTATCAAGGCTATGTGTATAAGCCATTCCTCATCAAAATGCCATATCGGCATATGGTAAAAAATATACATTTCTATTCACATTTAAATCATTTTCTCCACATTATTGTACAGACATTTCTATATTTGACAGGGTAACTTTATTTTTTTAAAAGAAAATTCAGAAATGGAGAACCTGTTACTACATATTCCTCTTATATTTTCTTGTTTCTTTGCACATTTTACATTTTAGGTATCCCTGAAAGGGCCAGACTCTGATCGTTGCAATGACACCTCACTTTACCATGTAGGATGCATGGAACCAGAGATATAGTGGTTCAAATGTCCCCTGTACATCCTACAATGGGACTGAAGCTCGGTGGGAGGGCAATTGCCCCCTGTGCACCCGCTTTTGATTCACCAGTGGAAACCCCCCCCCCCATAATCTTGGTTCTATACAAAATGCTAAAGATGTTTCTACATTAGAAACTTCCAAAATATGTTTATTACTCTTTGTAATAGAGCACGCAACAACCGGTTGTTAAAAAAAATCTTTCATAGGGAAAACGGAAAGGATAAGTGATATCTCTTCAAACTAACACTAGAAAAGTACACTTCAATATAGAAACATAGAAAATGTCGGCAGATAAGAACCTTTCGGCCCATCTAGTCTACCCAATTACATGGATACTTTACCTGGATTTATCTTTTGTTTAGGATAGCCTTATGACTATCCCATGCCTGCTTAAATTCAATTACTGTTTTGGCCTCTACCACTTCAACTGGAAGGCTGTTCCATGTGTCCACCACCCTCTCAGTAAAATAATGCATCCTGATGTTACTTTTAAACCTTTGCCCCTCTAATCTAAGACTATGTCCTCTTGTTTTGCTACTTTGTTTCCTTTTAAATATACTCCCTTCCTCTACCTTGTGGATTCCCTTTACGTATTTAAATGTTTCTATCATATCTCCTCTGTCTCGTCTTTTTTCCAAGCTGTACATGTTAAGATCATTAAGCCTTTCCTGGTAACGTTTCTCCTTCAAGCCGTACACCATTTTAGTAGCCCTTCTCTGAACTCTCTCTAAGATGTCTATATCCTTCTGGAGATACGGTCTCCAGTACTGCACACAGTACTCCAAGTGAGGTCTCACCAGTGCTCTGTACAGTGGCATGATCACTTCCCTTTTCCTACTGCTAATACCTCTCCCTACACAACCAAGCATTCTGCCAGCATTTCCTGCTGCTCTATTACATTGACTACTTACCCTTAGATCCTCTGGGTATTAAATCTAAAAGAAACAGAAAAACCAATGTCGCTCAGTAAGAAGGTAACCCAGAAAATGAAAAATAAAAAGGCATTTAAAGCTTTAAATAAGATAAATCAGAGGCATTCTATAAAGCATATAAGGCAGCCAATAAGGCATGTAGAAAAGCAATTAGATGATAGGGATGTGCGTTTCGGAATTTCGGAATTTTCACGAAATTTCCCTATTCGTGCATTCGGATTCAGCCGATTTTCCGAAAATTTTCAGATCCAAAAACGGCAGATCCGAAAACGAAAACTTTTAGGAATTTTTGAATGGACTAGAAATGTGTAAAATCGAAAATCATTTTCGTTCCATTCGTGATTTCGGCTCCATTCCTGATTTTGGTTCCATTTCAGTAATTTCGGACAACGTATTTTTCGGTTATATCGCTGATTCTGTAATTTTGTATCATTCCCATCTCAATGTATCCTTCCTGGAAAACCAGAGAAATCTCAATGTATCCTTCTTGTAAAACCAGAGAAATCTCAATGTATCCTTCCCGGAAAACCAGAGAAATCTCAATGTATCCTTCTGGGAAACCAGAGAAATCTCAATGTATCCTTCCTGGGAAACCAGAGAAATCTCAATGTATCCTTCTTGTAAAACATGAGAAATCTCAACGTATCCTTCTTGTAAAACCAGAGAAATCTCAATGTATCCTTCCTGGAAAACCAGAGAAATCTCAATGTATCCTTCCCGGGAAACCAGAGAAATCTCAATATATCCTTCTTGTAAAACATGAGAAATCTCAATGTATCCTTCTTGTAAAACATGAGAAATCTCAATGTATCCTTCTTGTAAAACATGAGAAATCTCAATGTATCCTTCCCGGAAAACCAGAGAAATCTCAATGTATCCTTCCCGGGAAACCAGAGAAATCTCAATGTATCCTTCCCGGGAAACCAGAGAAATCTCAATGTATCCTTCTTGTAAAACATGAGAAATCTCAATGTATCCTTCTTGTAAAACATGAGAAATCTCAATGTATCCTTCCCTGGAAACCAGAGAAATGTCAATGTATCCTTCCCAGGAAACCAGAGAAATCTCAATGTATCCTTCTTGTAAAACATGAGAAATCTCTATGGCAGAATTATCGTATCGACAGAATTATCTTATCGACAGAAATATCGGATTCGAAAAAACATTAGTTCACGTCAAAACGAATAGACACTTTGAAACGAGGAGAACAGACGTTCTGAAAAACACAAATTTCCGAAATCACGAAAAGAAAGTCGATACGAAAAACGAATCGAAAATGAACCGAACCGGAAATCGTCCGAAACGAGCTGAAATGAAAACTTACAAAATCCGAACGAACCGAACCGAAAAAAAAAATCGGTGCACAGGTCTATTAGATGAGCTAAACTAGAAAATGAAAAAGAGAGAAAGAACAACTCCAAAAGATTCTTTAAGTACATAAAGTAAAAAAAAAAAAAAACAAGAGTGAAAGTGTAGGTTCACTATAATCAAAGACAGGGGCTCTATTACATTTTTTGCGCAAAAGCACACACGTAGCGCAATTTTATTTGCGTGCAGCGGTAAACGTTAACGCGCGTAAATTAACGCTGGTATCACAATCCGAGCGCATTTTTTCATCCGTCCAAAAATATTGCGTGTAAAAAAGATGCGCAAAAACGCGCGCACATTAACGCTGCGCGCAGAAATCGGTGGGCGGACTGTTTTTTCACGCGATTCAGCCAATCTGAATTACGAACCACAATTGTCTCACATTAAGTTGTTGCGCCTGCCAAAATCAATCTGAGTATATATTGTCGGATATAATCTCTGCACGTGAATACAACACGTTATATATTGGACTTATCAGCCAAGCCTCCAATATGTCTATATTGGACTTACTGGACCTACCTCGGCAGTTGCCTCCAATATATCAGGGATTGTTATTTCATAAGAAACTTATACGAGACACAAATATCAATCGTTTATATTTCTTAGAAATTATCCTGAATTCTTTTAATTGTCTGTGTTTTGCTTTAAAAAATACAATAATCAATAATCGGATAAATATATATATATATTTATTACGTATACAAAAAAATTTCAAATCTCATATCATAAACAAAAATTTATAAACCACAATCCATCAGCATATAAAAACTAGCTTCGCAATATATGTATCTCCGGTTAGTAACTGCATATATGATTAATATCATTTACCTTACCAGTTAGTAACTAATACACAAATGGTTAATAAACATTTCTGCTTAATACAACATACATTTCCCAGCAAACAATGTTTTACCAGCCAGCTCTTATAGATATATATATATCTCTATGCTACATGGATCAACAAAAGATGAGCTAATTTAATGATAAGTAATAAAAACTTATTTCGTGAATCCTCCCCTAATCTCGAGAATCAAACTTCTGATCTTTTGCTTTTTATTTTGTAGTTATATAATTCCTTGCTTATTAATTTTAATCACAGTAATTTCCAAATTCAATATATATATTGGTATCAATCTTACAACATTTCTTTTAGGAATAAATCCTTATATCCACTTCTTCATATTTCTATCTGCAGAATAGAAATTACTTAGAATTTGGATCCAACCCAAGTATCTGAGAAATCTCAGTCTACGTTGCAAGAATATCTACAAATATATATAATTACATTAATTCTTTTTTTTTTCATACATTACCTGTCCAATTTGGAAGTTGATAAGTCTTGGAATTTTCTATGTGATGCTTTGTTTTGGAATATGTGAAGATTATCGATATCAGATAATCAATGCATGTGAGTTAGAGATTTGGTGAGAGTCAGAAATTTGGTGAGAGTCTTGATTGCCTCATGTCTTGGGATCTGACTGCATCGTGGTGTGAGTCTGAGTGTTGGAATCTTGGACTCTCAGAGGGTCATGTGTAATGCATTGCGGTGTGAGTCTCTGAATGCTGGAATCTCCGACTCAGAGTGTCATGTGTACTGGACGTCTGAATGCATTGCGGTGTGAGTCTCTGAATGCTGGAATCTCCGACTGACTTGCAAATAACATTGCCGCTTATTATAGTCAATTTGACGTCACTGGCAATATTATTAAATATTTACTATCCTCTAGAGGGCAGTATTGCACTTCTTAATTAATTCCACCATTTCTTTTTAATATTATTCTCGGGTCAAAAGTTCAATCTACACAAAGACCTTCTCTTCTCCCAACTAGACATTAGACACTGTGTCTCTATCTGTCATCTCTGATTTATATCCTCGCTCCCTTTTGGTTACTCAGAGTCCTATCAGCTGAATTCTTTTCTGGTTAACTCACAAAATCTATTCTTTAGTAAATTTTATTATTTACCAATTATATACTTTCTACAATATTTATTGGAGTATATATTTCCTACTGTAAATATAATAAAATATACCTTGATTATAAACATATATTTTGTAAATATAAATCTATATTAGAGATATTAACTCTTATTCCTATACCCAAAAGACAAAATATCTTTTGTTTTAAAAACTTAAGACAGACCAATAAATTTAATTATGACACGTCTTAGCACTTAACTCTATCCCTTATCACACACAAACATTCTAGGTTCCTTCGTGTCTGGCACTTCTTAAAAAAAATATAAAAGACTTCACCCAGGAATGAACTCTGTAAAAAAAATTTCGTTCATTTCTAAACCTAGAGAAAATTTTAAAGAAAAGAAACTGTCTTTAAAAACAAAATGGCTACAGACATCCATTTTAATTTTTCCCTTGTGTAATATACCTGACAATATGCTGCATCAATAATAAAACCACGCACAACCTCTCAATTTTATTGTTTGGGTATGCCTAGAATGTGTAACTATACTGTGCTGTATTTTTTTTCGGGCTGGTTTATTTGGATTCGGCCAGGACGTTCAGATTTGCCATTAACACCAGCTTTTAAAAGACGTTAAAACTGTGCGCGCAAACGTCCGTTAAAATTTGCGCTAAGATTGTAATACCATGCGCGCACCAAACGCATTTGCGCTCACAATGTTAAGTATGGGATGCGCGCACAAACTTGCGCTCACGCAGGGTTCGCGCAGGGTCACTCGCGTTAGACGTTAACGCACATTTTGTGCGCGAAAGTCGTAATACGACGTTCAGCGCGAAGTGTTTTGCCCCTCGCGTTAATGCGTTTTTGCATACGCACAAAACTGTGCGCGAAGAGTGTAATAGTGCCCAGGGACATTAGTTACAGAAGATCAAGAAAAGGCTGAAATGTTGAATGCTGATTTTCCTTCAGTGTTTATCAAAGAGAAACCTACGTCAAGAGGAATGCAAATCAATGATTAAAAACTTACAAATAATATGTGATTGGCTGACTCAAGAAAAGGTGCTGCAGGAACTAAACAGTGAATGTGAACAAAACCCCGGGGATGGATGGAATTCCCCAACGAGTACTGAGGGAGCGAAGTGTGGAAATAAAAAAACAACTGTTTTTTAATCTTTCGAGATTCTTTCTTTCAGGAATCGTATCAGAGGATTGGAGAAAAGCTGGTGTGGTCCCTATATTCAACAAAGGTTCAAAATGTATGCCTGGGAATTATAGACCTGTGAGCTTAACAACTCTGGCTGAGAGAGTATTTGAGGGGTTACTAAGGGATAATATTCAGGAATTCATTGGGCGGCATAATGTCATTAGCAGAAATCAGCACGGATTTATGAAACGCAGATCATGTCAGACTAACCTAATTGCATTTTATGAAGAAGTAAGTACAGATCAGGGGGTCTCTGTGGATGTGATTTACTTGGATTTTGCCAAAGCTTTCAACACACAAGAGGTTATTATTCATATTAAGGAAAATTGATCTAGATGAAAATTCATGTTCTTGGATAGAAAACTGGCTAAAACATAGATTACAGAGAGTGGTCAGAAAATGTACATTTTCAAGATGGACACCAGTTGTAAGTGGTGTCCCTCTGGGGTCTGTTATAGGACCACTTCTATTAATTGATTTATAAATGATCTTGAAATAGGCAGCGAACGTCATGTATCAGTGCTTACAGATGACACAAAGCTAGGAAAGGTAATACAACAGGATATACCTCAATGCAGAGGTATTTAGATAGATTGGGGGACTGGGCACTTAAATGGTAGTTGAAATTTAATGTAGATAAATGCAAGGTTGTGCAATTTTCAGTGAAGAACACACAAGCAACTTATACCCTTAGGCTAGGGTCAGACTAACGCATTTTTCACGTTGTCCGTGAAAATGTGCGTTCGAAGAATGGACGTATTTTTTCACGGAATACGCAATAGCGGTCATTCGATGCGCAGTTTCATCCGTGATTTTGTACGGATCATCAATAAAACACTTCTTGCATCTGGACGTTATGTTGGCCGGACATTAGCAGTGTCTGACGTCTCCAATTCACTCACACACGCCGCTAGCGGACGCAGCGCACTCTGTACGTCAGTACTAGCGGTTTAACGTTCTCGAAAAAATGCGTTCATTTTCCACTTGCGTTGCGCGGCCGGACTTTTGTGCGACCGTACTTCGTATATTGGCCGTCATTGCCCGGCATTTGCTGCTACTACGGCCGTGATTAAGTGCGCCAGAACGCGCGTTCGCACTGCCTCAGTCTGACCCTAGCCTAAATGGTACCAACTTAGAGAAATCAATGTAGAAGAAGGATATGGGAATAATCATAGACTTCAAACTAAGCAACAATATCCAATGTCAAACAGCAACCGTCGAGGCCAGCAAGGTATAGGCATTAAAAGGCGAATTCATTCTCAGGATGAAAACTGAATTTCACCTCTTTGAAAATCAATGGCAAGACCGCACCTTGAATATACCATGCAAGTTTGGGCATCTGTTTTAAATATATGTGGGCATATTTGGCGAGTGCTTCAGAACTCGATAAACACACGTCTTTTTTCGGCCTATGTAACTATGTATCTAACAATTGGTTAAAGAATTTCAGCAAAACTCCATCAGATTTCTCAGTTTGAACATAATGCAGTATTTCAGTAAGATAGAGATAATAATTTAGTTGGGAACCTGTGCAGGTAAAATGCATTTTGTGTAGATCATATTGCGTGGGCAGAAATATAAATGATGTTATTGTCCATTTATGTTTTATTGTGTTATAAAACTACCGGTTTTTGTTAATGATTGCTCGCATTAGTGTAAACCATCACTTATTTTTACATTTGCAGTAGTGATGCGGCTTATTATAACAATGGAATGAATTACTGTATCCTGAGTCCAAACACATGTAATTATGGAAGAAAGCATATATAATTAAACAAGTTTAAAGTTGTATATGTACTCATGTGTTTACATTTGTTAGGAAAGAAAGCATACATAAGAAACAAGTCAAATCCACTAAAGTTGCACTCATCCATACTGTACCATTATTGAGTGCTCAATAGCCCCAAGGGCACCCACTCCATAGAGTTACCAAATGTGAAAGACATGAGCAAAGATACAAAAAAGCCACTTCCAGAGCTGCTGTTTCGGGTGCGCTTGTGCTACCACCTTTACTTCATAGAAACACAGAACCATAAACATTTCAGGGATGCAGCCCCTTCCTCAGTGTGCAGTGCCCTAGAGAACATAACAGAAAATGACCCATATATACATACATACATCAGGTAAAGCAGAGAGGAAACGCCCCCGATAACCACATGAAATCGATAATTGTTCAATAGAGCATTGATTACTAACATCGTGGGACAGCTTACCCACAATCTCTTGCTTGGTATCACCAGTAGCCACAGCGGGTGACTGATATAAAGCACACGTTTCTTTCCGATGAGAATCCCTCTCGAGTGCGTATAGCTCCCCATGAGAACCAGGCACTTTTCAAAGGCAAAGTGGAACTGTTTTTAGAAAACTGCAATTTTTCGGCTGGTATGCAGCCTTCCTCAAGGCTCGAGAAAGGTTGCACAGCGGTTGAAATGTTGCTGCTTTCCAACAAGGTGTTATTTTGGGCAGTGTCTGGTTCTCATGGTTTCCACTGCTGCTTAAAAAACAAGAGCCCTATACTGACTAAGCAGGTAACATGAAGCCAGTGGTAGAAAAATTTGGGGCGACCTGTTAACCATTATCGTCTCCCTATTCCAAGTGGCCCTTTATTAGAAAAAGGCAATGTTTTGGGTGCTGTGTAGCCCGTGCAGCATTTTCAAGGCTTGAGAAAGGTTACTTAGTGGTTGAAATGTTGTTGCTTTCTAATAAAGTGCCACTTTGCTTTTGGGGAGTACCTGGTGCTCAGATGTTTCACTGCTACTTTATAAAACAAGGGCCCTATTCCAGGAGAGCCTGTAATATGAAATCACTAATAGAAAACCTTAACCATTTCAGCTCCCTGTTCCAAATGAATTGGGATATAATTGCCTCGGAACTTAATACTAATGCGAGCTGCTAACATACTTAATCAAATTCCATGCAGACCGTTGTGAGACCTGCATCAGCACAGGTATGCATGGTCATGCAGGGTTAGCACTAGCAGAAGGACACTGGGAACTATTTGTTCTCAGTGTCCTTCTGCATGCATCAAAATGAGGCAACAGATTGCACCATCCACTGGGTCATGGATCCTGAGGTAAGGCATACATACTTTTGTTAAATTTACCAGAGCTCTGGGTTACGTTTACACGAAGTTTAGAACATATCCCTAAATGTATCTGGGGGGGGGTGGAATAGTTTGATATGGGAAATATTATTTTGACATGGTGGAACTGAAAAAGCAAAGGGCTCTACTCCACCATAGCCATTATGATTAAGATCTGCAGCACTCATACGTCTATTTCCCAAAAACAACCTCTTAATATGACGCTGAGCACGTGCATTCAACCTCTTTATTCGACCATGGTGAGGCCTGTTCTGAGTGGAACCTGTCCTGATAAACCGCTGTATGGTCTTGCCCACCATGCTGCAGCTCCGCTTCAGGGTCTTGCCTATCTTCTCATAGCCTAGGCCATCTTTATGTAGAGTAACACTTCTTTTTTTCAGATCCTCAGAAAGTTCTTTGCCATGAGGTGCCATGTTGAACTTCCAGTGACCAGTATGAGAGTGAGAGTGATAACACCAAATTTAACACACCTGCTCTCCATTCACACCTGAGACCTTGTAACACTAACAAGTCACATGACACCGGGGAGGGAAAATGGCTAATTGGGCCCAATTTGGAGATTTTCACTTAGGGGTGTACTCACTTTTGGTGGCAGCGGTTTAGACATTAATGGCTGGGTCTTGAGTTATTTTGAGGGGACAGTAAATTTACACTGTTATACAAGCTGTACACTCACTACTTTACATTGCAGCAAAGTGTCATTTCTTCAGTGTTGTCACATGAAAAGAATTAAATATTTACAAAAATGTGAGGGGTGTACTCACTTCTGTGAGATACGGTATTTATACACATATATATGCCTGCCAGAAAGAAATTATATCAACTGAAATAAATACAAGTACAAACAAAAATGCTCATTTTCATCTGTTTTTGGTTTTAGTTTTAGACAGCCATATGTTTGATGTTATTTTAGCATGAAAATTGCAATTAACAGTACATGGGAAATGCGCTGCTGTAAAATATTTCCAGATTGTATAATATTCACAAGACAAAATCATTAGACTAGACATATAGGGGCGTTTAGCAAATAGTGCTAATTGTACCATAACATGAATAGCATTTTTTTCATGAGCCTATTTTATTACTGTCTGTTCAACAGTAATGCCAAGTGCGTTAGGACAGACATTCTTTTGAGAACAAAACCTTGTGACTTTACACCGCATCATTTTTATTATTATTACTTAACATTTGAGATATATCAATACTCCATATCATCATCCTTGAAATAAGCCTAGCTGGTAATGTGCCATATTGTGCGCCTCAGTTAATATATGTACAGAAAGTGCCCTTAACATTTTAACACGTTGAACATGAAAGCCAACCTGCTTTGAAAAGCTTTGAGATATGTTTTTCCTGCTCGGAACCACAAAGCTTTAGCTAAAATATAAGGGCTCTATTACATTCTTCGCGCACTTTTTTGCGCGCGCGCAAAAGCACATTAACGCGAGGGGCAAAACCCTTCGCTCTGATCGTCGTATTACGACGTTCGCGCATACGATGCGCGTTAATGTTTAACGCGAGTGACCCTGCGCGAACGCAAGTTCGTGCGCGCATCCCATACTTAACATTGTGAGCGCAAATGCGTTCGTGCGCTGGTACGCGGATGGTATTACAATCGATGCGCAACTTTTTACGAACGGCGTTTGCGCGCTTAATTTTAACGTCTTTGAAAAGCTGGTGGTAACGGCAAATCTGAACGTTCTGGCCGAAACAAAATACACCAGCAAGAAAAAAAAAATACAGGACAGTATAGTTACACATTCTACAAATACCCAAACAATAAAATGGAGAGGTTGTACATGTGTTTATTATTGCTGCAGCATATATACACAGAATGATTTTGACAGGCGCAAAAACTGAACGGGAGACAATTGTGGTTCTTAATTCTGATTGGCTGAATCACGTGAAAAAACAGACTGTCCGACGCGCTCTGTGGCAGGATCTGGATAGGGATGCTACTCCACACCCCACGTTCACGCTACCCTGGATTGCAGCGGATCGGAGGTCCCCGTTCTCACTTCAACACCTGTTCGTGGGAGCTACGCGTATGGCGCTCCGTTGTCCGACGGTACTCGTTCTCATCGTATCCCTCGCCTATGCTGCCTCTCATGGCCAACCCGGTCCTCCCGGCTGGCGTCCACACCGGCCTGGAACGTAGGATGGGCATGGCCATCTCACCTAGGGCACTCCACGTTACTGACGGATCGACCTTGCGCTCACCGTGGGACGAGGGGACATCGGAGCCTCCTCCATCTGCCTTGGAACGCTTCAATTTCAGACAAATCTCTCACTACCTACTGGCCCGCCACAGACTGATTCCCCCCCTCACATCGTTCAAATCCCTTTGCACTGCTAAGCGCCCTCTCCAACACGGGATTTCGGTTACATATGGCCTCCTTCAATCTGCACAAAATCAATCTCCACCTACCTTCGAAGGCTCCTGGGATGTGATGCTGGACACCTCCATACCGGATAAGAAATGGCAAGACACTTACGAATTGATTCATCACGGCAGCCCGCAGGCTAGACTACAATTTAACTCTTATAAGGTTCTATCGATGTGGTACTGCACACCTGTCCTGATTTTCTGAATTGGCCTCAGACTTACACCGAATTGCTGGTGATGTGATTCAGCATCTGAAACTTACCTTCACGTCTGGTGGGAGTGCTCGCTCCTCGCCCCATTCTGGACCTTGGTGAGAATACAGTGGCGGAAGTTGCTGATCTTGACCTGCCGTTTACAGCGGGTACGTTTTTACTCAGACATGTTCCTTGCTCAGTACGAACCTTCAAAAAATCTGTGGCACTCCCCATGATCATGACCGCAAGATTGCTAGTGGCTCAGACGTGGGGATCCTCGACTCTCTCAACCTACCGAGATTGGCTTTCCCGGATGGGAGAAGTCGTGAACATGGAGGATCTCATAGCCAGGACAGAAGATGGATTGGAGGCCCATCTACATAAATGGTACCACTGGAGCTCGTACGTGACTTCTGCCTCTTGCCGCACCCGACTAGGGAATGCTACCCGTTGACACCTCCTGACCACCTGTTTTATATAGCCCCAGCTTGGGGCCGATCTAATTCGATTTTACTCCTCATATAAGGGACCTCATTGAAGCCCTCGATTTCCTCCATTTAGACTTGACCGCAGATGCGTCGTGGACGCGACGAGGCACCCGGCCCCGACCATCCTGTACCTACCCTAGACCCAACCCCACACCTTTTTTTCTCTCTTTTCTCCTACCCCTCCTTCTCGCCCTCCCTCATACCCCCTGCCGTGTTTTTTTTTCTACCACTATTCCCATTGAGCCCCATACAGGCTTAGAGCTCGACTCCACCTATCATGCTTCGTACCCTCACTGCCCACTCTTGCTATTGGTTCCCAGGTAAGAGAAACCTTCCCTGCCCTTCACTTCTTATAGGGTATTTTTTCTTCCCCTAATATTAGCCCATAACTCTAATCTCCTACCCCTTGTCTTTACAGGTCTCCTGTGCTGCTCTCGCACGGCTAGTTGCCTTACCACTCTTTGCCATACCCGTGACACTGGCGCATAGGGTTACACTGACTTTACCCCCCCTGTAGTAGAAGGCGTGCGAGTACATGCGCGAACCAAGGCTGTACTGGGAATGCAGCGACACAGGAAACGCTCTACAATACGGCCCTTGCCCCTCCCCTACCTTCCCCCTACTCCCTTTACACCATTTTCTATTAATGTGCTAACGCTATTTTACTATTGTAACGCATTCTGTAATACGTTAAGCCTGAGATGTTGCAAACTGTAGTTTTTTACATGCTGTGCAAGATTACGTAGAACTAGATTGTTCACGCTTATTTGCTTACTTACGCTCTGTATTTCTGCTGCATGGCTTTTTTTTTTAATAAAAAAAAACCCCAGACTGCCCACCGATTTCTGCACGCAACATTAAAATGCGCGTGCATTTTTGCGCGTCTTTTTACGTGCGATATTTTTGATGAAAAAATGCGCTCGGATCGTAATACCTGTGTATAATTTACGCGCTTTAGATGCTGCACGCAAAAAAATGCGCTGCGCGGACAAATTTGCGCAGAGAATGTAATAGAGCCCTAAATGTAGTAGCACTTTTTGGCCAGCAGAGGGAGCCCTCCACCTGTCAAAAAAGTGCTTCGTTGCACTGAACATATATACAGTGGGTCGACTCTGTATGTATTTACTGTGTGGGTAATGGAAAGTCACTTTCCATAAAACCACTAGGTCCTGGTAATGTTTATATGTAAAATCACTTGTTATTGCAGGGGAATAGATATAATTCTTCACCTACTTTTTTTTTTAATAGACATTAATAACATATCCAAGTAGATTTAACCCCTTAAGGACCGCTGACGTACTATGTACGTCCTGCCCACGGGTCTCCCTTAGACCCGCAGATGTACATAGTATGTCAGCGGCTCCTAACCTCCCTCCCGCCCGAATACTTACCTCCCTGCTGGTTCCAACGGAGATCTGGCAGGGAGGAATGCTTTAGAGGGGCTGGCGAGCATGATGACATCACCACGCTGCGTGGTGATGTCATCAGCAGGCGCCCCCTCCCCCCGGCGCCTACATTAAAACCAGGAAGTGGAGGGGGGTCATGACTCGGCGCAAATCGGCGCGGAGTCGCGATTTAAACATGGAGGTGGCTGACATCTTGGTCTCCTGGTCCCTCCCCACCCACTGACATCCCCACCCTATGTGTGAGGATATCAGTGGGCCAGTTAACCCCCCTAGCTGCCAATGGCTTTTCCAATGATACCAAACATGACTAGGTTTGGTGTAAAAAAAAGCTAAAAGAAAAAAAAGAAAAAAATATATATATTTTTTTTTAAAAAAAAAAAAAATTGTCTGGGGGGGGGGGTTAGTTAAATAGGACCTAGGCTGTCATCTAAAAATAATGGGCATAAAACTTTCAGAATTAGCTCAGTGCACATAGGTGAATGGGCTCAGCAGTGAAGGGTTTAAAAAGCAAAAACATGTAAAAAGTGGGTATTTCTATTCTCGGGACAAAATTGTGAAACTATTTAGCCGGGGTCTTTTTTGGCGGTTGTAGATTTTGGGGATTAAATTACGAAAAAAGTGTGTTTTTACCATTTTTTCATCATATTTCATATTTTTTTTATAGTAAATTATAGGATATGATGGAAATAATGGTATTTTTAGAAAGTCCATTTAATGGCGGGAAAAACAATGTATAATATGTGTGGGTTTCATAAACGAGTAAGAGGAAAATTTGACCTAAACACAAACAGCGCCGAAATGTAAAAACAGCAGCGGTCACTAAAGGACGGATTTGTGTAAAAGCACCCAGTCACTAAGGGGTTAATGCTCAGAGAGTCTGATAATACTTAATGCATTCCTTCAACTGAGGATGTGCCAATGTCTTTATGTTATACAAATTAAAAAATAATAATAATAATTCCCTTTTTGGAACAGAATTCAGCTCATCAGTAATATTGCATGCCTAAATCAGTGGGTTTTTTTTTAATGAGCTGAATTATTGTTTCACGTAACAGAATATGCAGTAGTTACAAGCGATAAATATTGCAGGTCATATTCAAATGATTTATTCTTTTGGAACACACCACACAGAATGCCGAGCAGCTCTTAATCTACGCAGTTTGTGTTAACTTATGACATGAATTATTGGAGCGCGTTCATTTCCTTTACCAGGCTAATACATATTTTCCCAATATGCCAACAAAGTAGAGAGTACTTTTGTAAAAGATCACTTAGCACACTATGTGATTTAGAACATTTTGATATACAGTGTAGCTAAAGGTTATGACATTTATAGCACTGCACCGAGAACAAGAGGCTGTGACTTCCTTTTTTTTCTTCAACTTGACTTTGATCTAAACAAAAAAAATCCAGAACTGTTTTCCAGTCAGGTATTACACTTAAATAAAAGTTTTAAAGCAATTTCTAAAAAGTATTATTTTCTTCCAGTAACGGGCTGTGACACAGAGTTAATGTTAAGTGGCCATATTTTACTCTCTTATCATATGAAACAATATGGGCACTATTCCGTAGTGAATGCTAACGTTGGCGTTCGGATGTGTGAGCGCTAGGATAAGTGACTTTAACGCATACCCCCCATATTACCTTCCTGACATTTTTTGCGCTAGCCTGCGTGAGCTTACTGTACTTTGTGCATCCTATACTTAACACGGGGCGCACAATCTTTGATTAGCATTTCGATAAGTAAGGTATTACTTATCGAAAATTAATATACCTCACAGGAGTCTTACTTCTTTGAGGAAAAAGGCAAAATATGACTAACGAAGAAACCTGGGCCAGATCACAACTGGGATGTTAAGTAGCGCACTCAAGTCATAAAGGATAAGGGTTTGGGCTCCGTTCTTAAGTTTAAATTGTCCTATTCCATTCAACACACTAGCCGAGCTTGCATTTCGGATGTTTCACCTGGTTATTGTACATTAACATCTCCTATACTTTGTATGGGAGACGTTTATGTGCCCCAGCAGATGGAGAATGAGCTGTTCCAACCAGCTTGTTTGTCATTTGCATCTGATGTTATTCAGGATTGAATAACATCTTTTAAATCTTGCACTACAGCACAATCACTTAACCCATGAATTTAATCCCACCAAAAATCCCCCCCAAAAAAACACACACCTCAGATCCCTCAGTGGAGAGAGAGGCGCGATCTGCAATTTCCTCTCTCCGTGGGCAGCTGAACACAGGAAACAAGCAGTTCCCATTGTTCTTCCGCAAATCTTTCCCCTGTCCCATCTAGAGCTTGTGCGAGATCACATCTGTGTCCCTGGAATCCTATGAATGCCTGGAGTTGACAACAGCAGCGCCGTGAAGCACCACTGGTTTTATCATACTGCGAAAAGTATTACCATAAGCACAGCTGACAAAGTGGCTCTGAGGGAAGACGGCCGTTAAAGGTGAACCACAAATGGAAAACGGCTGATGCACAAGTTTTCCGTTTGCATGTTGCCCTTAATGTCCAGGTTTTGATCTGGCCCGCTGTGTTTTTGGCAAATAATCAGATCTAATTTGATTTGGCAAATAATAAAATATGGAATATAGAAATGTATATATATAGATATATATACAATATAGTGTAGGCGCCCAATACTAAATGTCAATGGAAAATGATTAAGTAATACGTACTTCAATAGTAGAGCTAATAAATAGTATAATGCTGCCTAAACATGGATAGTGAATGCACAAATAAAACAACCAAAATATGTGCCAAAGAATGTATTTACAAAAAGGAGAAATCCATATAGCGCATCAAGATAAGTTAATGATCATACAGATAATTGTACCAATGATCAATGAAGAGCAACAGTGCTTATTGTCACTTTCTCTGTGCAATAGTGCAAAATTATAGCTGTAAGTGCAATAGTGCAAAAAATGTCCAGTAACGAACAAATAATACTCAATGAGTCAACTTGATCCTCCTTGGTGTTTTAAAATTGGTTCCTGTCATCCCCAGCGTTTCTCAAAAACAAAAGAAAGACACAACAATGATGGTACAGATGGTCACAACAAGTGGCCCCCATTCTTATATTAAGAGAGTTCAGACCACTCACATTTGCAAGTGCCCAAAAAAATCCCGGCTCTAGATTTGAATGCCTCTGGCCATATATAGAGTGATAGAGTGGAGCTGCCCTTCGTTAGCCAGCAATAATCACTAAATAAATCAGAAAGAATCGGGAGACGGCACCCCCACAGCATAATACTGTAATATACTAGAAAGTAATGTATTTAGAAATACACTCACCAATCCAGGAGCCTCATGGACACAGGCTTGGTCAATAAAGCGTCAGACACTCTAAGGTAATTGCCCAGAACCTCTTTGCTTCAGCAATCCATAGACCGTGCTGTCAGCCCTCTCTTCAATGAGCCCTATTCCAGGCCGGCCAGTAATAGCACGTCACAAGACTAAAGAAAACTGTGTCATCCATAAAGTTTTCACAACTCCATATTGTCAGCTGAACTATGAGCCAGGAGCTATATCAGTAGGTGAACCAGTGATTCATGGGAATGGGAATTGCTCGTTAGTCTCTGTCACTTTATTTGTGACAAATAAGTGAGTCAAAGACTACTACTACAAATAAGTGAGTCTAACGAGCGATTCCCATTTGAAAATGTACAGTTACAATGTATTTATTTACTTCATTGGGATTTTAACGATAATAGTAACCTGGATCCCATCACATTATGTATCCCTGTGAGTGACGCCTGAGTTCCTCTTTCATTATTTCCTCCTTCTGATTTCTGTATATCAATTATGAACAAGGATATTCCATGGTTAACACTAAAATGGTGACGGTAAGCAGGAAAATCTTCACCGTCTCCACTGTAACATCATATTCCAGGGTAGGTGCTAACTTAGCACCTTGCCCTGGAACATAGCGCAAAGCTGCAGAATACCAGCAGCGGTGTTCCACGTTGTTGCGCATAATGTCTCGTGGAGTCCATAAGACTACATGGAGCTTTGTGCGTCCCCGCCGCGAGTGGAGTGATCATGAGTGAGACTAGAAACTATTTGTTGCCAGTCTCAATTTGCTCCTGGCAACAAGCGGCAGATCGGGCCACCCTTTTCACTGTGGGATGAGAAGTGAGTATGGGATTTTTAAGGGGATTTTTTAGAGCTTGTTAAATGATTTTGCATTTGCAGAGTCATTTATCACCAGCTCTAAGGAGTTAAAAATTGTCAGTTCAGTCTACGACGTTATCTTGCGGCAGCACCTTGGAATGCCTCACTTATCGAGATGGTAACAAATGACTGCGCTCCCCATGTTAGGTGTAGGAGATGCTAAGTGCAGTAAGATTTCCCAAGCTGCTAAGCGAAAACCGATTCTACCCCAGTGTAGGATCAACTTTGGAATATCGATGCCAGACATTAAATTTACTAATCCTAGGACTAACATTTAGGCTAGTGTCAGACGAGCGCACTATGTGTGCCTGTACTGACGTGGTTTCCGGCGTCTGTCGAAGCATTGTGACACTGCAACGGGGCCGGCCAGACGCTGTTGCTTGCACACAAATTGCACGTGCATCAGTGGCCGTGCTGCATCCGTGCAGAAGGTCTCTCCGTCAAAGTGCTAAGATGTGCGTTGACGGAGCTGCAAAGCGCGATCCTCCATAGGAGGATCGAGCCTTGCAGTGCTGAGTGCACTAACTGCGCTCAGCGAGGTGGCCAGACGGGCGTCGAGAGAAAGGAATGTCCACTCTCACGGACGTTCCTTCCGCTCTTCAAAATGCTCGTCTGACACTGGCCTTACATGTAGAGAAGCTACATTAGCAACAATTATGGAACAGAGCCTGGATTTGTTAAGTTTACAACAGCCCTGGTTAAGTTTACACCAACCTTGGAATAGGGGCCTGAGAAACTAACTAGATCTTACGTATTTGCATATGCAAAACAACTGAATAACACTTTCATTATCAAACACTTTTTGCTGAAAAAAATATCAGCATCCCGTTCATCTGAAACATGCGATGCTATGTTAACAGTATAGGGTAAAATGGCAATTTTGCAGAGAGATTATTATTCCAAAGCAAGTAAAATAACAAAATAATGTAAATTCACAATTATTTTATATTTTTTATGTATTCATCGACTCTTTACAGAAATATTGCTGGGAGGAAAGGTTTTAATCTTTAGATGGCGTCCCTTAAGTGTCACTATCAGAAGAAGAAAAATTAATAGAGAGAAGAGGAGCCTTTTCATTGTTAATTAATTGTTATTTTTTTGAATAAGCAAGAAAAAAAATGCACAGTCTGGTAAAAGACACATTTGAGCAGTTTTATTAATTTCTGTCTACAGAAAGGTGATTGGACAAGTTACATAAAGAAAACAGTTTAGGCCCTGGAGGGGTTATTTAATTAGTAACCCCCCTTGACTTTAGATATACTCACCGTATATTCTGTGCTGTAGAAAGCATCTTGGCCATGGTTCAATTATAATCGGCACGTGCTTGACAACTGGGCATGAAGCCAATCAAATAAATATAACTCTAAACGAAGAAGCACCGAAAGCAACACAGAATTTACTCATTCAACCTGCAACACCTCCTTAAATTACATCTACCTCCTAAATAACAGTCTTCGGGGAAGACCACCAATCTGATGGACTCATATAGTGTCCGGGAACAACAGGTGGAGGGACATTCATGACACCACAACATTTATTTTTTCCATATAAAGTTTTTATTGGTGTATATACAAAATTAAACAACATAAAACATCGTAGCAGTCAGTGCAAACGGTCACGCAGGACCGGCAGATATAGTCAGCTAATGAGAAAGAAAAAGAGCGATGAGTTATGAATATACGACAGGGAGTGCCGTAAAGTAAGAGAAAAACACCTTTATAAAATAAGAAAAGCATAACAAAGTAAAGAGAAAAAAAAATAAAAATAAAAAAGAACACAGCTGTAACAAGGTAACGATAACGTGAACACGCTTCAGCAACTAGAGAGGGGCCCTGGAGGATACAAAGGTCGACCACCGCTCCCATGTCTCTGAGAAGGTAGGCAGAGAATCAGACAGTAAGTGTCACATGTGTTCGTATTTATACACCCCCTCCAACTTAAGTACCACTTCTTTAATAGTGGGTGGCGTAGCAGAACGCCAATGTTTGATTACAAACTGACTTAGCCACTGCAAGTGCAATGGGCAACACGCCTCAGAGAAACACCAGGATCGAAGTGGGGAGGAAGGGCAGTAGGTACAGTTCCGGAGTCGGGTGTAGGTCCAGGGATGTGCAGTGCGAGATCATTCTCCACAACTCTGACCAGAAGCGACCCCACAACATTTAAATGGTCATGGTGACTAGAAGGAAGACCCGTGCCCTTTGTTGCATCATTGATCATCAATTCGTCATTTTGGAAGCATTCTGCAATACAAAAAAAAAAAAGTAACCGAACCCATAATGAAGCAATTAGTTTTGGATCGATTTATCTTGTTAAGTTTCAAGTTGCTGACGTCTGGCCAACACTCGCTAGCCACGAGGGTCCTTCTAATCCTATTTCTACAGCAGCATCCTATGACCTGGTGACTAAAGCTCTGTGTTCTAGACATGTGCATTCGTTTTAGTACTAAAACGATTTAGTCCGAATTTTGGGATAATTTAGTTTTCGTATGACTCAAGAGAAACGAAACTGCTCAGTACAAAAAACGAAGAAACTAAAATAAAATGCACTACATTTTAGTGTCAGTCCTTTTTGTGATATTACATTGATAAGTGAAGGAGACCAGCAATGAAGAGCGCAACATCCGAAGTTCTGCACCCTCCACATGCCAATGCAGTAGGATTTTCTATACAGAGAGGGGCATTAATTAATGCAGGAGGATGTTCTATACATTATACAGAGGGGTATTCATGCAGGAGGATGTTATTTACATTTTTACAGAGGAAGGTATAAATTGAGGAGGATGTTCTATACAGAGAGGGACATTAATTAATTCAGGAGGATGTTCTATATATATACTGAGAGGGGTATTAATTAATGCAGGAGGATGTTCTAAACATTATACAGAGAGGATCCTTTTTTCTCAGCCTTTAAATCCAGTGGCTGTGAGAGCGGAGATCGGCTGCTTGTTACCTTATCTCTCAGTACAATGTATCAGGCTCAGCTGTTACAGTAACTGACTAACAGCGCTCAGAGATTCAGTAAAACAAGGAAATAATATTGTTCTAACCGGTTATATATATATATAAAAATATTATTTACTAGTTTTACTGAAACTCTGAGCGCTGTGATGAGCAGCAGTCAGTTACTGTAACAGCTTTTCCTGATACGGGGCAGTATTACAATGTTGGTGCTAACTTAACCAGAGCTGTTGTAAACTGAAAACCTCCATAGGCTATAATGGCTCTGGAAGTTTACAACAGCTCTGGTTAAGTTAGCACCAACTATGTAATATGGCCACATTGTGCTGAGAGTGAGAGATACTGTAACAAGCAGCGATCTCAGCCCTCTGAGGAGCCACTACAATAGTATTGTATCCACTGGTTTTCGGATGAATGAAATTTAGTTTTCATACTAAAGAACTGAAACGAATTTCTTTAGCAACTAAATAAATTGCAATTTAGGACTAATCCATTAGTTCAAAACGAAATTTTGTGCTGTGCACATGTCTACTGTGTTCCTTATCTTCCTAGTTCAAGCAGGGTGATGGAATTCCTGTTTTGTGTGCATTGCTGCTGAGGAGGTGGCATGCTGGAGGAGATCAGCTGTCGGAGGACTTGCAGAAGACAAATCTTTTTTTCAAACTACAGAAGGACTACCGGTTTCACTAGCGTTAACTAGAAAGTGTTTAGGGCACAACCGAAGAACAAAAGAATATCTGTTTTGATTTCAAGCTGAGCTACGATCTCTAAAAAAGAAATCACGTGTTTCATACGGTTTTATAAATTTCATTTGACTTCACAAAAAATTATTTATGACACCTTCGTGTTCACCAGTTACTTTAGAAATCGTGTTGGTGTGTTTGACGTTAGTTAAAAGAGATAAACATGTTCACCTAAGCTTTATAAAGTCACCAGCCGGAAACAAAACAGGTCTACATTTACGACGAAAACCTAAGATAGAAGACCTGAGAGCTATGGTAAATCTTGGGAAAGAATAAGACTTTATTTAAGATGAAAGGTATCACATCTTTAGACCGCGTAACAACAATGCGAACTGTGCGATTCTTCAAATAAGAATTCCATTGAAAGGGAGAAATAATGAACGGAGGCTTAAGGTGAGCTATTGCAAGAACAAACAGATTGATCTTCAAAGAGTAAGACAGTATTGTAAGACGGATTCAGGGATAGCTGTAGGAAGCTTACCCATGGCTTTCAGGAATGGTGGCCAGTTTCTGTGGTGCTAAAACATGTACATTCATATGAGCTGAGTGAGCATATAAAAAAAATATCTCGGGTGAACACAAGGTTTAATATATCATGGACATTAGCGGTTATTTATTTTTTATGATGTAGGACCCGTAACGAACACACAAATGGAATACAAAGCTCAAGAGAAAAGAAAGTAAGTGTGGATATTTGTGGCCCAGCAACATTATCACCAACTGTTATTTTAGGATAATGTTTGAATTAGACATGTGCGATTCGGTTCGGTCTGAAACGATTTTTGGCCAAATTATCGGAAATTTGGATCGATTTGAATTCCAATATTATTATTATTAATATTGTCATCATTTGTATAGCGCCAACAGTTTCCGCAGCACTTTACAATAACCAAAGGGATCGAGATACATATAAACGGACATATGATGGAAACAAGACCGGAGTTGTCTAGACGGGATGTGCTTGCGGAGTAACGAAGACATGTAGGGAGGAGTTGAGTTATTGAGCGATTTGAACTTGAGCGTCAGTATTTTAAACTGTATTCTGGAATGTACAGGAAGTCAATGGAGGGACCAGCAGAGTGGGGAGGTACGCGAGGTACGTTTGGTGAGAAAACCCACAAATGAAATACAAAGCCCAAGAAAAAAGAAAGTATGTCAATATGCGATATTTGAACCGAAAAGCTCTTTGAATGAAAATATCACAAATCGATCCAAACCGATCCAGTTGTAAATCGACCAGATCCAAATATAATTGGATATACTCAGATTAATACAGACTGTTCCATGTCTCTATTGTCACAGACGGCAGGCTCGCAAGGAAGCCTCTTGCTCAAGCAATGCACGTTGAGGTCTGTTTTCTTAACCTATGGGTTACTGTATGGTTCCATTCTCTCCTAAACTGTCGGCCTTTGCCTGGTAGGTTAGGATAAACATTAGTTCTTTGGTACGGTAGGCACTTTATTGCAGAGGTATAGTAGGTATTTGTTAAATGTGTTTTTATGCACAGTCCCTTGGATGGCTATGGGAATCAGTATAGCAGCCCTCTTAGGGAAAGGGAAGAGTTTTCATTCACACCTTCTAAACATGTCAAACCATGATACTTTATTTGCGAATGTGTGCAGCAAAAACAACAATATTCTGCTTCAATTTATCCAAAATTCCAAAAGGTATTCATTTTAAACCACCCATATCAGTTTGACCGATATCTGTCATCAGTATCTTCCCACTTACTAAAACTTCAGAGAAATCTGAAATATCCATTTTATTAACTGCTTATATCTGCAGTGTTAAACCTCTCCCTCGCTATATAGTGTATAATATAACAAACCAGAAAGCGAGTACACCAAATATTACATTCAATGAGAACAGCAACAGCAGCTTTTTACATTTCTTACCCCCTTCAGGAGCACATCAGTTATTAACCCATTCAAGACCCTTTACAGGGTTTCTAACCTTAAGCTCTGTTTAAAAATGGTGGAAGTTTAGTTCACAATAGATGGCCATGGATTGCTTAAGCCTGCCAACAGCATCAGTGTATTCCACCCTTGGCAGGTACCTATTCTGCCAACCTAATGACTGTGCTTATGGATCAACTCACTTATCGAGGACCAAGTCCTATCTGGAGCTCCCTGCAGTACAACCTTATACCTGTTGGCAAGCTTAAGCAATCCATGGCCTTCTATTGCGAACTAAACTTCCACCATTTTTAACCAGAGCTTAAGATCAGAAACCCTGAAAAGGGTATTGAATGGGTTAATAACTGCTGTGCTCCCGAAGGGGGTAAGACATGCACAAAGCTGCTGTTGTTGTTCTCATTGAATATAATATTTGGTGTGCTCACTTTCTGGTTTGTTGTATTGTTTTACTTGAGATGCACCCACACGGAATGCTTAGTTAAGGTTGAGTGCTGCCCCCCCCATGTATTTAGTATATAATATATATACGCACAGTATATACATACACACATTTTATGAAACGTCTTGAACATGGTTTGACATATTTACCTGAGATATATATGTATATAATCCACATTTATAATGGGAGGTTTATTGTGATGCGATTTGAAATCACATGCTGTTTGATACAATGTAGAGCTGGTAATTCCAAATACAATATAATGAAGTGGAAAATGCAAATTGTATTGCGTATTCAGACTTTAATCATGAGGTTGGTTACAGGGCTGACTGAGCATCACAGAGAATATACTTTAGTAACATCAGTTCAGGCACTGGTAGTAGCCATTATTGGCACGTGATACAAGACTGCAAACCTGGCTCTCCTGTTGATGGTCGGAATATGTCAGTGGTTCCAAATCCTGTTTCTCAAGTACCCCTAACAGGTCAGACTTTACTGTAAGGATTCCCTTGGGGAAATGCAGACTGGATCCTGCAATCACTGAGCAGCAAATCATATCACCTGTGCTGTGCTTCACATATCTGTCAAACCTGGAGTGTCAGCAGGTCCTGAGGACCAGGGCTGGGAACCAATGGACTATGAGGAGGCATTCAGTGCATCATGGTCAATGCAGATCAACAGCATTCCCAATCCAGATTTATAAGCCTTACCTAGAACTTTCCTTTTCGCAGGAGGCAGGCAGGAGATGCAGCGATAGTCACGAGGGTTAGTATTTAGTCTCCGAGTCTAGAGTTCACAATGAGGATTCGGTATACGTGGTTTCCAGAGAGTAGCGGCATTTAATCTGTAAAATGTGTGTTGGAGGAAGTGTTTTGGTTCAAGTTGGATATGCAAATCTCCTTTGTTTCATTCCATCATCCATCCACATACAACCTCAGCATATGAATGTTTTATTAGGATTTACTTACTGAGAGATTGATAGAGATTGTTACAATGCAGGAGATTTTAAGAAACAATTTAGAAAAAAATCCTATGCCATGAGGTTTTATCAAATGTAAGTGGGGACAGCACTTCACATTCACCATTTGGTTTTATGTATAGGTCCCAGACATTTAATGCATTTAAACACGACTGTATGAGTCACATGCAACGACGAATTGCCTTAACCTCGTCACTACCAAAAATGTGTATACAAGTTTTTGCATTGTCATCTTATAACACTACATTTTGCCCATGAAACCTCTCCTACAAAGAATTTTTATGCAGATCTCCCTGTAACGAAGGGGTCCTCAATCTTAGCCCTCAAGTTTTGGAACTGTATTTCCCCCATGGCTCTGTCAACCTAATGAGTAGCTGAGTATCATGATGTACCAAAATCTCTGGAGGGCACGGTTGAGCACTCCCTGCTGTGTGGAATAAAGGTCTCGTTTGTTATTATTATCCTTTATTTATATTTCGCCACAAATTCTGCAGCGCTTTACAAGGTGTACAAGGAGTCGATACATTAGAATACCACACATGGAGGATGACCTGATTCAGGGGGACCCTGTTCCCAAGGGAACTTACAATCTATGAGATGTACAAGTATTTTGTGAGGTAGGTGCATTCATATTGTTAGGCGTCTTGCCCAAGGACACTCGCTGGCTGGTGGTGTCTTCTGAGTGGGATCAAGTCGTTTTCCATGATTGTAGATCATGTAGATTGGTTAGGTTGAACCTACTTCTCGTAAAGTCATGACTTGCGTCTCCACAGTTGTATTGGACGGATGTGCTGAATGGGATTTGACTTGCTCCTCCACGGTTGAAGGGTAGAGACATTACCACTGGATTCCACAGCCAATAGTGTGTGGTAGGCAAGAATGTACCATTAGGTGTCGTGCCCAAGGACACTTGCTGGAGAGGTGCACTAGTCGGGATTCAAACCTTGGTCTCCATGGTTATAGAGCAGTGATGTTACCTCTACTCTATCTAGCCGGTACTAATTTGTGTTACCCTATATCACTGTAGAAGCTACAAGGAGCAGCCCCCCACCCTAACTGCAATAAAAGGTACAACAAACTTTGCTGTTGCATTACAACAGCCAGGGAGAGGGCAGAATACAATGAGAGCTCTGGGGTCACTCAATACTGTACGTGGACAATGTGGTTTGCATTGAATACGTCACAATTCTATATAATCTAGAGGTTGCGTTTGTTGATTCTAGAGTGGAAAAAAATATCAATATCCATAGTATTTCAAGATGATATAAGGAACTGTATCCCTAAACTCGATGGACAAATTACATTTAAAATCTGGATTTTTGACTGCGTTTTAGTAAAGACAGAGATTCGATATGCTATAAAATAAATGTAAAATTATGTTAATTTGATTAGAACAGCTGCTAAATGCAATCACTCAATGTTAAAAATAAATGATGGGGAAAGTGCATTAAACTGATTGGAAAGCGAAACCTACGTCTTGCCATCTCACATAAATTATTGCACAGGTAAAGATGACTATCAAGGAAAGGCGCTATACAATAAATTGAAAGGGATGCATTCTGTGAGCTCAGCACATCTATGACTTATTAGAACAACCAGGGAATTGAAAAGCGACAGCCGAAGCAAAAGCCATTTGTCTAAAAACAACAAGTTCTATTAATTGTATTTTGCGGATACATTTTCAAGACGTCTCAACGTGTCACAGCTGATGTATATAGGAAGGTAACTCACGGATTTAAACCAAAATCCCACTAGAGAATATTTTCTGAGATGTGCATGGAAATAAAAGGAATCCATCTCTCTTCTTTACCGAAAAGATGGCAACCAAATTTGCCGTGTTACTCATACTGATTGGCCGGTAAATAAAGTTGGTACACATCTGAAATGTTCACTTGCTAAGCATTTGTGGTCATGACTACGTAATAATTCATGAAGGACTTCCTATGTACATCCTAATGACCAAGGGGAACACAACCAACCCACACACAGATTGGACCAGAGGGAACTGTCAGCCAGCACATTACTGTTATAACTGTGTTGGTATAACAATCTTTACAGGGTTATTCTAAGAGAATCGAAAAGTTACCGCACGTTAGGTGACTTTTTGTTCTCTTCAATTCAGTGCGATTTGGCGATCCCATTTGGGCGACCCTGCGGAGTATTCAGCAAGCACCACAGGACCGTCGTAGTGCAGGGAAAAGTCGTTGCAAACCCGACGAACACTCACCGCAAATCCCGGCGAAGGCACAACGAAACCTGCGAAAACATCTGGATTAACCCTACCGAATACGCCGGAGAAACCCGAGCAGGAGCTGATCAGAGCGCAGAGCAGCCGCCGGAAAAAGCCGACACCGTATATGAATGGAGTGATAAAAAAAACTATATGCTTGAATGTTTGAGAAGTGAAACGCTGTTTGCAAACAAACTACTGAGGGAAAATGTCTGAAATTTACATATAAGATCCAATAAATGATAATAAAAAGGGCTGTTACAGAAAAAAGAAAAAACAATTTAAAAATAAAACGGGAAAAAAAATTACGCCAAAAAATGACTGAAATATCCTAAAAAAATCTAAAGATAAAGAATTTTTTTACTGCAGAATAAATAGTTTATTAGATATTGAAATAAAACGGGAATATTTTTAACATTGAAGCCTATGGGATTCGCCTGAATAAACCTGTTGAATGAAACCATCGAACAGCAGGGAAATTCAGCAACTTTTCACTGCTGTTTTTTGTTCTCTGAATAAACGAAGCATTGCTTCTCTATGGGGATTTCACTGCCCTCGAACAGGCACCGAACAGGCACCGTATTTGCAGGCAATTCGCCAAGATTTGGCAAACTGCCTGCTCTCTGGATAGCCGAATGGCCAGGAAAGGTAAGCGTACGCTGAATTTCAGCTTTCGGTTACCTTTTGGCCACAATTCAGAGCTCTTTGAATAACCCTGATACTCAAAATTTCCATTTTACCTTATATTTAATTGTTACTCCCTTAACGCACGGTGAACTATGCCACCCTCGTGGCAGGTAGGCCTAAACGCTGCACAGGGGCATATCATGCCCCGCGGCTTTCTAGCTGTCCTTCAGCCTGCATCCCTTCCTAGCAGCCGATCACTATCACTGAAGTCGTTAAAAGACCATATCCGTAGCAAACAGTCACGCTGACTATGCATGTATCGTATCGTTTTCCAGATACCCAATAATTTTGCAGAGAGAGAGAGATCTATTAGTGAATATGCAGCCGAATGAAAACAGTTCTCAGATCCCTCCTCAATTCTGTACAATCATTTGTAATTTGAAGTGGAATGCAGCAGGGTTTTTAGGATAATAAATGACTCGCAGTACCAGATTTGTAGACTTACATCTAGTAGAGACATGGTTAACACGGAAGCGCAGTCTTCTTTGGCCCCCTTGTGCCTTATGTATTTTATTGGTATTCCAGCTCATGTCAGTTCAGTTCATGTCAATGTGACACATTTTCTGCTCTGTATCAGATAATGAATTGGCCTTTGTCAGTCATCAGTTATCGCATGTGTCTTGCAGGTAAAATTTCTCCATAATTCATATATAGTGAATCTTTTATTGTAGCAATTGTACTTGTGCCACTTTAAAACCTATGGAATCCGTGGAGACATTTTATGTGGTTTGAAGATCAGTAGCTGGAAATTGTCAATTATTAAATGTTTCCAAAAAGTCTTTGGTGTACAGCTCGTAGACATGAGACATCACATCCAAACCTTGTGTACTAGAGGAGTTTATATCATTCGCCTGGCCAGATACAAAGAAAAACAAATATAAAGAAATACAAATACAAATATAAAGAATTCTGCTACCAGATGTAATAGTTCTGATGAGTTCCTGGTGGATTACTAGACTGGGTTACTTCAGTATAGACATGTGCTTTTCGTTTCGTCTGAATTAGAATTCGTCCAAAAATTCACCATTTTTTTGTTTTCGGAAGCATTTCTGAAAACGACAGTCGGCCGTCTGAAACTTTGAATCGTTCCGAAAGAACGAATCAAAATGATCCGAATCAACCTGAAACTGGAAAAAAAATCTATGCAATTCAAGACAAAGCAATGGGTTAATGGGCATTGGGCATCTCACAGGGCACAGAGTATGTCCCAAGCAAAGGGTTAATGGGCATTGGTCATCTCACAGGGCACAGCGTATGTCCTAGCAAAGGGTTAATGGGCATTGGGCATCTCACAGGGCACAGATTATGTCCCAAACAAAGGGTTAATGGGCATTGGTCATCTCACAGGGCACAGCGTATGTCCTAGCAAAGGGTTAATGGGCATTGGGCATCTCACAGGGCACAGCGTATGTAGTAGCAAAGGGTTAATGGGCATTGGACATCTCACAGGGTCCCCTGTATCCTTTTTTTTTACAGTTGATTTTTGTTTTTAATCATTATAAAATGATATGAAATGGAAACGAATCAATCGGAAATTTCGAATTGGTCTGAAAGAATGAATCGCAAACGATCCAAAATGATCCGAAACGAAAGGGAAATCGATTCGAAATGATTCGAAAAGATTCGAAATGAAAAAATACCGCCGTGCACATGTCTACTTCAGTGCTTGCTAAATATTCTGAAGCCTATTCGACTGATTCGATGATTAGAGGAAACCTTGCCATTTGAGGTTAGTTTAAAAACAGAGCCATATCTCATCCAATCCAAGTTCATTCATCTATTACTTATAAAAAATATGAAGTAAAGAAGCAAGAACCAGAAAAAAAGGATTAGTTCGAAACGCCGCAGAAAACCTGGCAAACGTACCCAACGATCCGCCGCAAATCCACCGAACATGTCCAAAAAAAGTTGACCCGTCGAACACAGCGCCAACCAGCCTCCAGAAAAAGCAGACAAACTGATGAGCAGGGGTAAAAAAAAAAAACACCAAAAAAACAATTGAAGCTTTCAAAATTTCAAACGCCGTTTGCAAAATCAATACTGGACGAAAATGTCTGAAATTAACATATAGGGAATTGGTTCCCAGCCGCGGTCCTCAAGTACCCCTAACAAGCCAGGTTTTAAGGATCACCTTGGGGAAATGCAGACTGAATCCTGCAATCACTGAGCAGCAAATCATATCACATGTGCTGTGCTTCAAATATCTGCAAACCTGGCCTGTTAAGGGTACTTGAGGACCGCATTTGCGAACCACTGCCCCATATGTTGATTCCAGACATTTTCATCCAGTATTGATTTTGCAAAGAGTGTTTGAAATTTTGAAAGTTCCCATCGCCGACATTTCAGTGCTCTCTCTCGCTCCATGTAATTCAGGGAATCAAAAAAATATATAAATAGATAAAGAGATTTTTTGCTGCAGATTAAAATAATAAATTATAGAATATAAATTATAGAGGTGCCTTGATGTTGGCGGGTGAGCTTAGTTTTATAATGCCCATTGATAAAAACCAAACCTCTAATTGTGTTTAGTTTCACACGGTATAATGGGAATAAGCGCAGATGAAATTTTTTTCTTTGTTATGTTTCACACATGTTGTTTGGCTGGATGCATTTGGTGGTTGCAGCCGCCCCATCCGGGAATAGGCGCGACCCCACCCCTCCTGCACTATGTATGTTTCAATGTACTTCTAGCCAGGTCATCCCTGCAGCAAGACTCCGCTCCGTGTCTTTGTTTTTGATCCCAAAGTGGATTTTTTTTCTGGGGGGAGCATAAATAAAGGCCCACCAGTCTGCCTCATGTCTGACAAGCAGCATGAGCAGGTATAATTTGCTATACAGCAGCCTGTGGTTTTATTTTGGATAGGACTCGCCCTTATAGAGGTGCCTTGATGTTGGCGAGCTTAGTTTTATAATGGCCATTGATAAGAAACCAAACCTCTAATTGTGTTTAGTTTCACACGGTATAATGGGAATAAGCGCAGATGACATTTTTTTCTTTGTTATGTTTCACACATGTTGTTGGGCTGGATGCATTTGGTGGTTGCAGCCGTCCCATCGGGGAATAGGCGTGACCCCACCCCTCCTGCACTAAAATAATAAACGGTTTATTAGCTATTGCATAAAACCGGGAATATTTTTAACACTGAAGCCTATGGGATTCGCCTGAATAAACCTGCCGAATGAAGCCACTGAACAGCAGTGCATTTCACTTACATTTCACTGCTGTTTGATGTTCTCTGTATAGGTTACTTCTCTATGGGGGATTCAGTGCTGTCGAACAGGCATCGTATTTCACTGGCAATTCGCCAATATATGGCGAATTACCAGCGTTTTTGAATAGTCAAATGGCCCCGAAATTGCAACATACAGAGAAATTTAACATTTGATGTAATTTCGGGGCCAGTTTGGTTCTCTCTGAATAACCCTATATGTTTGCATCCCATATTTCAAATACTGTAGATGCTAAAGTGCTTGCTAGTGAAGGGATTAACACTTAATCCTAGTATGGCGAGTTACCATCTTCAAAACTGGAAATATTTTGTGATGTTCAAAACCACCTTTCAATATTTAGGATGGGCTGGCCAATTTTTAAAAGCAAATCGCACGTTCACGTGGATCACAGTTCTTTTCATTTACGGTGCTCCTTGGGAAGCCAGGTTTAGCATTCAGTCTCCTTGGGGAGGAAATAAGGACACATTGGCTTCAGCTGACACTGAACAATCACAGTACCTGAAAAGAAATGCAAAACTCAAAGAGACAGGGTCGTCCTGATTCAATAACAGATTAATATTGTTCACTGTATTGATTAAATCACAATTTTTTATTGTATTGTTTCATGCCACGTTAATATTTGTAAAGCGCATCCACCGGTGTTGCCAACAACAGTAGAAAAATGCTGAATGAAGACTAGCCACAGTTTTTCCCTTTTTACGGAAGAATAACAACAGGGGTCCAGTCAAGCAGGTACCCGTAGGAATGTAGCTCCTCCGCTATTTTTGCAAAAAGAGCGGATTTCCCTTTTGGTCAGCACACTAAAAATAATTATTTAAGTTACAATAAATATTCTAGTTAGGAAAATTATGATAACGTTTCCCTAAAACCCAACTACTCTGTTCTTTAACCCCTTCATTACTGAGGACGTGCGCGGAACGTCCTAATAGTCTCCCTCTGTATGCTGAGGACGTTCCCCCACACGTCTTCAGCCTAGCGGGATCTTTCTCAAATACTCACCTCTCTCTCCTCTGGGGTCCCGCGGCGTTCTGATGTCCTCGAAGTCAGACGCTGCTTTTCATCGTCAGACGCGATGACATCATTTTAAGGCGGCCACCAGGCAATGATAGGAGATCGCCTGAAAGGAGGGGGGGATCCTTTCGGATCCCTCTCCCTCCCAATCAGGTTCAGGTGAGGGGTAAAGCAGGCATCATTGAAAAGGGGAGAGTCTCCTGAGGTGCCATTCGGCGCTGGATCGCGGTCTAGTTCCAGTGGGGGCTGCCATCTTGGATGGCAGCTCCACCTCCTGGTCCCCCTTGTCATCTGATGTCATTGCAAATGACGCGATGACGTCAGTTAGCCGGGGAGCCCCTAGCTGCCCAGGAATTTCCTTAGGAAATCCCATGGTGGAGATAGGGGGTTCCTTTGAACCCCATATCTCCAGATCAAAGGCAGCTAGATGGGTCATGTTTGGTATCATTGGAAAGGTCAGAGCATGACAATGTTCAAAGTAAGAAATTATAAAAATAGTAATAAAAAATAATAATAATTAAAAAAAAAAAATTGTGTGTGTTTTTTATTAATGCAGCAATATTGTTCCCATTTCAATTATAATGTGAACAATGATGCTGCACTAATGATTTTTTTATGGGGGGGGTTGTAGCTAAAAATCACATAATTCCCCCCCAAAAAAAGTAACGAGTTTCAAATTTTTTTTAACAAGCGCACCGCATAGAATATATAAACGCAAAGGCTCGGATGATAAAATGTGAATAAAAATCACATAACACGCTGTAGATGATTGAAAATTCTACTTTTATTGCATTTTTTGTTACAATATTCAGGCAGAGCATGACGTATACATATAATAATGATACATTATGAATCTGCCGAGTCTGCCAGAGAAAAGGATATATAATATGTCTGGGTCATATAATAAAACGTGACTTCAAATTGCGTTTAAACATGATGAGCAAAAACGGTAAAAATGAGCTCAGCGCACAGGGGTGAAATGGCTCAGCAGTGCAGGGGTTAATCAAATTTTAGTGTGAGCCAAGGGTGGAATGAAAATGGGAACTTGACGGGGTAAGGCAGAAATCTTGGTGAGTTGCCTCACTTCTTTATGTTGGACTCGACCCTGAATAACAGTGTTGTCATTGTTCAATGTAATTCGACCATTCTTTGGAGGAAATTCGCCGTCCATTGTTGCGTTCTCATCGTAGTCGAAGTTCATTGTTGAAACAAGGATTGTTAGCGTTATTTGCAACAACTTTGAACATCGGTGTTTGGTGAGTTTCCACTGTCGACTCTTGAAAATCGACATTTATTTAGACGAGGCATTTTATTTGAAGCTATTTGCAGTGTTCATGGGAGAACAAATAAACTGTGTCTTTCTACTCATCAAAGTGAAACTGAACAGCCAACAACCCACACCTATTTAATGAAGCAGCTCAGATCTACTAATTAGGTCTCAGCAGTTAATGTGGAAACAGCATCTGTCCGTTAACCATCAGCAATCGGCAGTCGCAAAGAAACCTGAAAGTTGTTAGTTTCACAAAGTCTTGTAAATGAGCGAACCTTAGACCTTTCAAAATGTTTTCGCTTTAATAACTGATCACGAAGTTTCTGTGCAACAACACACTGAGTTAATCTAAGGCTTCTAATACAGAACCACACAAAGCTGAGTATAATGATGCCCCTATTTATAGCGTGTGGTTAGAAGTAGGAATTTCTGTTCGGAACGAACACTGTGATGCGTTTGTTATTTCATATGATATTCATTCAATTCGCTGTTATTTTAATTCCTTTCCTCAAGAATAGATGACTTTTGTATATTTCCAAAGCTAAACTTTTTTCCACAACCATGGCCTAAAATACTTAAAACCACTTTACTACGGTAAGGGAACTATTCCTTGGTGAACGCTAAAATGGGGATACTAACAGGGACGGACTCCATGGAGGTTTGTGCTTCCGGGCAGCAAGACCCCGCAGCGGAGTGATCACGGAGGGAGACTGGGAACTATTTGTTCCCAGTCTCACTCTGCTCCTGGTGACAAGAGGCTGCAAATCGGGCCACCGTTCTTGCCGCGAGATGAGCAATGAGAAAGGGATTTCTTGTGTTTTTTTTAGGGGTGCTAAATGATTTTGTAAATACGGAATCAATTAGTGCCAGCTTTTAGGAGCAGCTAAAATTATGCCCTGCGTGACCCTACGGTAATTAGCACTTCGTAATACCTTACTTATCTTAACGATAATTAATGATTGAACTTCCCATGTCAAGTATGGGATGCGCAAAGTACAGTAAGCTCGCAGAAGCTAGCACAAAAAGCGGTACACTAAGGGCTAAATTACAATCTTCACGCCATCGTTTGTGCTGGCGCAAAAAAACATTAACGAGAGGGGTAAAACCATTTGCGCCGAATCCCGTATTACATAGTCAGCGCAACAACCACATGCAATCGTCTACCGTGGGTGAACCTGCGCGAACCCTGCGCGAGCTTACTGTACTGCGCGCGTCCTGTACTTAACATTGTGACCGCAAATGCGTTTGTGCGCTGGTACGCAGATGGTATTACAATCTATTTGCGGTAATTACCGCATAGCCTTTGCGCATAATTTTAGCAACTCCTAAAAAGCTGGTGTTAAAGGCAAAACTGAACAACCTGGCCGAACCCAAATACACCAGCCCATAAAAATTACGCAGCAAAGTATAGTTACACATTCTACGTATACCAAACCAATAAAATGGAGAAGTTGTGTGTACATGTATTATTGCTGCAGCATATATACTCAGATTGACTTTGACAGGTGCAATTTCTTAACGTGAGATAATTGTGGTTCTTAATTCTGATTGGCTGAATAGCGTGAAAAAACAGTGCGCACACTGATTTTTGCACGCGACTGCACTGCGCGAGCAGTTGGGCGCCTCCTGTTTGCGCGCGTTATTGATCGCCGGATGAAAAGACACACGAGGATTGTAATTCCAGCGGTGATTTCTGCGCTTAAACGTATAACGCTTGGCGCAAAAATTCACGCTTTGGCAAAGATCGGAATATAGCCCTAAGTGATTTCATACTGGTTTAACGTCAGGAAGGTAATGTAGAGGGCATGCATTAAAGTCACTTAACCTACATTAACTCTTACACATCCGAAAGCTAACATTAGTGTTCACTAGGGAATAATGTCCAAAGTACATTAGCAGGTATGTTCCATCCCGGTCACTTAACTCAGTCAATGATCTGATATTATCCTCTGCTCATACCCACACCTCTCACTCTCGCCTCCAGGACTTTTCCTGACCTGACCTCTATCTATGGAACTCCCTTTCTTGCAACACTCGACTCTCCCCATGTCTCCAGACTATCAAAAATGCTAAAAGCAAATTGGAGAGTTGGGGAGCCCATTGGGTTATTATTAGTCATGTTCCTCTATTGAACACAGACCCCATGTATCTCATTATTTCCCACACTATACACTACTATATACCCTCAGATTGTGTTCGCCCACTCTTCTGAGATTTAGATGAGTTTTATGTTTCTTTTGTCCTACCCATTGTACAGGATGTAGTAGGTGTCCGCACAAGTGAGGTAAAACATCTTTGAGATTTGGATATTCACCAAACAACGTTCTAAGCCTTCATCCTTGCTCAGTTTTCTCATTACCTTTACTTTGGCTACAAATTCCGTTCCCCTTCATCAAATCTTTGGGTGACATGCCTCTCTCCTATCCCAACTTTGCTATCCTCACCATCACTGATCTCATCAACAACAAAAACAATATGGCAGCCTAAATGTGATCCGGCTCTATTGCTAGTCAGGTGCATTGTCCAGAGCATCAGATTGCTGAATATTTTCGAATGCTGAATGATACTGTGTATTCAAATGTTGAAGCAGACATCATATTGCTTTGAGCATTTTACCAGTTACTAGACCAATGCCAATGTGTCGCTGGCGCGTGATAGAATCACAGTACTGGCGAGGATGCCAGTGGTGACTGTGATGCCAATAGTGATTATGACTATTTTAGATAATGACAAGTTATTTCATAATTTAGAATACAAAGTAGAACAGAAAAAAATATAAACTCTTCAAACTTCAAAGGATCGCTCAGAAACCTAACAAAAGTAGATACATTGCAATAATTAAATTATTATGTCAAACATGAAATGAGCTGTTTTACACAGAGAACTCAATATGAAATCAGAATAGTCAATCATTAAGTCAGCATACATTTGAAAAAGGACATGAAAATGTAAAGAATTATGTAAAAAGTATGTCACAATTTGACCTACTATTGGAAAGTATATCATGAATCTACAGGGGTTATTCAGAGAGAGGTGAAAACCAGGAGAATTGGCAGGAGAAGAGAACAATCTAGACCAAATAGCCGATTTGGAAAGTGAGATAAATGAGAGAATTTTTCTGGTTTGGCTATTTTGACCTAGAATTTTCACTTCTCCAGCCAATTCTCCTGGTCTTCACTTCTCTCTGAATAACCCTGTATGTCTAAATATGACCTTGGTTATTTTTATTGTCTTCCCTCATTTCTTCCCCTCTTACGCTTTCCAATTCCACTTTTCTTCTCTCCTTTTATGCCTCTTACAGGGTTATTCAGAGAGAGAGGTGAAAACCAGGAGAATTGAAAGGAGAATGAACAATCTAGCCCAAATAGCCAATTTGGAAAGTAAAATAAATGTAAGAATTTTTCTGGTATGGCTATGTCGACCCAGAATTTTCACTTCTCCAGTCATTCTCCTGGTTTTCACTCTCTCTGAATAACCCTGTATTTAAAGCTGGGCAATCTACCAACACTGCATGTAGAATAGTTGAGAAGAACTGGGCCATGTTGAAATCCAGCACAGCTGAACCCACTTTTCAATGTGCACAGTGCCGCAAAGTTAGAGGGTTAGTACTTAGTCAAATATTACTTGAAAAATATCCGATGTGCTGACAATTAGGGATTGGCTGCAGGTTCGAATCAGTTCGATGTTCGATTCGAACATCAACTGTTCAAAAATTCACAAACTTCAAACTTTTCGGGATGTTCACAGAAAGTTCAAGGGGCATTTTTCTTTCCAAAAAATGCATAAAAGATCCTAAAAATTCTAAATATAAAGAGACTTTACTGCAGAATATAATAATAAATGGTTTATTAGATATTGAAATAAAACTGGAATATTTTTAACATTGAAGCCTATGGGATTCATAAACATTTCCCACTTCTTGTTGGTCAAACATTTCCCACTGATTGTTGGTCAAACATTTCCACTGATTGTTGGTCAAACATTTCCACTGATTGTTGGTCAAACATTTCCCACTCCTTGTTGGTCAAACATTTCCCACTCCTTGTTGGTCAAATATTTCCCACTCCTTGTTGGTCAAATATTTCACACTCCTTGTTGGTCAAACATTTCCCACTCCTTGTTGGTCAAATATTTCACACTCCTTGTTGGTCAAACATTTACCACTCCTTGTTGGTCAAACATTTCCCACTCATTGTTGGTCAAACATTTCCCACTCATTGTTGGTCAAACATTTCCCACTCATTGTTGGTCAAACATCTCCCATGGCTTCAAATCGTTTATAAACATGAGCAAAAGTTTTTTTTCTTTTCATTGTTTCCTGTCCCCCAGGGCAGTACCCAGACCCCCATACACCCTTTATGGCCAATATCTTGCATATATGCCCTCTTGGAGGGGACCTTAATTTTTCGAATGTTCGAGCTCCATTGACTTGCATGGTGTTCGAATTGTGTTCGAGGTTCGCGGTCAAACTTTTTTTCGGTGTTGGAGTTTGAATGCGAACCGAAAACGGGGGTGTTTGGCCCATCACTACTGACAACTAGGGATGAGCTGTTCGGGTTCAGACGGTTCGGAGTTCGACCCGAACTTTGGAAGTTCGAAAGTCTGCAAACTTCGAACTTTTTGGGTGTGTTCGGTTCGAGTTCGAAAAAAAAAGAAATTTTGAAAAAAGTACAGAAAATGCTTAAAAAAATACAAAAAAATCTAGAAATAAAGAGACTCTTTACTGCAGAATATTATAAGCAACAATTTATTAGATATTGAATTAAAAACTAATGTGTACGTGGAAAGATTATCAACTCTAAATGACCTCTGTTCACAAACGGGCATAACACCAGGTGTTTTTAGTCTGGTAATCAATTTGATACATTGTACACTATACGGAGGTACTGAGGGGGTGGGGTGGTGTCTGTTTCTGATTGAGATTTGAGAATTAATTTCCCTCCTAAAACATCCTAATATGCTGCGTTTAACCCTTTCGCTGCTGAGGCTTTTCACACCTCTGTGCTGAGGTCATTTTTACCACTTTCGCTCATCATGTTTAACCGCGTTTTGTAGCCATATTTTGATATATGACCCAGACATATTATATATCGTTCTTTCCGGCAGACTTGGCAGATTCATAATATGTCATTATTATATGTATACGTTATGTCATGTCTGTATATTATAACAAAAAATGCAATAAAATTTGAATTTTCAATAATTTATTATGTGTAAAGTGTTTTTTTTTCACATTTTAACATGCGATCGTTTGCGGTTATATTTTGTATGGGGTGCGCTTGTTAAAAAAATTAGAAATGGGGTCTCGTTACATTTTTTTCGGGGAAAATTTCGCTTTTTTTAACAAACGCACCGCATACAAAAATCGTTAGTGCAGCATTATTGTTCACATTATAATTGAAATGGGAACAATATTGCTGCATTAACAAAACAAAAACAAACTTGTTTACTTTTTTAAATATTTTTTTTTTTTTTTTTTAAAACATTTTTCATGCTCATGTTTGGTATCCTTGGAAAGGCCATGCTCTGGCCGATCTAACGATATCAAACATTAAACCCTAGCTGCCACGGATCGGGAGATAGGTGGTTCATTGGAACCCCCTAACTCCACCATTGGTGGCAGCTAGGGGTTAACTCCAGGACTGGCGTCATCGTGCTATGCACAATGACGCCAGTCCTCAGGGGGAGTTCCTGGAGGCTTGGCCGACATCCAAGATGTCGGCCAGCTCCAGGAGAGGATCACGATCCGGCGCTTTTCAGCGCCGATTTGTGATCCGGCTCCCCAGGGGTTAATCACAGCCACCGTTTGGAAGGGCAGGCTGTGCCCTTCCAAACGGTGCCTGGATTAACCCTCTGCCCCCCGGCGATCGGGAGGGAGAGAGGTCCAAAGGACCTCCCCTCCTCCCTTTCAGGCGCTTCCTCTGCACATGCGGGGGGGCGCCTGAATTAACATAGAAACATAGAAAAATGTCGGCAGATAAGAACCTTTCGGCCCATCTAGTCTGCCCAATTACATGGATACTTTACCTGGATTTATCTTTTGCTTAGGATAGCCTTATGCCTATCCCATGCTTGCTTAAATTCAATTACTGTTTTAGCCTCTACCACTTCTACTGGAAGACTGTTCCATGTATCCACCACCCGCTCAGTAAAATAATGCTTCCTGATGTTACTTTTAAACCTTTGCCCCTCTAATCTAAGACTATGTCCTCTTGTTTTGCTATTTTGTTTCCTTTTAAATATACTCCCTTCCTCTACCTTGTGGATTCCCTTTACGTATTTAAATGTTTCTATCATATCTCCTCTGTCTCGTCTTTTTTCCAAGCTGTACATGTTAAGATCATTAAGCCTTTCTTGGTAACTTTTCTCCTTCAAGCCGTACACCATTTTAGTAGCCCTTCTCTGAACTCTCTCTAAGATGTCTATATCCTTCTGGAGATACGGTCTCCAGTACTGCACACAGTACTCCAAGTGAGGTCTCACCAGTGCTCTGTACAGTGGCATGAGCACTTCCCTTTTCCTACTGCTAATACCTCTCCCTACACAACCAAGCATTCTGCTAGCATTTCCTGCTGCTCTATTACATTGACTACTTACCCTTAGATCCTCTGAAATAATGACCCCTAAATCCCTTTCCTCAGATGTTGAGGTTAGGACTGTATCAAATATTCTATATTCAGCCCTTGGGTTTTTACGTCCCAGGTGCATTATCTTGCACTTATCCACATTAAAACTCAATTGCCACAGCTCCGACCATTTTTTTAGCTTACCTAAATCATTTGTCATTTGGCTGATCCCTCCAGGAACGTCAACCCTGTTGCAAATCTTTGTGTCATCAGCAAAAAGACATACTTTTCCATTAATACCTTCTGCAATATCACTAATAAAAATATTAAAGAGAATGGGTCCAAGTACTGACCCCTGAGGTACCCCACTGGTAACAAGACCTTGCGCTGAATAAACTCCATTTACCACAACCCTCTGTTGTCTGTCACTCAGCCACTGCCTAATCCATTCAACAATATTGGAATCCAAACTCAAAGATTGCAATTTATTGATAAGCCTTCTATGCGGAACAGTATCAAAAGCCTTACTGAAATCTAAATAAGCAATGTCTACTGCACCACCTGTGTCTATTATTTTTGTTACCCAATCAAAAAAATCAATAAGATTAGTTTGGCATGATCTCCCTGAGGTAAACCCATGTTGTTTCTGATCCTGTAATCTATGTGTTTTTAGATGTTCAACAATCCTTTCCTTTAACATGGTTTCCATTAATTTCCCTACTACTGACGTAAGACTAACTGGCCTATAGTTCCCCGATTCCTCCCTACTACCCTTCTTGTAAATAGGCACAACATTTGCTAATTTCCAGTCTTCTGGGACGACTCCTGTTAACAAGGATTGGTTAAATAAATCTGTTAACGGTTTTGCTATTACATCACTGAGCTCTTTTAATAATTTAGGGTGGATCCCATCAGGCCCCATTGACTTATTTGTCTTTACTTTAGACAGCTGCTTTAGAACCTCCTCCTCTGTAAACTCATATCTAAATGTCTCTTTAGTGTTCTCTCCTAACTGAGGTCCCTTTCCTTCCTTTTCTTCTGCAAAGACTGAACAAAAATATTTATTGAGGCAGTCAGCGAGACTTTTATCCTCTTCTACATACCTTCCTTCCTTTGTTTTTAATCTAACTAATCCTTGTTTTACTTTTCTTTTCTCGTTTATGTATCTAAAAAATGTTTTGTCCCCCTTTTTTACTGACTGAGCTATTTTCTCTTCTGCGTGTGCTTTGGAAGCTCTTATAAATTGCTTTGCCTCTTTCTGCCTAATCTTATAGGTTTGCCTATCTTCTTCACGCTGAGTTTTTTTATAATTATTGAATGCTATCTTCTTGTTCTTCACTATTTTGGCCACTTCTGCAGAGTACCACAGTGGTTTCTTCCCTTTTTTGTTTTTGCTAACAAACCGAATGCAATTTCCTGTGGCCTTCAATAATGCTTCCTTTAAATAATCCCATTTCTCTTGGACTCCCTTTAAATTCCTCCAGTCTGATAATGACTCCTTCACACAAAATCTCATTTTAGAAAAATCTGTTTTTTTAAAGTCTAAAACTTTTGTTTTTGTGTGGTGCGGCTCCATCCCTGTTCTTATATTAAACCATACTGACTGGTGATCACTAGATCCCAAATTTTCACCTACAACAACGTCCGATACCAAACCTCCATTTGTGAGTATTAAATCCAATATGGCCTCTTTACGGGTCGGCTCCTCAACTACTTGTGTTAGAGATAATCCCAGTAAGGTGTTTAGAATATTTGTACTCCTGGTGCACCCAGCTATTTTGGTTTTCCAGTTCACATCAGGAAGATTAAAGTCCCCCATGATAATAACTTCCCCCTTCATTGCCATTTTGGCTATTTCCTCAACCAGCAGATTATCTAGCTCTTCTACTTGTCCAGGGGGTCTATAGATCACACCTACACGAGCTACTGTATGATTGCCAAATGTTAGTGTAACCCAAACTGACTCTATGTTCACCTCGCTCACTTTTATTTGGTTCGTTTTTATGTTGTTTTTCACATACAGGGCCACTCCTCCTCCTTTCCTACCTTCTCTGTCTTTTCTATATAAAGAGTACCCCGGTATTGTTATGTCCCAGTTATTTTTCTCACTGAACCATGTCTCAGTAACCGCCACTAAATCTACTTTTTCAGCTGCCATCATTGCCTCCAGTTCATTGATTTTATTGACTAAACTGCGAGCATTTATAGACACGACTCTGAGCTTGTCATTTTTTACCTCACATGTTGCTTGCACCCTCCGATTTAGTTTTGGGGGACAATCGGGCAGATTGTTTACCCTTTTGTCCCCCCCTCCTAGTTTAAATATTTCTTTGTGAAACCTTTGAACTTCTCACTGAGAACATATGTTCCCCTATGAGTAAGATGCAAACCATCTTTTTTATACAGTTCCTTTCTGCTCCAATTAGAGCTATCATGGGACACAAAGCCAAATCCTTGCTCCCGACACCATTCCCGAAGCCACAACCTAATTTAAAACCTTAAGATAAATAGAAAAGATCTGTTTGAAACAAAAATCTAAATCACTCACCAGAAGATCTCCTGTAAGAGTTCACTTTGAAGACTTCACTTAGAAGGCTTCCCAAGCTCAATTAGACCAAGCTAATATTCCACAAGCTTTATATAGCCACCTAAGAACACCTCCCCTAGCAAGGCGTGGACAAGTTTAACCAGTTTAGCAAATACCACCCAATTGATTCCAATTGTATGCTAATCAGTAAGAGGAATGAGTCACCAGCCTAACCTAATTTACACACCAGACCTAATTTAAAACCTTAAGATGAATAGAAAAGATCTGTTTGAAACAAAAATCTAAATCACTCACCAGAAGATCTCCTGTAAGAGTTCACTTTGAAGACTTCACTTAGAAGGCTTCCCAAGCTCAATTAGCCGCCGCCGCGATGACATCTAATTGCTCCGCCGGGGTCCCGGAGTGCTGGGCTGACACCCAAGATGTCAGCCCGCACCGGGGGGGCGCAGCAATCCGCTGGAATCCGGCGGGTTGCTGCCTCCTGTGCATGGACGCGCTCAGCGCGTCCATAGCACAGGAGAACCACTTGGCTGGACGCGCTGAGCGCGTCCATAGCAGCCAAGTGGTTAACTGGTGTTTGAAAAAAATTCAAAATAACATCTAAGGCTATGGTCAGATGAGCATATTTTGTACGGACTGTGCGTCCGTGCAGTACGGACGTACTTACTGACTGACAACAAGGTAGTGGCCAAACAGTCCGTTTTTTTCACTGATGTATTTTTTGACTGAGGTAGCAGGGAAAATATATTAAAATGAAAAAACATTATGTCCGTCAAAAATGCTGGACGTATAAATGCAGTCCATCTGACCGCGTTTCATCACTCACATATAAAGCTACACGGACGTTGCGGACATGGCGCACTCATTACGTTCTTGCCTAACCTGCGTCCGTTTGCTGCATCCGCCATGCATCCGCACTTCCGTGCGGACGTACTTCGTGTGTGGGGCTCCATTGGTCAGAATGCTATGCTGCCAAGGACGTACAAATGTGCTGCAACACGGACGTGATAACTGCGCTCGTCTGACCCCAGCCTTAAGCAATGTTATTTTTCACCTCGGGATTAAACATTCACAGGGTTATACAGAGAGCGGTGAAAAGCAGGAGAATAACTGGAGAAGTGAAAATTCTAGGTCAAAATAGCCAAACCAGAAAAATTCTCCCATTTAACTCACTTTCCAAATTGGCTATTTGGTCTAGATTGTTCTCTTCTCCTGCCAGTTCTCCTGGCTTTCACCTCTCTCTCAGGGTTGTTCAGAGAAAGGTGAAAACCAGGTGAATGGCAGGAAAAGAGAACAATCTGGACCAAATAGCCGATTTGGAAAGTGAGATAAGGCTAGGGTCAGACTAACGCATTTTTCACAGCGACCGAAAGTGCGTCCGAACGCATTGCCGTATTTTTTCACGGAATGAGCGAAAACGGTCATACGATGAGCATTTTTGTGCGTGATTTTTTATGGATCCAAACCAGGAAACTTTGGGTGTCTGGACGTTATGTTGGCCAGACATGAGCAGGGTCTGACGTCTCCAAATCACGCACACACGCCGCTAGTGGACGCAGCGCACTCTGTACGTCTGTACTAGCGGTTCTGCGTTCTCGAAAAAATGCGTTCATTTTCCACTTGCGTTGCGCAGCCGGACTTTCGTGCGACCGTACTTCGTATATTGGCTGTCATTGCCCGTCATTTGCTGCTAGTGCGGCCGTGATTAAGGGCGCCTAAACGCACGTTAAAAATTCGCTAGTCTGACCTTAGCCTAAATGGGAGAATTTTTCTGGTTTGGCTATTTTGACCTAGAATTTTCCATTCTCCAGTCATTCTCCTGCTCTTCACCGCTCTCTGAATAACCCTGACAGGGTTATTCAGAGAAAGGTGAAACTCAGGAGAATGACTGAAGATAAAATTCTAGGTCAAAATAGCCGAACCAGAAAAATTCTCCCATTTATCTCACTTTCCAAATCGGCTATTTGGTCTAGAATTTTCCATTCTCCAGTCATTCTCCTGCTTTTCACCGCCAAAAAATCAGTAAACTTTTTCTGCGTGTCCGAAAATGTCTCCTCTTTTCATACAGACTGCCGTCCCAAGCAGTTGTTTATGGATAGATTAAAGGAAAAGCATTTACCGTCATTTGAAATGTCATTTTTTGGTATTTACATATTTCTGTACATCCTAGAAATCCGCCACTTCACGGGCAGGTTATGGGGACCTCCTAGGCACGATATTTGAAGGAATTTTTGGTTTTTATTTTTAACCCTTATTTCATGGAAAACTCACTGTCCCTTTAAAAACGTTTTTTTAAAAAACTTTTTGTCCTTGTTTCCTGTCCCCCAGGGCACTACCCAGACCCCCATACACCTTTTATGGCAAATATCTAGCATATATGCCCTCTTGGAGGGCACTCTAAAAACCGAATTTTCAGCCCCATTGACTTGTATGGGGTTCGAGTTCGGGTTCGGATCCGAACATTTGGAAAGTTCGGGTTCGGCTTCGAACCGAACTCGGGGAGTGTTCGGCTCATCCCTACTGACAACCTGAAAGATAAAAAATCTATTTGCTGAAGGAGGTCATTCCAATTGTAAACCCTAATTGCGTTTCAACTGGTGTAGGCAAAATTATAAAAAATATGTATTTTTTTAGCTTTTGTTTTATATGGTTTTTGTAATAGTTGTTCACATACATAAAACGTTGAAGAAAACCACATCTGCAGCAGTCAAAGTGGCCTTTATCAACTGTGGCTTAGGGCTTTGTGACAAGTGACACATATTTGATAAACTAAAGCTAGGGTCAGACTAACGCAGTATTAACGTGCGTTTAGCAGCACTAAATCACGGCCGTGCTAGCAGCAAATGACGTCCAATGACGGGCAGCATACGAAGAACGGCCGCACAAAAGTGCGGCTGCGCAACGCAAGTGGCAAACGAACGCATTTTTGCAAGAACGTAAAACCGCTAGTACTGACGTACAGAGTGTGCTGCGTCCGCTAGAGGCGTGTTTGCGTGATTAGGAGACGTCAGACGCTGCTAATGTCCGGCCAACATAACGTCCAGACGCAAAAAGGGTTTTATTGATGATACGTAGAAAATCACGGACGAAAATGCGCATCGTATGACTGCTATCGCGTATTCCGTGAAAAAATATGTCCATTCGTTCGAACGCACTTTTTCACAGACAACGCGAAAAATGCGTTAATCTGACCCTAGCCTAAGCCTTAATCCACGCTTGATATACGGCACTACCATAGCAGAAATTATGCATTACTCACCGTCAGAGCTCAATAATTCATAGTGTTCTGCAAATTGCGCCCAGTGGGGCCTTCTTTGTTTTCTTCTTCAGATGAAGATGAAGTAGAATAAATAGATTTAGCTTTTTTGCATATTTATTATAATGTATAATTTAAGTATAATTACTCTTTGGTTGAGATGTTGGAGTGTGACTTCAGGTCAGTTGGGATGAATTCTCTGGAACTGAAAAGGTGTAGCTTTCTTCAAAACAAAATTTGACTAATAGAGTTCCATGGTGTTATTCCACAAGAACATCGCCACCTTTTGGTCGCGGATAGTAAAGTTGTGTATGCACTTTTTTTTGCGTCATTAAAAATGATATACAAATAAAATTGCAGATAAAAAAGTAGCTAGTATCAGAAAAATTACGCTACCTTAAGTGGTGACCGAAAAATTACTAGAGGGGATATTCAGAGAGCATCGAAATGTCGCCGACAATTCGGTGCTCTCTCGTTACACGCAGTTCCCTGCACATTGGGAAATCAAAGTTCCCTACCCTCGAGTGTATTCATCATTCACTGCAGGGTCCCCGGAGTGCAGGGAAAACCCGCCACAAACCCACCGCAACCCTGCCGAAAACCCGACTGAACCTCCTGAAAAACTGCGTTGAATACGCCGGAAAAATCCCGATCGCAGCGCAGTGCAGCCGCTGGAAAAAGCCGACAAGCAGACGAACAGGGTGAAGAAAAAAAAAACAGTACGTTTGAAAGTTTCAAAATTTAAACGCTACTAAACGAAAATGTCTGGAATTTACATATACGATCCAATGAATGATAATAAAATGTCTGTTACAGAAAAAAGAAAAAACTATTTTTAAGAAAAAAGGAAGAAAAAAATTTTGCTGAAAAAATCCAGATAAATGCCTTAAAGATCCTAAAAAAATCTATAAATAAAGAGACTTTTTACTGCAGATTAATAGAACAAACAGTTTATTAGTTATTGAATTAAAACGGGAATATTTTTAACATGGAAACTTATGGGTTTCGCCTGAGTGAACCTGACGAATGAAACCACTGAACAGCAGGGCATTGCGTCAACTTTTCTCTGCTGTTCGGTGTCTCTGAATAGGTTAACCATTGCTTCTCTATGGGGAATTCACTGCCTTCAAACAGGCACCGTATGTGCAGGCAATTCGCCAAAATATGGCAAACTGCCTGCTCACCGAATAGCCGAATGGCTCCGAAATGTCACTGCACGCTGAATTTCAGTATCCGGTTACAATTCGGGGCCAGATCGTCTCTCTCTGAATAACCCCTTAGATAAATAAACCAGTAAAGGAATGGGTATTCAGCTTTCAGGCTGCCTGCGTGGTAGTCTGGGTATTGCAGAGAGGTTATCCAGAGAAGCATAGACAGCCCCAACAACCAACAGACACACTTCTTGGAGTGGGAAAATAATTCTGTGTATTAATTCCGGTGTAGCACATTATATTCCCTATTACCAGATACGAAAAACACAAAACCAAAGAAGAGAATAATACAATTAATTACAACAAACGATTCCACCCAGACATAGGAACCACAAACACAAGAACAATGGTCGAACGCTAATCATTGACAGTAACGCAAACATTATTTATACCGGCTGCTGGAACACTCGTCTGTCTGTCGCCTTTACTGCGATTGTCTAGAATACTGTTTCCCAACCCTGGTCCTCAAGTAGTACCCCTAACAGGCCAGGTTTGCAGATATCTAAAGCACAGGTGATATGATTTGCTGCTCAGTGGTTGCAGGATTTAGTCTGCATTTCCCCAATATATTCCTTAAAACCTGTCCTATAAAGGGAATTTGAAGACTGGGATTGAGAACCACAGGTCTCGGACATTGGCATACAAAGCGTCTCCAAGGGATAATGTATCAGCAGGGTAGAGTCACTTTAACATCAAGTGCCCATAAAACGACAACTGGCGACTATACCTCACAATATATAGTCTCTTATATCTTAACATTTTCCCCTACAACAAGGTGCAATCCTTTCTAAGCTCCACAATTCATTCGCTCCTGAGGAAGTCCCTAAGGGGACGAAACGCGTTGAGCTTTATATACACCCATGTTTCGTATTTATGCCTGCTGTATTGCCCTAACTTTTAAGTGTAAGTAATAAATGTTTGTTTATTTTATTACTACATTTTATTACTGTGTTGTTTGCTGCTATATGGCAGGACTAGATGGACAATTAGTTATATGGGACATACAATGTTATGGCTTTGTGAGTGTTCATTATTCCACTCAACACATGGTGTATATGGGAATTCACCTTATATGTTTTTTATCTTTCTAAGCTATGTCTGCTGTCCTAATGTATCACCCCGCCTCTTTTAACACATCATGTACAGTGCTGTGGAATTTGTTGGCGCTTTATCACATAAATTATAATTATTTAGTGTGGGCAAGGCTGTGAGTGACTGTGCCGGCCATCGACAGACATTTGACTTTTTAGGCTGGTGGCACACGAGCAAACATTTTGCGTCCGTCTGACCGCACTGTTTGCCGTCCGTCGTAGCTTTATAAAGGAGTCAATTAAATACACCACACAAAGCCCCTGCGCACTTGTTCACGGGAAACGGAAAACATATAGCAACGGACGCAAAAATAACATTGACGTGAAAAAGCTAAACAGACGCAGTAACAACGCTGCCATGTATTATCGTAGAGCGTGGAGACATCAGACGTTACGGACGCACTTTATGCAGTACTCACGCTATCTTCCTTCAAAAAGTGCGTCAGTAAAAAAGGCAGTACAGTATGCTCGTGTGCCGCCTCTCTAAAAGGTGGCGGGCGCTTCCGTCACACTACCACTAATCCTAACCCCAGCCTCTAATCCTAATCAGGGGTCAAGTCCTGCAGGAACACATAGGAACGCAGTTCCCTCACTATTTTAGTAGGAGGAACTTAGTTCCCTTTTGGCTGATATACTGGGAAGCTGCATTACTTTTCTATACAAACACAATTTTATAAAACCGTCTATATTTAATGTTTTTTCCTGGATTTAAGTACATTTGGAAGGCATGGGAATGACAACTTCTCAGTGTTTGCCAGAGGAATGGCATTCTCATGCATAAAGAAGCGTTGCAGCTGCTGCAGCTCCCAGTAACCTTTGAGACCAAAATATAGAGAAATCTAGGTGAGTTCCCATACTTATTTTTTTAGGACTAGACCATTTCTAACCAACAGATTCTGTGCAACTTTTGCAGACACGCATCACTACCAATCAATGATGATTACTTCACATATAAGGAACGGAGTCTGCTGAATTTTTTACTCAAGCTTATTTGTGCATTTATTATTTTTTTTTAAAGTTAAACATTATTTCTATTTATTGCAAATAAATTTTGGGGGGTTCCATTACTTTAAATTTGCTAAACGATGAGATATTCTTCTTATATATTATTACTCTCAGCGCTAGAGTTTCTACTCTAATGACGTAACTGTTTTGCACAACTTTACTTTCTGCGACCAAAAGGTGGTGCCATTCTCAGGGTGAACCTTCTATGGTTAGTTAGCAATCACTGTCATTTGTCTGCCTGATTGCCTGTAGGGATGGGCTGCCGGTTCGAAGATCGATTTGAACATCGCCTGTTCAAAAATTCGCAAACTTTGAACTTTTCGGGATGTTTGAGGAAAGTTCAAAAAAAAAAATCAAAACAATTTTAAAAAATGCTTAAAAGATCCTGAAAAATCTAAAAATAAAGAGATTCTTTACTGCAGAATATAATAATAAATGGTTTATTAGAAAATGCATTAAAACGGGAGTATTTCCCACTCATTGTTGGTCAAACATTTCCCACTCATTGTTGGTCAAACATTTCCCACTCATTGTTGGTCAAAAACATTTCCCACTCATTGTTGATCAAAAACATTTCCCACTCATTGTTGGTCAAAAACATTTCCCACTCATTGTTGGTCAAAAACATTTCCCACTCATTGTTGGTCAAACATTTCCCATGATTTCAAATCGCATTTAAACATGAGCAAAAGCGGTAAAAATTAGCTAAGCGCACAACAGTGAAATGGCTCAGTACTCAGCAGTGAAAGGGTTAAAAACGTTTTTCTTTATACTTTTCTTTTCATTGTTTCCTGTCCCCCAGGGCAGTACCCGGACCCCTATACACCTTTTATGGCCAATATCTTGCATATATGCCCTCTTGGAGGGGACCTTAATTTTCGAACATTCGAGCCCCATTGACTTGCATTGTGTTCGCATTGTGTTCGAGTTTGCGGTCGAACTTTTTTGGGTGTTCGAGTTCGAATGCGAAACGAACATGTGGCCCATCACTAATTGCCTGTATATCTGTCTGCCCCATCTTATTTAGTGTATCCTATCCTTATGAAATATGTTCGGCGAATCATCTATGCATGAGCAGATTTTCATGTTTTTTATTCTTCTTACTATTTTTATTCTTGGCATTTGAACATGCTGTTGCTTCCATGACTGTAAATTTGTTCAGACAACCTCTAGGCATGCATTATATACACTGTCCTGGGGGATCAAAGCATATGGTTGCGCAGTACACTACAGTAGGTCTCTGCGCTGCAAAGATAAAAAATATTAACCTGAAAATGGTACGTGCTTTTAATAATTCTCTTGGTTTTTGTTCTATTTTGATGGGAGACACATTTCGATCTAGTCACGCAGACACCGATACGGGTCGCTGGCTAATTTTAAATGATGTTTCTTTTCTGCTTCTCTTAGTGTTTGTTGCAGAAGCGTATGGTAAGTGAAATGTCATCATTATAAACCATTTTATCGTTTTTTAAATAATTTTTAGACCTTTAAAATATTTATATAATACGTACTAAGCGACATAAATAAAATGTAATATTTTAGAAAAAATAAAAAACAAATAGGGCAAAATAAATCTGTAATGTAAAGCAGAGGATTAATTCTGGAAGTAAATATAATTTAAAGGTAAAGATTAATATATATTGATATATATTTACATTCAAGTTCCAGTCCGCAATACCATTTCGCACCAGTAATTGGATCTCTGCCCTCTTGCATGCAAACACATCCAGTGTTTTAATATACAGGGTGTCCATAAAGTCTCTTTACTATTTCAAACATTTATTAAAAGGCAAATGAAAAGACAGATAAGTGAATATTATTACAGAATGAGACGTATATATTTATAATTTTTGCCTAATTTAATACACCTCTATATGGGCACCATTAGTTGCACGAAGCACATCAAGACGGTACTGGATTTCTTGCCATGTTTGCTGTAGCATACCCTCATCAATGGTGGCAATGGCATCAGTGATCCTCTAATTTACAGTCATGGCCGAAATTGTTGGCACCCCAGAAATTTTTCCAGAAAATCAAGTATTTCTCACAGAAAAGTATTGCAGTAACACATGTTTTGCTATACACATGTTTATTCCCCTTGCGTGTATTGGAACAAAACAAAAAAAGGGAGGAAAAGAAGCAAACTGGACATAATGTCACACAAAACTCCAAAAATGGGCTGGACAAAATTCTTGGCACCCTTAACTTAATATTTGGTTGCACACCCTTTGGAAAAAATAACTGAAATCAGTTGCTTCCTATAACCATCAAAAAGCTTCTTACACCTCTCACCCAGAATTTTGGACCACTCTTCCTTTGCAAACTGTCCCAGGTCTCTCTTATTTGAAGGGCGCCTTTTCCCAACAGCAATTTTAAGATCTCTCCACAGGTGTTCAATGGGATTTAGATCTGGACTCATTGCTGGCCACTTCAGAACTCTACAGCGCTATGTTGCATCCATTTCTGGGTGTTTTTTGATGTATGTTTTGTGGTCATTGTCCTGCTGGAAGACCCAAGATCTCGGATGCAAACCCAGCTTTCTGACACTGGGCTCTACAGTGCGACCCAAAATCCTTTGGTAATCCTCAGATTTCATGATGCCTTGCACACATTCTAGGCACCCAGTGTCAGAGGCAGCAAAACAACCCCATAACATCATTGAACCTCCACCATATTTCACTGTAGGTACTGTGTTCTTTTCTTTGTAGGCCTCATTCCATTTTCGGTAAACAGTAGAATGATGTGCTTTGCCAAAAAACTCTATCTCAATCTCATCTGTCCACAAGACATTTTCCCAGAAGGATTTTGGCTTACTCAAGTACATTTTGGCAAACTGTAGTCTTGCTTTTTTAGGTCTCTATGTCAGCAGTGGGGTCCTCCTGGGTCTCCTGCCATAGAGTTTCATTTCATTTAAATGTCGACGGATAGTTCGTGCTGACACTGATGCTCCCTGAGCCTGCAGGGCAGCTTGAATTTCTTTGGAACTTGTTTGGGGGCGCTTATCCACCATCCGGACTATCCTGCGTTGCAACCTTTCATCAATTTTTCTCTTCCGTCCACCCACAGAGAGATTAGCTACAGTGCCATGGGTTGCAAACTTCTTGATAATGTTGCGCACTGTGGACAAAGGAAAATATAGATCTCTGGAGATGGACTTGTAACCTTGAGATTGTTGATATTTTTCCACAATTTTGGTTCTCAAGTCCTCAGACAGTTCTCTTCACCTCTTTCTGTTGTCCATGCGTAGTGTGGCACACACAGACACACAATGCAAAGACTAAGTGAACTTCTCTCCTATTTATCTGCTTTCAGGTGTGATTTTTATATTGCCCACACCTGTTACTTGCCGCAGGTGAGTTTACAGGAGCATCACATGCTTGAAACAATCTTATTTATCCACAATTTTGAAAGGGTGCCAATAATTTTGTCCAGACCATTTTTGGAATTTTGTGTGACATTATGTCCAATTTGCTTTTTTCCTCCCTTTTTTGTTTTGTTCCAATACACACAAAGGGAATAAACATGTGTATAGCAAAACATGTGTTACTGCATTACTTTTCTCTGAGAAATACTTGATTTTCTGGAAAAATGTCTGGGGTGCCAACAATTTCGGCCATGACTGTAGATGAATGGGTGTTGTTGGATCATGTGCAATCGAATCATTGGTCTGGTTTTCTTTGGCGAGACATCAGTTACTGCAAATGTTTACCTTGACCTTTTGACTAAATACGTGGCACCACAACTACATGACCTTCAACCAACCATCATTTTCCAGCAAGATGCTGCACCACCACTTTGGGGACTGCATGTTCGTGGGTTCCTAAATGAAACATTTCCAGGCCGGTGGATTGAAAGGGGTGACCCAATTACCTGGCCACCTCGTTCACCAGATATCACTCCCCTCCACTTCTTTCAATGGGGTTATGTTAAGGATATGGGGCCATATTACATACTTGGTGCTAACTTAACCAGAGCTGTTGTGAACTTATAACCTCCTTAGGCTATAATGGCTCTCGTAATTTTCCAACAGCTCTGGTTAAGTTAGCACCAACTTTGTAATATAACCCCTGGTGTATGAAACAAAGGTACGGGACATCACTAATCTAAAGCAGAGGATCACTGATGCCATTGCCACCATTGATGAAGGTATGCTACAGCCAACATGGCAAGAAATCGAGTACCGTCTTGATGTGCTTCGTGCAAATAATGGTGCCCATATAGAGGTGTAATAAATGAGGCAAAAAATCTTAAATACATATGTTTCATTTTGAAATAATGTTCACTTATCTGTCTTTTCATTTGCCTTTGTAATAAATTTAATGAAATTGTAAAGAGACTTTATGGACACCCTGTATAACAATTAGAAGCTGCATTAAAAGGGGCTCAGCCCATTATTTTTATTTATTTATTTACTTTTCCTTTTAGCCGATTTTACTCATCTTTTCTCCCATGCTGTGCGTTGCTCCTCCTCTTCAGCTCAGAGACTCCCGAACTCCGAAGACCCTGAAGTTTTACTTCGCAATTTGCGCTCCTACGCAACTTGCGTAGCATAGGAACCGCAAACTGCGCACAGCATCTTGTCGTCCGACAGATCCTACTACAACATGCAGATGAATGGACCATCGTCCATTGCGTCCGGCGTCAGACTTCCAGCGATGGAGAAAGATGCCATCAGATGTGCGATGCCTTCCATTTGAGGGGAAAATCGCAGACATCTGACAGATCTCTGGAGAGAAGATGGATGTGGACAAGCTGATCAGGGGAGTGATTTGGATTGATTTTGATCTGGAAGGGTCAAAGGAAGTGGCAGATGGAGGCTGCAGGTTATTTTAACATGTTCTGCCTTCCCACCTGCTTACTGACTTAATAAAATATATAAATATACCAGGGATACCAGGTTGGCCATGATTCACTTATTCAAGCTGATGGGCATTGCATGAAAAGTGTCACCCTGCAACATGTAGAATCCATACACTGCAGGTAAATAAAAAAGGAATACCAGGTGACCAATCACTACTATGAAACTGCATATCCCATAGGTTTTAAATGTAATTTATTTTTAAAACCATATTTTTTTATTCTGAACAATTTTATATATATATTTTTTTAAAAAAAGGACTGAGTGTTTCTAAAAGCAGGGTGTGCTGGTTTTATATACAAAACCAGTTCATTCTGGTTTTGGCAGCCTCTGCACTCCACCTCTGTCTGATTTTTGATCTGGATCGTCTGTGGTCGCACGACAGATCGCACGACAGTTCGCACGCAGTGGATGACCCTAGTCGGACCTGGTCGCACGACCGACGTCGTCCATGGTCTGATGAAAAAGTCTGTCGTCCGACTACGGATCCAGTGGACAGCCAGCCTTATATGTAAGGCATGGAGATTTAAAAAAAAGCAGAATAAGAGACTGTTTCCCTTTTTTAACCCCATAATGAGAAGGCTCTTGCAGGCAGCAGGCAGGCTTGAATGCTGTAGTACAGCATAGTACAGCATAGTATGCCTGCGGCTTTCTGGCTCTCCACCAACCCATCTCCCTTCCCAGTGGCTAATCACGATCATTAGCTGCAAAGGGACTGGCCGCGTTGAATCGCAATCAGTGACGGCGATAGGCCGTTGGGAAGGGAGTTGACTTAGAGGAAGGCCAGGTAGACATCCCATTTTTTATGAATGTGAGGACATCATAGGACGCCCCGCAGCACTAAGTGGTTAAAATGCCAGATTGATATAATTAATAATGAATAAAATATCCAAGTCAATGTAAATATAAATTTTTTCCCTTATTCTAATATTTTGATCTTAATTATACCAGAAGGTTTCATAGAAAGCTGAAAGTTACGTTAAACGTCAATTTCACGAGTGTTAACACGAAATTAGGAAATGCTCGTAATGCAGAAAATAATAATAATAAAAAAGTAAAACAATTAAAATACTGTGAATGCGAAAAAGATGAAGTAAAGTTTACAAAACGGTGCTCTTAAATAAGTAACAATATATGATCCGAGTGTTTCCTGTACAGAAGACACAAAAGTCTCAATTACCAGGAAATCCCCCTCCTGCCACCACAAAAAAAAGCTTTAGTATCTTAGCTCCCTGTTGAGATTGTAATGAAGTTATAAACATTAAGATCAGGCCTCCCCGTGTGATAGTAAATAGACAAGACAGTAAAAGAAGTACAGTTTATATAAAAAATTAGGCGCATGAATGATATCACACGTGACTTGGAACAAGGTCAGCACTGTTGATAGTGATGTAAAAAAAGAAGGGCCTTATCATCTCCTTCAAGCTAATGCTAGCTCACTCGTTAGCGAATCAGAGGGGATATGTGCAGAGCGCTAACGGGTTAAAATAACTATTAGGGAATCAGTATTGACACTTTTTGTGCGCAAATTTACTGTACTTTGCGTTCCCTATACTTAACATGGGTAGCGCAAAGTACAAGCAGAGAGTAACTAGTGTTAGTAACTAGCGTTAGCGACAGCTCTTAGGATCACAAAGTCCTAACTAAAAAAGTTAACACCAGCTCTGAGCTGCTGCTGATTCCGATGCTGCAGAATCAGTTATCAACAACTGAAAACCTCACTCACTTCTCATCTCGCGGCGAGAACTGCGGCCCAATCCGCCGCTTCCGCCGGGAGCAGAGTGAGACTTGTGGAAAGAAATCCCCAGTCTCCATCCATGGTCACTCCGCCGACCAGCAGGATCTCGCGAGAGACAAGATCCTGACGGTCATGTGATCTGGCAGCAGAAGCCTCCATGGAGTACATAGAACTCCATGGAGGGGATGCACGGGACGGCAATATTTCAGGTGAAAAGTGCCCCCATTACTTCTACCTCACAAGTACGTCTTGGCGTCCCACTTTGACTCTGATCCCTCCTTCACTCCTCACATACTATCCCTAATCAAATCTTGTCATCTTTAACTAAAAACATTGCACGCATCTACCCCTTTCTAACATAGGGCTCTACTAAAATGCTCCTCCAAGCTCTTATTATCTCCCGCCTTGACTACTGCAACCCTCTTTACATTGGACTTCTTGCTCACTGTGTCGATCAGCAATTGCCTGTCTCACAGGCTGAGACAAGCATGGGGATTGCTGTATATTTTGGGTAGGATCATATTAAATGCACATATATAGCCATCAGGACTGTCAGTCAGCATGCCTACGGCCCTGTTCACACTAAGCGATATATCATGCGTTTTTGTGACGCGATATCGCGCATATCTCCGCGTGATATCACTCCATGTAGCTTCTCCAATGCAATTCAATGGAGCTGTTCACATCTTGTCGCTCAATGTCACCTGTAGCTCGTCACTGTAGCTTGTCGCTGGTACATGACCCTTTTTCCCCGGTTTGCGATTTTGCGATTTGCTCAATATATCGCTCAATGTCGCATATATGAAAATCGCGCGGAAAAAAAACGTGAGATTTTCATGTTGCTCAGTATGAATGGGGCCAATACTCTGGGGCCAATACTCTGCATTGGGAGGGTTAGAATCTACTATGCCAATGATGGTGAACCTTGGCTCCACAGATCTCTCAGAAATAATTGTCCCATGATGCTTAGTCACATTTTAGGCTGGCTGAGCATCATGGGACATGTAGTTCTGACAGAACTGTGGTGCCAAGGTTAACCATCACTGTACTATGTGGATGCTAAATCTTCAATGAAACCAGAGGGAAAAGAGAGTAAAATGCGCTAGCGCTAGAGTACGTTGCAGGAGGGTTTTAATGATGTCATAATTCAAACATGTATGGGAATTTTTGTAGATAAATCATGTTGAGTTTTTCTAACGGATTGTTGTCATTTGGAAACACTTATCCTAAGACATTAAATTGAAGGCACTGATTATTATATTTAATAAAATAAAAACAAATCACATTCTACAGAATATCCAAGTTTAAAACTTGAAAAGCTTTTAAACGAAGAATTGAGGACATTTTACATATTTAAAGTAATTAAAAATAAATGCATCAGATTGCATATAAAAGCAGAGTATCTCAGCCACTTAATAATTAAATTCCTTGGCAATGCCAGCAGCATTTTAACCGTGTCAAATCCCTGAGATTCAACGTATTCCTTATTTATAAGGTAATCACTGGCTTTTTAAATTATTTACTTTATGGTCATTGAGCAGATCTTGGCTAATTTGGAAATCCAGTATCCAATTCTCTGTATAAAGTGGATATTTTGTTACTTCCTGCTGAACAGCTGTAAATTCAATGTCCTGTCTGGTTAGGTTTTGACATTTGCGTTACATGATTTGAATCCTTTGCTGTGCATTACTTCCTCTTGGAGGAATTAAGACTTTCTTGTGAATGAATAGAATGACGTATTGCATGATGCACAGTGAAACCTCTGCAGCTGCATATCAGTATGAATTAAAGGGACTGTAGTAGGTAATTCTGAAATGGTTTCCTTACCTTTACAATTATAGAGCATTGCGTCTTCCAGTATGACATGTTAGTAGACTTGTGCACCAATTTTTTTTTCCGGTTCGATTCAGTTCGGTTCGGATTTTGTAAATTTTCGTATCGGCTCGTTTCGGCCGATTTCCGTTTCGGTTCGTTTTTCGTATCGACTTTTTTTTCGTGATTTCGGAAATTTTCGTGTTTTTCGGAACATCTGTTCTCCTCGTTTCAAAGTGTCTATTCGTTTTGACGTAAACTAATGGTTTTTCGGATCCGATAATTCTGCTGATACGATAATCCTGCAGATACGATAATTCTGCAGATACGATAATTCTGCCATTGAGATTTCTCATGTTTTACAAGGATACATTGAGATTTCTCATGTTTTACAAGAAGGATACATTGAGATTTCTCTGGTTTCCCGGGAAGGATACATTGAGATTTCTCATGTTTTACAAGAAGGATACATTGAGATTTCTCTGGTTTCCCGGGAAGGATACATTGAGATTTCTCTTGTTTTACAAGAAGGATACATTGAGATTTCTCTGGTTTCCCGGGAAGGATACATTGAGATGGGAATGATACAAAATTACAGAATCAGCGATATAACCGAAAAATACGATGTCCGAAATTACTAAAATGGAACCGAAATCAGGAATGGAGCCGAAATTATGAATGGAACGAAAATTAATTTTGATTTTACACATTTCTAGTCCATTTGAAAATTCCAAAAAGTTTTCGTTTTGGCTCGGAAATTTGTTCGGATCTGCCGTTTTCGCATCTGAAAATTTTCGGAAAATCGGCTGAATCCGAATGCACGAATCGGGAAATTTGGTGAAAATTCCGAAATTCCGAAACCCGAAACACACATGCCTACATGTTAGCAGAAAGTTACTACAGAATCTCTTTAAAGGAACATGTATATGGAAAAAAGACCTCTTCCCCCTTCTCCCTTTAATAGTTATGCAGATGCTGTTGACAGCAAATGAACATTTTCTTTAAGATCTGATTGTTAATGTCAAAACGTATTATTCCTCCAGCTGCGCTTGGCGGCTCCTCCTCTGGCGTAGGCTTCATGGTTTCCAGAATGCGGAGGTTCCTAGAGCTACATGCATGAGAATAGCACATGCAGGGCTGGTGCTCCCACTAGGCAAGTTAAGCAACTGCCTAGGGCGCACTGCCACCTAGGGATGCAGCTGACCCCAACCCGGGTTCCATTATTGCACCCGTTCCTCATTGTGCAGCTCGCAAAGCTGACTTTGTCGGCTTGCAGACCCCCTCTAGTGGCGCAGAATGTGTGTGACTTATGGATACGCACAGGTGCCACCAGATGACGTACGGGCGCCACCAGAGGCGAATGAAAGACAAAAAGAGGCAGAAGAAAGAAAGGCACAGACGAAAAAGAGAAAGGCAAAGAAGAAAGAAAGAAAGAAAGGCACGAAAGAAAGAGAAATAAAGAAAAAAAGAGGCACAAAAGAAATAAAGAAAGAAAGAAAGAGGCAGATGAAAGAAAAGAAAGAGGCAGAGGAAAGAAAAGAAAGAGGCAGAAGAAAAAAATAGAGGCAGAGGAAAGAAAGGAAAAAGGCAGATGAAAGAAAGAGGCACGGAGGGCAGAGGAAAGAAAGAAAGAGGCACAGAGGGTAGAGGAAAGAAAGAGGCAGATGAAAGAAAAGAAAGAGGCAGAGGAAATAAAAGAAAGAGGCAGATGAAAGAAAAGGCGAAAGAAAGAGGCACTGATGAAAGAAAGAGGCACAGAGGGCAGAGCAAAGAAAGAGGCAGAGGAAAGAAAGGGGCCTACCAGTGGAGGGGTAAAATGGGCACCAAACATAGTGCGGTCCCCATGCATAGTGTGTGTGTTGGTGTGTGTCCATGCACAGTGTGGGCTGCCCCCCCAACGCACTTTTTTTGGGGGGGCGCAAGAAGGTGGTCTTGCCTAGGGTGCAAAATAGTCTAGCCCTGGCCCAGCACATGCTTCATTTGCCTACAAATTGTTGGATTAAGGCGCTTGCACAGATTGGTGGATCCATGCTGCTCGTAGAGCAATAATCCATGGCTATGGTTTCAACAATTTCTCGCTTCTGTGACTCCCTGAATATACTGAATGAGCAGGTTTTTCTATCAATGGGTTTGATCCTCCCTGATGGCACAGAAGGCATATTCCAAGATGGCAATGCCAGGATTCATCAGGTTCAAATTGTGCAAGAGTGGTTCAGGGAGCATGAGACATCATTTTCACACATGGATTGGCCACCGCACAGTCCAGACCTTAACTCCATTGAGAATATTTGGGATAATGTGATGGAGAAGACTTTATGCAGCCCTGCGACTCTCCGATCATCAATACAAGATCTTGGCCACAAATTAATGGGACTCTGGATGGAAATAAATGTTGTGACATTGCATGAGCTTATTGAAACGATGCCGCGGCTAATGCAAGCTGTAACTTAGGCTGGCGTCAGACGAGCGCACTATGTGCACCCGTACTGGAGTGCTTACCGGTGTCCGTCGCAGCATTGTGACGCTGCAACAGGGCCGGTCCCACGCTTGTGCGCGTGCACGAAATGCGCGCGCAACAAGCGTCCGTTATCAAAGCCTCCTCGTCGAAGTGCTAGGACGCACGTTGACGGGGCTGCAAAGCGCGCTCTTCCTGCAGCGCTGAGCGCACAGGTGACCAGACGGGCGTCGAGTGGAAGGAACGTCCACTCTCACGGATGTTCCTTCCGCTCCCCAAAGATGCTCGTCTGACACTAGCCTAAAGCGAAACGTGGTCCAACAAAATATTAGAGTGTGGGATTTATTTTGTCCAGGCAGTGTGTAAATATCATTTCTATTTTTTAGATTTAAATGCTGAAAGAATGGCCAGGAAGAGCAAACATCCCTTTTTTGAGCGGGGGTTTGGAGGGCTCAGTCAGTCAAATAATTGCGATAAAGTAAATCTTAAATTAATTAAACCTTTCCAATTAAAATTAACGGAAATCCTGTCTGTGGTTTCTAAATCAACATTTTAAATTTCTGTCCATGTTTATTAAAACGATTAAAATAATAATACAGCGAGGCGAAGTGATACTGGAATTCTAGGGATTGCTGTGAACTGAGAAAAACGGGAACAAGGTGCGCGGAGAACTCAGAATTGCATTACTCAAGAACCTGCCGTAGATGGTTGCCATGAATAAACCTCATAATTTTATATGCACAGATGACTCTCTTCAAAACAGAAGTTAATGTTTTCTAAATAAAACTGCTCTTCGGCACGCAGATGGTTGCCAAACTTTCAGTGATTGCTTGCTACTGCCAACTGCCTTTGGCGGTCTTCACTATATTCTCTTTTGTATCTATAACCACATGCGTTTGTGTTTGAGCCAGCACCTGTGGGCAGACAGAAAGCCATGCATAGCAGCTGCAAGACTCAGATGTCAAAACGCAAATGCATTTGTAAAACAGAAGCCTTTCGGTCTATGGATGACTTCCTTGTTTTTGCTGCTCAACTTTTTTTTTCCTCCGTTCATTCTTTTTCTCTTTTTTTTTTTTTGGCTCAGTCCGCGAAGGCTGATACGTGTATTAATTGCTCTTTTTATTTGTCTGCGGATTGAATAGGCAAGATCTTTTATTTATGACTTGCGATTGTTATTCAAGCGGCATACAAATGAACATGTAAAAATTGTGACTGTACGTCATTATTTATTGTGCAAATATTTCTGTTATTTTGAAGAGCTAGGATTATCGTTTGGAGTCGTAACGCTTTGATTCACCGGAGCGGAGGATCGTTTACATAAAAAGTAAGAAGAATTATTAGGAATTATTAAAAGGTCTCCTTTGTGGTGGATGCAAATAAAAAAAAAAAAAACAGACAGATAAAATGTTTGTAAACAGTGCTACAAAAAATTTAAAAGGATTGCAGAAACGTTAGGATGCGCCACATCACTTTTTTGATATAACAGTAAAAAGGCGCACTTTGTGCATGTGGCAATTGTCTCACTAAATGATCACATAAAGCAGTAGGGTTCATCTACAATGAGAGTTTTTATTTAGAAGTAATCACACAGAAGTAAAGAATATATTTCACACAGACCCAGACTTATCTAACATAAATCACTCTAAGTAACACACTATCAGGTCTATTCAGAGAGAGAGGTGAAAACCTTGAGAATTGCCAGGAGAATGAACAATCTAGACCAAATAGCCAATTTGGAAAGTGAGATAAATGGGAGAATTTTTCTGGCTGTACTATTTTGACCTAGAATTCTCAATTCTCCAGTCATTCTCAAGGTTTTCACCTCTTTCTGAACAGCCCTGTATATTTATTTATAGGGATGTGCATGGCGGAAATTTTTTTTTGTTTAGTTTCATTTCGTTACGTTTTTAAATCATTTCATTTTCGGAATTTTGTAACTAATTTCGTTTATCGATTTGAAATTTCGAATCGATTCTAATTTCATATATCAATTCGATAGTTGATATCAATTCGAATTTTGGATCACTAGATAAAACCCCAATTAATCAAATTTTGCTGTTAAAAGAAAAGCTAGGGTTAAATTTTAAGCTATGTCACAGATTTAGTATTTGAGTCAAATTAAACAGTGAAACAAAATTAATTTGTTTCATAAAGTCCTTTGCTGACTATTACTTCTATTGTAAGTTAAGATCAATTCGATAGTTGATATCAATTTGATAGTTCATTTCAAATTCAATAGATATCAGTTATTCAAATTTTTCTTTTATGATGATGACACAGTGTAAAACGAAATAAATTCATTATATACTGTTTCGTTTCGAATTCGTATCGATTCGTTATTCAAAAGTACTTCCGAATACGAATTATCAAATTTCATTCCAATTTCTCAATTTTTCCAAAACGAATACACATCTCTATTTATTTATATGTACCAAGATTCACCAGGGGACCCACAGCTAGGATATCCACTTCTAATTAGTCTGGTGCTGACCTCCACTGAGGACATACAACTCATCAAAAAGGCGTGCACTCCTGGAGTCTTTTAACCCCTTAAGGACGAGTGGGTGGCATCCTTAAGGGGTGGCTTACACCTTGCCGACAGCTGCCGCATGGGCCACTGATTTCGGCCCGCCCCAGCAGCCGACTCACAGCGTGCATCATTGGCTGTAGTGGGACAGCTTGACTTCAAGCCGTCCTACTGCAGCCAATGACGCGTGCCAAATGTTAGCTGCAAGGAGGGGCCCGAGGAGGCCCCAAAGAAGACATCGGGGTGTACCTGTATGCCCTGCGACTTCAAAGCCCTCCTGCCTCCAGGGTGGCATAGAACGTCCTGCGGCGGGAAAGGGTTAACTATTATTGAGGTAGTATAAAAATTGATGCTTCAGTCCCACAGAGAACTTCTCTGTGGGACTGAAATGTCGATTTTTTGTTTTTATACTATCACAAGAAAAAAAACCATATACAGGTCTATTCAAAGAACGGTGAAACTCAGGAGAATGACTGGAGAATTGAAAATTCTAGGACAAAATAGCCAAACAAGAAAAATTCTCCCATTTATTTCACTTTCCAAATCGGCTATTTAGTCTAGATTGTTCTCTTTTCCTGCCAGTTCTTCTGGTTTTTACCTTTCTTTGAATAACCCTGACAGTTAAAAGACTCCGGGAGAGCACGCCTATTTCATGACACATATATATACACTCAATGGCCCCCTACCTTCCATAGGGTTATTGGTCACTCCTACCCTGCCCCACTTCCTGCTTCCTTCTACTTAGTCATGTGGTCACAATGAGATGTGGGGGAGGGTTGTAAGCCCCACAGATCATACTCTGGGACTCTGGATTAACTTCCAATCAGAAGAACTATTACAAATTATTGTGCCACGAATCTATAGAGGTGTGCATGGCTAGAAAACTTGTTTCATTTCATTAAAACTTAATATTGTCAAAACCAAATTCCATATGTGCATCATTTCGTTTCTGATGTCCATATCAAAAGCAAAATGAAATGATGCAAGCCATGTGCGATGAGGTCATTTCCAGGCGACCCCCCAGCAATGCCGGGAGATCGCCTGAAAGGGAGGGGGGGGACCTTTTAGATCCCTCTCCCTCTCGATCGGGAGGGTTTACAGTAAAAAAAAAGGCATCGCTTTGAAGGGCAGTGTCTGCCCTTTAGGCTAGGGTCAGACGAACGCATTTTTCACGTGCGTTTAGCCGCACGAAATCACGGCCGTGCTAGCAGCAAATGACGTCCAATGCCAGGGAACATACGACGAACGGCCGCACGAAAGTTCGTCTGTGCAACGCAAGTGGCCAACGAACGCATTTTTTCGAGAACGTCAAACCGCTACTACTGACGTACAGAGTGCGCTGCGTCCGCATAGCGGCGTGTGTGTGTGATTAGGAGACGTCAGATACTGCACACGTCCGGCCAACATAACGTCCAGACGCAAAAGGGTTTTATTGATGATCCGTACAAAATCACGGACGAAAATGCGCATCGTATGACTGCTATCACGTATTCCGTGAAAAAATACGTCCATTCGTTCGAACGCACTTTTTCACGGACAACGTGAAAAATGCGTTCGTCTGACCCTAGCCTAAAAGCGGTGCCTTTTTTAACCCCTTACGTGCCAGATCGCGATCTACTCCGGTGGGGGCCGCCATCTTGAATGGCGGCTCCACCTCCGGGTTCCCCCTCGCCTCCTGATGTATCACGCATACCGCAATGACGTCAGATAGCCGGGGAACGCCTAGATGCCTGGGGATTTCCCAAGGAAATCCCCTGGTAGAGATACGGGGTTCCTTTGAACCCCGATATCTCTAGAATCAGAAACAATAAACCAGAACCCAGAAAAAAATAATAATAATAAATAAATAAATAAAAATTAAAAAAAACAAACATTTTTTTTGTGTGTTGTTTTTATTAATGCTGCAATATTGCACACATTTCAATTATAATGTGAACAATGATGCTGCACTAATGATTTTTTTCTATGGGGTGCGTTTGCTAAAAATCACGTAATCGCCCCCCCCCCAAAATGTAACGAGTCTCAATTCCTAATTTTTGTACAAGCGCACCCCATAGAAAATATAACCGCAAACGCTCATGTGATAAAATGTGGAAAAAAAAACACTTTACACACTGCAGATGATTAAAAATTCAAATTTTATTACATTTTTTGTTATAATATACAGGCAGAACATGACGTATACATATAAAAATGATATATTATGAATCTGCCGAGTGTGCCGGAAAGAACGATATATAATATTGTATAGCGCTGCAGAATATGCTGGCGCTTTATAAATAAAGAATAATAATAATATGTCTGAGTCATTGAATTATAACGTGGCTTCAAATCGCGTTGAAACATGAGCAAAAGCGATAAAAATGAGCTCAGCACACAGCGGTGGAATGTCTCAGCAGTGAAGGGGTTAACTGTCAAATTTAACACTGGCATTCGTCCTTAAAACACCCCACCCCCCCCCCCCTCCGGCATGGATGGGAGGGGAAGCCAGTGGTAAATCCCCCGCTTTTAACCTGCAGCTCATGGCTCATGACTTAGATCACTGCCTGGGCAGCATTTGCTACTCAGCCATTGACATCTCTGTAGCATGAAGTCAGTTAGGGTGAGCAGCTAAGGGCTGTCCTTTTTGGGAGTCATTGTGACCTCTATAGTGATTTGATACATTTTTTTGTTCAGTTTTACTGACAACTGGTGCAGTGTAACAAAATGATAAACTACCTATCACAGCAAGTTGATAATCATTTATTTTGCTCATATAATAAAAAAATATATCTTCTTAATCGAGCAGAAGAACCATATCGATATCAAAGCACGTCATCTACTAGGTAGTCTATGTGTGACTCGCTCAAACTCAAACAGAAAACGAACGAACCTGCGAAAAGCCTTTCCACTTGGCCAGGATACAAGAGCAGTGTCTGCTTCGGGCATTTAGGCACTAAAAGTGAGTTGGTGATTTATGGAGAGCTGACAAGTGCATCCCAAAATGAAGGCACTTGTCATCTATTTCTCGAGAATCTTGAACTAGCACTTTTTATTCTCTGGTATTAGCCAGAGAGATAGCTCAGCGTTTAGTGCTCCAGCTGCACAGTCTCATGGCTGCAAGTTTGTTTCTTGGCAGGGACTGCTCCAGCCTTTCATAAAATGACAACCGTCACGTTTTACAATTATGATATTAAAGACTGAAATGCCTTTACTGATGACACTTTATCACAGAGTTTAGGCTAGGGTCAAACGAACGCGTTATTCGCAGCGACCGTCAAAAAGTGCGTCCGAACGCATTGACGTATTTTTAGCCAGCGTGTCGGCTTTTTCCGGCAGCTGCTCTGCGCTGTGATCGGCAACTCGTTGGCTTTTTTTTGTGTTTGGCGTGGTTTTTGCGGCGGTTTCTTTGGGTTTTCGGTGAGTCTTCATTGGGTTTGCGGCGGGTTTTCCCTGCTCTCAGGGGACCGTGCGGTTGTATTATTATTATTATTATTATTCTTTATTTATAAAGCGCCAGCATATTCCGCAGCGCTCTACAATAAGCACAGTATAGACAGGGTTACAATACATTGAACAACATTTGACAAACAGTACAGGAGGAGATGAGGGCCCTATTCCCGTAGGAACTCACAATCTGGGAGGGTTGGGGTTGGAAACAGGAGGAGAGGACTGTAAGGTGAGAGTGATTGATGGTTGCGTCAGTGAGTTGGGTGGTAGGCTTCCCTAAATAGGAATGTTTTAAGGGAGCGTTTGAAGGAAGAGAAGTTAGGGGAAAGTCTGACAATACGAGGGAGAGCGTTCCAGAGAGTGGGGGTTGCGCGTGAGAAATCCTGCAGTCTATCATGGGAAGAGGTGATGCGGGGAGAAGCTAGGCGCAGGTGACTGTTTGACCTTAGGGAGCGGGCCGGGGTGTATTTGGTGAATAGTGAGGACAGGTAGTGGGGAGCTGAGTTAGTGAGGGTTTTGTAGGTAAGGATAAGGATTTTGAACTTAATTCTGCAGTGGATGGGGAGCCAGTGAAGGGACTCGCAGAGGGGAGCGGCAGAGACAGAGCGGCGGGTGAGGTGAATTAGCCTGGCGGAGGCGTTCAGGATGGATTGTAGGGGGGAGAGGCGGGACAGAGGGAGGCCAGATAAGAGATTATTGCAATAGTCGAGTCGGGAGATTACCAGGGCGTGTATGAGTTGTTTTGTGGTGACAGCGGTAAGAAATGGCCGAATTCTGGAAATATTACGCAGTTGGTATCGGCAGGAGGAGGAAAGAGACTTGATGTGGGGGATGAAGGAAAGAGCAGAGTCAAGTGTAACTCCAAGACAGCAAACTTGGTTTGATGGGGAGATGGTGATACCCTCCACCGTGATAGAGAAGTCAGGAGGTGGGGAGGCATTGGAGGGAGGAATAAGTAGGAGTTCAGTCTTTGACATGTTGATCTTTAGGTGGTGGGAGGCCATCCAGGAGGAGATGCCAGATAAACAGTCACTGACTTTTGAAAGGACAGGGGGAGAGAGATCAGGGGTAGAGAGGTAGATCTGAGTGTCATCAGCGTAGAGGTGGTAATTAAAGCCAAAGCTGTTGATGATTTTGCCCAGGGAGGAGGTGTAGATGGAAAAGAGCAGCGGACCATGGACAGAGCCTTGAGGTACACCAACCGATAGAGGCAATGAGGAGGAGTTACCAGCAAAGGACACACAGAAGGACCTGCTGGATAAATAGGAGTCAACCCAAGCAAGTGCAGTGTCACCGAGACCCAGAGAGTTGAGGGTCTGTAGAAGGAGGGGGTGGTCAACAGTGTCAAAAGCAGCCGAGAGGTCAAGCAGGATGAGAATAGAATAGTGGCCGTGTTTTTTAGCAGTTAGGAGGTCGTTGGTGACTTTGGTGAGGGCAGTTTCAGTTGAGTGTAGGGGACGGAAGCCAGATTGCAGGGGGTCAAGTAGGGAATTGGAGGACAGGAAGAGGGAGAGGCGGTTGAAGACTAGTTTTTATAAGAGCTTTGATGTGAAGGGAAGCAGGGATACAGGGCGGTAGTTGGATGGAGAGTTGGGATCAAGGGATGGTTTCTTTAGTAAAGGGGTAACTAGTGCGTGTTTGAAGGTGGATGGAAAGGAGCCAGTGGAGAGATAGGTTGAAGATGTGTGTGAGAGCAGGGGTGAGGGAGGAGGAGAGGGGAGGAATTAGATGTGAGGGAATGGGGTCGAGCGGGCACGTGGTGAGATGTGAGGAGGACAATAAGGAATTGACTTCCTCCTCAGTGGCTGGGAGGAAGCGGCAGAGGGTGGCAGAGGGGACCTGTGGGAGTGGAGGTGGCAGATAACTATCTTGTGTTGGGATGTTGCTTCTGATAGTTAGAGTTTTACTGAGGAAGTAGTCTGCCAGGTCTTGAGCGCTGAAGGCAGCTGTGGGGGGAGGTGCAGGTGGGTAGAGGAGGGTGTTGAAGGTGGACCAGAGCCGTTTAGGGTTGGAGGACAGCGAAGATATGAGAGATGAGAAGAAGGATTGTTTAGCCAAGTGGAGGGCAGAGGTGTTATGACCGGAGAATAAACTTGAAGTGAACAAAATCAGCTTCAGAGCGGGATTTCCTCCAGGCACGCTCTGCAGTGCGGGAGCCTCTTTGCAGGTAGCGAGTCTGGAGGGTGTGCTAGGGCTGAAGCTGGCGGCGTGGGGCCTTACAGAGTCAAAGAGGAGCAAGAGTGTCTAGAGCAGAGATAAGCGTAGTGTTGTAGTGATTAGTGGCAGCATCAGGGCAGGTGAAGGATGAGGTATGAGGGAGGTGGTGAAGTAGGTTGGAGAATTGATGGGGGTCCACAGCATGTAGATTTCTGCGAGTGTGTGTGCAGGGTGGGGGAGCAGGGTGTTTAGGAAGTCCAGATAGGTTGAAAGAGAGAAGGTGGTGGTCAGAGATGGGGAAAGGGCGACAGTTGAACTCAGAAATGGAGCAGAGGTTGGAAAAGACAAGGTCGATAACGTGACCATCGCTGTGGGTAGGGAGGAGGGAGGATTGTGTGAGTCCAAGGGAGGACGTGAGTGAAAGAAGTTTGGAGGCAGCAGGGGCGGAAGGATCATCAATGGGAATGTTGAAGTCCCCGAGAATTAAACATGGAAGATTAGAAGACAGGAAGTGAGAAAGCCAGGTAGCAAAGTGGTCAAAGAACTGGGAGGTTGGTCCCGGTGGGCGGTAGATGACTGCCACCCTGAGGGCCAGAGGAGAGAACAGGCGGATGCAGTGTGTCTCGAAGGAGGAGAAGGAGAGGGATGGGGGTGGAGGGAGATGCTGGTAGGTGCAGGTGGGAGAGAGCAGGATTCCGACCCCGCCACCATTTCTCTCACCCGGTCTGGGGGTATGGCTCAAGTGTAGACCGCCATGTGAGAGAGCAGCAACGGAGGCCGTGTCAGAGGGAGTTAGCCAGGTTTCAGTTAAAGCTAGGAGGTTGAAGGAGTTTGAAAGGAAGAGGTCATGGACGGCTGTGAGCTTGTTGCACACAGAGCGAGTGTTCCAGAGGACGCAGGAGAAAGGACAGCCACTGAGGGATTATGGGAATGAGGTTGCTGGGCTTGCAGGGAGGTGATTTATGTGCAATGTTGTACTTGAATACACCGCAGAGTCGGCGAACAGGAATCGCCAAATCCCCCCAAAGTGCAGGGAATGAAAGGGCACCGAAATGAATAACCCCTCGAGTATATTTTTTAAGACAACAGAATTATGAAATAATAGCTATACTGATAAACTGTCAGTGAGTGTTTAAAGATCCTGACTATGAAATTCTTAGGCTTCTTTTTATCATTATCAGGAATATATACATTGTCTGGTTGTCTTATTATTTTTTGATTTTTACTTTTTGAAGCTATATTTTCTGATACACTTGTCTGTGATTATGTAAACATGCAGATTAATGACCTAAATAAACGCAGTGTCATAAGATCACACTTTTTTTTAAAGAGCACAGCAAAGTGATGTTTTGCTGTATTATTTTTTTTTACAGCAATATCTATGAAATTATTCAGCGGTTCGTCAGTCCGGCTACTTTTTATGCCTTATGTAAGTCACCAGCCAATTAAAGAACACATTTCATATGAAAGTACATGAATGTGCATTAGATTTTTTTTTCTGCCGCTCGAGGTATCTTATATAAGCTATGCGGCTCACCAATTAAAGCAGATATTTCTTCTCTGCAGCCAGAGCAGCTCTGTGAGACCAACTAGAAGACTAGATCTGTCAGATGTGAGGTTGCTTGGAAACCATATAATTATTTTCCCGAAGGCAGCCTGCATGCACAAGCTCTTGCAATCATACCTATTAATTTTCAGATTAAAAGTCATCATGATACTCCCACAAAATATCAAATAAACACATTTTAACAAGATTTCTGTGTTGATTTAAGCATTCATTATTAGCATTTACATCGGCAGAAACATTTTTTATTTTTTTTACTGAACAGAAAACATAATTCCCAGAGCGCTTAATGCATGCACAACTGGTCTTGATACTGCGTTTAGATAGAAATGTCAGCAGGTATTTATACACATCTTCTAATATTACGTTTGTGGCAGGAAATAACATTTAGATTGCGTTGGAGAGCACCAACAGAAGTCAGGACAATCATTTATAGTCAAATTGTAGGGTCCTTGTGGTTACTCACTTTGAAGTCATTGGGGGGTCTGTGCTAGAAATTCGTGAAACAATAACCTGTAACAATTAATAAAGGAGGCGCTAACAACAAAACTTGCCTGAGCTCTGCGGTAAGAAAGCAGATTGTACAACAAATGCTTTAGCTGGTTATTGAATACGGAGAAATAGTGTATGCAGCTGCCCCGCAAACGCACCTTCATAAACTTACTACATTGTATAACTCATTCTGCCGCTTTGTGCTACAATGTAACTACATGACCCACCATTGTGACATGTTAAAAGAGCTAAACTGGCCGTCGCTGGAATCTAGACGCACCCTTCACCTTTCCAACCTGGTGTTTAAGAGCTTTTCTGGAAAGCTACCACCCCACCTGAATAGGCTGCTTCCCCCAGCAGTTCCCTCCTCCTATAACCTCTGATCCAGGACCAGCACCTTACTTGCAATACCACAAAACATAAAGAAAGAAATTAATAAAATCAGAGTATTGCTTTGATTTTTAAGAAGAAATAAGGGGTCCAATTCCAATCCAGCCATTAAGCTGATGGCTCAAGACATTAAATCAAGACCTTGTCAGAAAGCTGTGTCTTCAATTCCTCGTTAAGATTGCTATAGGTTTCCTCTACAATGACAGGCACAGTCCTATCCATTCCTGCCAAGAACCTACCTCCAGGTCAACCATCTTAAATTATGGAAAGCCATTAAAACAATCTCACGTTGTTCCTTCCTTCCCTTCTCTACACAGATGATCCATTTGCTGGATCACTTCTATGTAGCTGAAAGACAACTTGATTCAACAGACCTTCTTTTGCTCCATGGTCAAGTTCTGACACTCGTGTCCCCATTGATCTCTCTTTCGGTGGTGGACAGGGGGTCATCATCATGGGCACTCTGACCGATCTGTGGCTATGCATATGCAAACTGCTATGCATTGTGTGTTCGACACCTTTCTATCATGGATTAGGTTTATCGGCAATATGAGCTACAGAAGCTCTTCTGCGTGATCGAACCAGACAGGCTAGCCTTCACTCCCCATGTGCATAATGAGCTTTGGGCTCCCATGACTCTCACATCAGTTCCCTGGTTGTCCTTCCTTGCACCACTTTTGTTAAGTACTAACCATTGCATGGTGGACACCCCAAACGACTTGTAATTTTAGAGATGCTCTCACCCATTCGTCTAGCCATCACTATTTGGTCCTTGTCAAAGTCCCTCATATCGCTTAGCGTGACCATTTTTCTTGCTTCCAACACATGAAATTCAAGAACTGGCTTTTCACTTGATGCCTGATATATCAAACCCCTTGACAGTTGTCATTGTAACCATAATCAATGATAGTCACTTCACCTACCAGTGTATTACTCCAACGACTTCGTCATCAAGAAGACTTTCTATTCAGCATAGTAAAGCAAATCACAGTCTTTATTTATCATATTATTCTCGCTCACTTGATCCTAATAATGCCTTTCTCTGTCTACAGACAAACATTGCTGTGATTTATCCTTCATCCCTGTCCTCTGTTGTATTATTTATACACACTATTTTTTGTCATATTTGTCCTTTTTTTAACCCTTTCACTGCAGACAATGGATGGGGCACGTCCTGGTGTGTCACCCCTGTGTGCGAAGGACGTCCCCTCACACATCGTTGGGTCTCCTCAGTATCCAACCCTATACTCACCTCTCTGTCTGGGGTCCTGTGGTGGTCTGACTTCCTGGAAGACAGACCCTACTTTTATCCCACCCGATACTCACCTCTCTGTCTGGGGTCCTGCGGTGGTATGACTTCCTTGAAGTCAGACCCGGCTTTTAAACCCTTCCCGACGCACTGGTGTCCTTGGACCCCCCTATCTCCCCATCGGTAAGGGGTACAGTGTGAAGAGAGATATCACTGGAAAATTCCCAGTCTGTCCTTCCCAGTGATTCTGCTCTTAACCCCTTAGGTGCTGCTACCGCAATATGCCCTTTTTCCGGTGGGGGGATAACATCTTGGATGTCAGCCCCGCCTCCTGGGCCTCTTCTCGCCCACTGACGCTGTCGCTCATGGGCGTGATGAAATCTGAATGGAAATTCCAATTTTTTGTTATAGCATATTGGACATTGGACATGCGTATACATATAATCCTGATATATTATGAATCTGCTGTAAAAAAAGGATATATAATTTGTCTGGGTTGCAAAATAAAACGTGACTTCAAATCGCGGTTGAACATGATGAGCACAAAACGACAAGAGGAGCTCAGCACACAGAGGGGAAATGGCTCAGCAGTGAAAGGGTTAACATCACTTTTTTTTAACCTAATTTTTACATTGCGTTCTACTGTTCCGTTCACCGATTCTTTCTATTTCTATTTTATTTGACTGATATCGCTCTACTATCCATTCAGTTTTTAAGCTTCTGCCTCCCCTGGTTGCTGATTCATATAACTCCACCACAACTCCATATCCATCCTCAAACATTACAAAGTGGAGTGAATAGAAGGTACCACTCTCCTACAATTTAACTGCGTCCTATAAACTTAATTTTAACTAGACACATTTGGATTTCGATGTGTACTCTGAAAATCCAGGTGTCTAATTAATCATTCATTTGGCTAATTAATCATTTATATTGCCTGCACCCTTTGAAAGAAAAGTGCTAAGTTTTAATTGCATGTGTTCAGAGAGCACAAAGTGTTTAATTGAGGTACTTTAACCTTGGTTGAGCCTCATCTTCAACTACAGTGAGACTTTATTTTTCATTTTACAGAAATGTTTATAAAACTATGGAGCCTGCCGGTGCGATGAGGGGGAAAACGAGTTAACACGTGGGCACGATGCGTAACGTCATGGGGGCGATCTACTAAATCGTGCCCACTAGGCTTGTGCACCGATTTTTTTTTCGGTTCGATCCGATTTTTCGGATTTTCAAACTTTTCGATCTGGCTCGTTTCGACCGATTTCTGTTTCGATTCGGTTCGGCTCGACTCGTTTTTCGTGTACATTTTTTTTTCGGAATATCGACCATTTTTCGTATTTTCGTGTCACTTAGCTCGTTTTTTGTATCGACTTTTCGTGATTTCGGAAATTTTCGTTTTTCGGAATTGTAGATGTTTTCGGAATATCGACCGTTTTTCGTATTTTCGTGTCACTTTGTTCGTTTTTTGTATCGACTTTTCGTGATTTTGGAAATTTTCGTTTTTTCGGAACGTCTGTTTCCACTCGTTTCAAAGCAATAAATTTCGATTTGACACATTTCAAGTCCATTCGAAAATTCCGAAAATATTTCGTTTCGGCTCGGAAAACTTTTCGGATGTGCCATTTTCAGATCTATAAATTTTCGGAAAATCGGCCACATCCGAAAACACGAATCGGGAAATTTCGTGAAAATTCTGAAATTCCGAAACCCGAAACGCACATCCCTAGTGCCCACGTGTTAACTATTACTGTATAAAACACATCAGGTGAAATGGTCAGTCTGCTTTGTGTTTCTATAAAGTTTTACTGATCGATGTGGACTGATTTTCAGATTTTTATTTACTCCAGTTGGTGACTTACTATTAAATGTGATACAAAATCACAACTGAATGGAGTATACGAGTAGAATACATATGTTTAGCTATAGCGTGTCAGACTTCCGTACCATCACCATGCAAAAATCTCATTAGTCGGAATTTAAGTCATCAAATGAGCCATAAGAAAAATATTCAAAACGTTGCAGAACTGATAAGACTAGATAGACGTGTGACATTTTTAAGGAAGTATTTAACTAAGCCAATTAAATGTTATGTTTCTTATTATAGCGTGAAAAGTGAAATAAACCTGAGGTAAATCATAACATAGTGGTGGGATTCATTAAAACGTAAGCTTTAACCCTTTAAGGCTGGAAGGCGTGGTTTGTCGGGCGAGGGTTAACGCCGGCGAGACAAACAGATAAGCCTCGCCCACAGGGGCCTCTAATTTGGCCCACCCACACAGCTAAATCGCGACAAGCGTCACTGGCTGCAGGGGGACGGCCGTCTCTCTGAAGCCAACGGTGCGCGGTGCATGCTGGCTGCAGGGAGGGCCCGAGGCAGCCCATTGAAGTCAGTGAGGCGTACATGTACGCCCTGTGTCTTCAAGGCCCATCCACCACACAGACATCATAGCACATCCTGTTGCGTTAACATGTTAAAGGGACACCTCTACTCATCCTGTTCCTGACCACTTTGTAGTTTTAAAGTGGTCAGGAAGTGTGGCGTGTCTCTACCCTCCCCCGCCAGCTCCCCGTGTCTGGTGAAATCATGTGGCGAAGTGGAGGAGTTTCCTACGCCCACCCAGCATCACCAGAAACCAGGATTTTTAGTGATGTCAGCATGCAGAGAGCGTGCCAACATCACCCTCTAGGAGACCGATCGCCCTAGCAAGACGTCTCAGAGAGGAAGCCGATGGATCGGATCCGTGCACGTGCTCACATCTCCAATCCATCACTCTGCACAGATGCTACGGAAGTCGTGTGCGTAAAGTGCACAAATCTCGTAGCGGTGCTCAATTTGCGGTTTCTACGCTACACAAGTTGCGTATGAGTGCAAATTGCATGGAAGAACTCCAGGGACTTCCAGGTAGGGAAGCCCCTGAGCCGAAGAGGAGTGAGGCGTGAGGCGCATGGCAACAAGTGAGTAAGGTCTCCTGAAATAAAAAATAAAAATAATAGAAAAAGCAGTTAAAAGGGTATTATTTGGAACACGACCGCACCCAACTTTCCTTGTATTGTGCATTGCTAGTAATACATATGGCTATACACCATAGACAGTGAGGAACGTGAGAATCCTTATACAATGCTCTGCTATAAGTAGGAAAATCCTATGTATTATATCCTATGTATAATATTTTGTTGTTTACTTCTGCTTAAAAAAATTTACTGGAGCGGCAAACTGCCATCCAAACATTTTGAGGTGCTGCTAAGTCCCTTCCTCAGTGTACAGTACTTTTGTGTCTCCAGTATATCACTGGTCACACAGGTTGTCCATATTCTAGCATCGTCAGTGGTGGTTGTCCTTTTTCTTTTCATGACTGTGATTGTGATGATGATGATTGCAGATTATGGTAAATACTGATCATATGTCAGATGATGATGTAATACAGCAGACGATTCAGCTATTGTCGATAAGATTTTTGATGTTTATTGCTAAATTATTACAATGGTCTAGAGTCAGTCCTGCCATGTTTTGAGACACTGTATATAATTGCTCATAATTACATGACCAGCTGAGCCAACGAATATGTATCACTATTATCCTCATATACCCAAAAAAATTATTTTCATGTCTTTTTGGGAAATGCTTTCCATAAAATGAAGTAATTTCTAAGGTTTGATATGTCCTTTCATCGCTATATCCCATCCATCTTTTCTAACCGTGACCTCTACTCCAAGCTTTGGTTATGGTGGGGAGATCCTTGCACAGTCATTACAAATTGCATTGAACTTTGTACAGTAAAGCACTTTCTGTGCTATTGCTCAAACACAAGGATCGAGCTTATTAGTTGCTCTGCGTGGTGAAAAAAACCTGTGGTGCGGGTCCAAAGAGACGATAACGTCAGATCATTGGCAGAGCAAAGTGGTCGGATGAGATGTACCTGTTAATAAGGGAGAAGATGTAGGCGCGGTTATGGAGAGCTTTGTAGGTGAGCACCAATATTTTGAATTAGATTCAAAGGGATACAGGGAGCCAGTGTAGAGATTGACAAAGGGGCAAGGTGCGAAAGGTGTGGGAGGTGAGATGAATGAGACTGGCACATGCATTCATAACAGACTGCAGAGGGAGAATCTGGGATCTCTTAAGGCCAGAGAGAAGGAGGTTACAGTAGTCAATGCGGGAGATAATAGGAGCTTGGATGAGCATTTTAGTAGCGTCCTTATTAAGACAGGGACGGACGGGTGCAATGTTTTTTAGTTGGAGGTCGCATGATTTGGTTAATGACTGAATGTGAGGAGTGAAGGAGAGATCAGAGTCTAAGAAGACACCGAAATATCGAGTCTGTGAGGTAGGAGTAATAGTGGCACCATTCACCTGAAGGGAAATGGGTGCAGGAAAGTTGGTTTGAGAGGGAGGGAAGACGAGAAGTTCAGTTTTAGTGAGCTTAAGCTTTAGGAATAGGGAAATCATCCAGTTGGAGACAGCTGACAGGGAGGAAGTTACATGTTCCAACAGGAGGAGAGAGATCGGGGGAGAAAACATAGATTTGGGTGTCGTCAGCATAGATATGATATTGGAGTCCATAGGAAGAGATAAGGTTGCCAAGGCAGGCAGTATAGATCAAGATGAGTAGGGGACCCAGAACAGAGCCTTGAGGTACCCCAAATCAGAGGAACTGGCACCACATTGTCCACAGGGAGCATATATCTTAAATGGATCACTGTTGCTCTTCAAAGGAAGTCTTAACATATCCAGTCAAATAATATAAGCTTTCTAGTAATTAACTCGAAGTTGAGCCTATTTCATCAGTAGCCCCCAGACCTCAGTTCTCTGCTCCATACCTTTCTTGGTGAGAACAGGGGGGGGAGGATTGATTGATTGATTGAGCTCAGTCATAAACCAGAGTTCTTTTGGAAAATTATTTTTCAATAATTATATAAAACCACATTGCGCATATTTATCCAAGACATCACTATCTGCTGGCCAAACAGTTCTGCTGCTACTGGGGCTCCATGCCGGATCACCCGAGGATCCCTGTTTTACTTGAACACTACAAGAATGTCTCTATTAACCCCTTCACTACCAAATGATTACCCAAAACACTCTTGGAGGAACCAGTGGATTTTTGGGAAATCATTAATGAATTATACACTAATAAATATTTGGGAATATTCTCAATGTATTTCTTGCTGTAATAAACTATTTGGCAGGCAGATGTCGCCATCTAAAGGCCAAATAGAGTTACTGCAGTTAGAATTTTAGCTAATTGCAGCCAGTGTCTCCTTGTTGGCTGGGAAATATCCCATATGTCAGGGGACATTCCTTAGCCGATTTTAACCAGTTTTAGCACCTTGGGCATTATGCCCACAGGACTAAAACTTTGGGGGCACCTTCTGGAGCCCAAAAGCAAACATGATTCTTCTGCAACAAATAGCTAGTTATTATAGCTACAATCTATCTGATCTGAACTTGGGATTAGAGCATTAACATATGATTAGTAAATACTTGCTCTAGTATAAGGTACTGCTATATTCAATAGATCTCAGTTAGAGGAGGATCGAGATTTTACTTTTCGAATTTTTCTCTCTCCACCTGACCGTGATTATTGGGCTGAAATTCTTGGTTTCTCCTGTTTCAAAACCCTACTAGCCTAGATTATTTTTTCCTTCTTATTTATATTCTATTGAGATATCAGAACCTCGTGACCTTCTGTCGGATAAATCTAAAGGTCGCATTTCCGTTTTGATTTTTCTTAACCTTTCTGCTGCTTTTAAGAACGTCGATCACCAAGCCATCCTGGATATAACCATTTCTTCCACATACGTTCTGGTGTTGTTTTTTTTCTCTTATACATGTGTTGTTTAATTAGTTTTACTTATATTTTCTGCTTTTATCTAAAGCCGGCTAATCAACATTTTCCTCAAGGAGATACGCGATGGATTCGACACAGCGCAGGCCTGCATTATGCATTTCTCATACATCAAACGAATTAAAAGAAATATCTGCGGACTGTTTTCCGTGTCGACCATTACCACGGCCGCGCTAATGAGCCCAGGAAATGAACTCTTCTAGTACCGCGGCTTAGCTCAACAAAAGGCAAATGTTTATGACAGCTTAAGGGTATTACTCCTGACATTATACAGCGCTGCCAGCAATGTTTTAAAAAAATAATATACTGTATGTGTATATCTATATATAAACAAGGGCATTTATAATAAAGATGTTAAGGAGATTTAGATTAACTGCCCTTAATAAGGGGAAAATAGTCTGCGAGTCATCACCAAGGTTTGAAATTTTAAAGGGTTAATCCGTGATAAACATTAAAGTAATCTTTATGTAATAATTGTAATTCCTAGTAATGCTCTTTATATAGATATTTATTCTACAGCTATTTTATCAGTTGATGGTCCTTGAATATCTGTGATTGGTTGCAGACAGGTTTAAAGAGACACTTTAGCCAATGCGACCATTTAGACCGGGGTCAGACAAACGCAATAGGTGCCTCCCGGCGTCTGTCGCGGCATACAGAAAGCCTCCACATCCTACCTCTAGCCGCGCGTTGAACAGGGGCTGCAAAGCACAATCCTCCATAGGGGATCGGGCCTTGCATCGCTGAGCGCACTAACTGCACTCAGCGAGGTGGCCAGACGGGCACCAGAATGGAAGGACATCCACTCTCATGGATGTTCCTTCTGCTCTCAAAGAAGGCCATCTGACCCCAGCCTTAAGGCGTCTATTGAAAAACATGGTTCCTTTTTTTTGCCTTAAAATAATTGGGAAGATGCTGACGACAGCCTCTGCCCAATTATTTTTGAATTTTTCTATTTTTGAGTGATTTTACTCACCTTTTGTCCGTCACCGCACACTGCTCCTCCCCTTAAGCTCTGGACTACCGAACTCGGAAGTCCCTGCAGCAATCTAATGCAATCCGCGCTCCTACGCAATGCATGTAGCGTAGGAACCACAAATTATTCAGTGCTACAGGACCTGCACACTTTTCATACACAAGTTACTAACTGGGTAATTCAAAGAGATCCGAATTGCTTGAGAAAGGTAACCGAATGCTGAAAATCAGCGTTCGGTTACCTTTCTTGGCCATTCGGCTATCCAGAGAGCAGGCAATTCACCAAATCCTGGCGAATTGCCTGCACATACGATGCCTGTTCGGTCCCTGTTCGAGGGCAGTGAAATCCCCATAAAAAAGCACTGCTTCGGCTATTCAGAGAACACAAACCAGCAGTGAAAGGTTCCCGAAATGCCCTGTCATTCGGTGGTTTAATTCGGCAAGTTTATTCAGGAGAATCCCATAGGCTTCAATGTTAAAAATATTCCCGTTTTAATTAAATATCAAATAAACCGTTCATTATAAAATTCTGCAGTAAAGAGTCTCTTTATTTATAGATTTTTTAGGATATTTTAAGCATTTTTCTGGATTATTTTTTTTTTTTAAGAGTCCGTTTTTTAAAATTTAAGTTTACTTCTTTTTTCTGTAACAGCCCTTTTTAGTATCATTCCCTGGACCTCATAAGTAAATTTCAGACATTTTCGCTCAGAAGTTTCTTTGCAAACAGCGTTTCAGTTTTCAAACATTCATGCAAACTTTTTTTCTAATTTATTCACTGCCTCTTCTGCGGTCTCGGCTTTTTCCGGCGGATGCGATCGGCTCCTGCTCGGGTTGTTCCGTGGTTTTCGGCAGGTTAATCCAGATGTTTTTGCGGGTTTTCGGCGTGCATTCGCCAGGTTTTGCGGTTAGTTTTCGTCAGGTATGCGGCAGCTTTTCCCTGCAATTCGGGGACCATGTGGTGCTTGCTGAATACACCGCAGGGTCACCGAAATGGGATCGATAAAAGGAACCGAATTGAAGAGAACGAAAAGTCACCGAACGTGAATTACCCTGATAGTGTCTACAATGGATCGGAGCTGTGCGCATGCATAGGACTGATCCGTCGGCTGCCTCTCTGAGAATGCTAAATACCATGAGTGGTCACAAAGAGGGTGACATCGTAGCCTCCTCTTCTTGCTGTTCTGGTGTTCAGCAGCCAGGAAATTCAAAAATCCCGGCTGGTGGTGAAGCTGCATGGGTTGGATGAAACTAGAAAAGTTCTCTCAGCCTTTTCTCCTAGATCGGGGCAGCAGGGAAGGGGGCACAATGGGTAAAAATAGAACTGCTAGGTAAAGCAACACAGAATATAACACAAACTTAGAATGGTATGAAGTACAAAAAGGGAGATTACAGAGACGTAGTCGGAGAGTACTAAGTCAGGCATTTTACACGGAAAAAAAAGTAAAGAAGGGATAGACCAAAGGATAAGTCAATTAGGGAAGCCAAGGTCAGTACACTGGAGGTCAGCGCAGCAGAGGTAAAACAGAAAATAAAGTGCAGAGGATCAAGGACGGATAAACGCATAAAGAAGAATAAATTAACTAAGATACAAGGGAACAACAAGACATACGAAAACAAAGGACAAGGCAAACAGAGGAATAACCAAGCAAGAGGAATAATTACTAAGGAGATTATAACAGAGACAATAAATGAAAGACAGTAAACAAAGAGAAATGAGAATAAACAAACTAAGATACAAGGGAACAGCAAGACATGCCAAAAGAAAGGACAAGGAGGAATAACCAAGCAAGGGTAACAAGGAACAAAGTAAGGAAAACAAAAATACTACAGGAAATTTAACAAAGACAATAAACAAGCAGCAAGAAAAATGGCAAAATAACAGGCAGCAGAATAGACCCTTATAACGGAGCACTGCAGAATGGGTCAGGTCATCAAGGATCAGGCAAGCTGCAGGGAAATCCATGAGAGGGAGGTGGAGAATGATGTACCAGGCAAGGGTAAAAGTCGGCCTGAATCGACTCCCCTATAGGGCTCAGAATGGAATCGTGACACTTTCCCCCAGCAAATCCAGCATGGAGCTCTGACCTGCAGTAACTTTTTTCACCCAGCAGATGTCAACAACTACCTGCCAAATAGATTATTACAGTAAGGAATACACTGGGAATATTCCCATATATTTCTTACTGTATAATCTTTTACAAATGATTTTCTTGGTTCCTCACAGTGGTTTTAATTGGAAACTCAACTAGAAGTGAAGGGTTTAAATAGAAACTAATTAGTGAAAACATAATTTAGGATAGTATGTGGAAAACAAAAAAAAAACCATCATAAAAGTCGTTTGGAATCCCGAGAGCTTCTCCCAAATGAGGTGGCCGTAAAAGCATAACCGGACGTCCATTTCCAAATCAGTCTATGGGTAATTGTCATCATATAAATAGCCAGTTGATCCTACATGCAGTCGCCTGGCAGCCTCCGAAGGCATCCCATAAAATATGTATGCAAATTGCTGATTTCCATCAGAATACATATGCGTAGAACAATGTTATTTGATCTCTCGGAAAGGTAAAATATTCTAATTTAAAATCAAGGATAACCGGCCTGAAATGTTTTTCCCCCATCCTCGAGGGAGGTTCTCTTGTCATTCCAAAGGAAATGGGAGACCGAATTCTGTAAAATTCAATCTATTGACCTTGACAATCTAGATTTTCTTTTTAAATAGACTCCAATTTATTTTTTTCTGAGCCACTATGTATTGCTGTTTTCTGATGGATTGCTCTGTCACAATAATTTTCTTTCATCGTGCAATATTTCATCAATTTCAATAACCGATTCAGTTGCTTCTTCTCAATCCTAGATGTCGTATTCTATAGTTTTTTTTTCTCATTCAAGATTAAAATCCTGTCCTAACCTATATGAAATATAGATGGAGACTGCTTTCTTTTACGGAGAAGCAAAAAAACCTTCCGATACATTTTGTTTGAAGTGATACTGAAATATTTAAACAGATGCTGTTTATAAGTGAGGCATATGTCATTTCACATATTTTATGCTTTATCTGTAACATATGTCAGATAAATTTATATTTGCAATATTTGCACTGTATAAATGTTAATCTGTTTTGGAAATTATAGGGTTTATTCACACAGCACCGAAATTTCAGCAAAATTTCGATGCTTTTTACTTTGGCGCAGTTCTGCACACTTCGCCGACAGTACGATGAATTCACTATTTAGCGATTGGTCGCCGAAGAAGGAGTCACCAAAGCCTCATGAAATTCTAGAACGTCACCGAAGAGAAACAAAGTGGCCTCGTAGAATTCCACCAAACTGCGGAAAAAAAACCCAGAACTCTCTTGTTCTCCTAATAGGTGTTTAAAACAATAAAATGTATTAAATTGTGTCTAAATAATAAAAAAGGTAATTTAAATCATAACAAAAACATAAATTCTAAGTCCATGCCATTCACTTTTAACTACTGTATGAGAGGAGCCACTTTAGGCATATTATGTGAGACACTGTATATTGTATTTATGTCACCTGCGTCTTCTGCCTCACTCACATCCTCTTCTCTCACTAAATGTGACCTTCTACCGTTCTTTTCTTTTCTCTCCCCCTCAGTCCTTGAAAGGGGGCATTTTAATCCGGCATCACGAGCTTGGATTTGCATGCCCGCTTAATGTGTCCCTGTTTCCTACATTTGTGGCACAATTCCATAATAAACTTGCATTCATTGGGCGCATGATTCCCTTTGCACCTGTAACACTCATAGTCCATGTTCTGCCCTCTTATCCTCCGAGCACACCTTATGCATCGCTGCCTGTACCGTTCTTGACCTTGGAGTCTGTGATTCTTCATCCCCAGATAGGCCTTGGAAATCTCTTATATGTCTGTTAGCCGACTCCATCGTCTGACATATATTAAGGGCCTTTTCAAAGGTTAAATCCATTTCCGACAACAGCCTTCTCTGCATTCTGCCATCATTCACGCCACACACCAGCCTGTCACAAAGCATTTGTTGAAGCGTAGGCCCATACTCAGTGTTGTGCTTACTTTTTCAACTCCACCACTGTCTCGTCCGTTTTCTGCGTGTGTAAATTAAACTTGTATCTCTGCACAATCTCTCTTGGTTTTGGATTATAATGGGCCTTGAGCACAATGACAAGATCCTGATACGTTTTCTCAGCTGGCGTCACAGGACACAGCAAACCTCTCAGCAAGCTATATGTGGACGCACCGACTCCACTTAATAACACTGCTCATGGGCGTCAGCAGAAATTTTTCCAGGGTGGGGGGGAATTTTAATGCCATCCATATTCTGCTCTTTTGACAATGTCATAAAGGGGAGAGTCATAAAATAAAGCACAGTAATACAGAGGCTGCGAAACATGATGCAAGTCTAATAGAAGAATAAAGGCGTAAGTGTCTGATCTGATATCTTAGTGTTGCATTTTCTAGTCTGTTAACACCATTCAATGCATCACACTAGTCATACACCCAGGATCAAGGCAAGGGATCTATGCTTCTTCTGATTGCACCAGGATGTCTATAGCAAATATATCCCAGCTTTTATCCCCTTCACGATCAAATGATTTTCCAAACATCCACTGTCAGGATGCAGTGTTTTTTTTTTTTTGGAACATCATTTTTAATTATACAGCAATAAATATTTTGGAATGTTCCCAGAGTATTTCTTACTATAATAGCCTATTTGACAGGAAGTTGATGCCATCTACTGGTCAAATAGAGTTACTGCAGGCAAAACTGCTTCTCCTGTCTCCATGTTGACTAGGGAAAGCCCAATATATCAGGTCATTCCTCAGCTGATTTTAACCAGTTTCAGCACCTTGGGCATTATGCCCACATGGCTAAAATTTTGAGAGCACCTTCTGCACCCCAAAAGCAAACAAAACTCATTTGCAATCACATAGCATAGCCCCATAGCATGTTATCAAAATCTTGGGCTGCTGTGTCTGCTACTGGTGATCATGTATAAACAATCATGGTAGTGAAGGGGTTAAATACTATATTTTATTAGCCATTGTTTTCACTATAAGCCAACAATACTACTGAAATCTAGAATACACGCTGTGTCCCTGCAGGCAAATCAATTAAAATATAACCTTTATTGATACAATGTATAATAAAAGGAAAAGCATACTTAAAAATTCATACTTAGAAGTACAACAAGAGTAGTCATGTACAAATATTCATTAGCATAATGCCCATTCATTCAAGGTATGAATGAAGGTATGGTGACCATAAGCTGTGACCTATTATTCACCAGGATATCAGTTCCATATTAGCCTGAGACATATTTGCACCACCTGTAAATAACAGGAAATCACTACATAAATCACTCAAAAATTTGGGATCTCAACAGATTTGCTAATTGGTGTATATAGATTTAATAGGATTAGGTCCCTGGCTGTCAACACCAGACACGCATTTCGCCATCTGGCTCATCAGGAGTGCTATTCACTATGTTAAGGGTTAATTAGCATTATCATTGTTTATCATTAAAATCAAAACATTATGTATCTTTAAATTTGGGATCAGAACTTTTTTTTTTAAATGATACATTTTCCAGTTCAATATCACAAATGACTCGCCAGGATACATATATTTTTTCTCCGTTTGAATCTTCACATTTTATTTAAGAGGTGTTAACTGGGTTTCTTTAGTCTGTGCGTCTATGTGAAGGCTTTGTCCTCTGCCTTTCATGCCCATTTGCTTAGCTGCTTTTAAACAAAGTTAAATATTTTCCAAAAAAAATAAGAAAGAAACTGTTACCATCTGGCATCTAGCTGACACACTACCCTTTGGAAGAATGTTCTTATACATAAATCACTCCAGATAAAGAAGTGCTGAATTGTATTCCTAAGGTACTCATTGTAGATTGCAGTTTTTCTCCCAAAAGACTGGTGAGTTGCAAAGCATGCAAACAGCTCCGTTTAGAATGTAGCGCCTTAAGAATCTCATTAGCCATGCACCATCAACAAAATTAGAACACTTTTTTCGTGGCTGGTTATTTTGAACGTTCGCGCTTCTCACACACTAACACAGAGATTGATATTAATGATAATAAACAGTCTGTACTTGTAAAAATAAAATCAGAAAAGGTAGCTAGCTAAGGAGATTAAGTTTGCAGATGCTTCTGTCTTTGGAGACTCTAACAGAGACAGTGCTGGTGGTTGTCAATGTTGGAAACAGTAACAAAAATCACTATTGTTGCAATGGCAAGAAATGCCGGTGCTTTACAAAGGAGGCATCCAAACAGCCTCAGGAGAAGTCTCACTGTGAAGCTTCTACTGTCATTTGGAGTATTCTCTTGTGAACTACAATTATGATTTTCAAAGGTGTTTGCAACATTGGCATATACTGGTGCTTTCTGAATAACCTCCCGATATGTGTCAGTGTATTTACAAGAAGGGAAATAGTAACGCACCCCACTATTCATTACTGGTTTACCGATCAGTTATTGCATAGCAGTGGTTCCAAACCCTTTATTTATTGTCCCACACAGCAGGCAGACCCTCAATCTATTGTCCCTCATAGCGAGCAGGTCCCTCAATTTATTGTCCCATACAGCAGGCAGGTCCCTCAATTTATTGTCCCTCATAGCAGGCAGGTCCCTCAATTTATTGTCCCTCATAGCAGGCAGGTCCCTCAATTTATTGTCCCTCATAGTAGGCAGGTCCCTCAATTCATTGTCCCATACAGCAGGCAGACCCTCAATCTATTGTCCCATACAGCATGTAGGTCCCTCAATTTATTGTCCCATACAGCAGGCAGGTCCCTCAATTTATTGTCCCTCATAGCAGGCAGGTCCCTCAATTTATTGTCCCATACAGCAGGCAGACCCTCAATCTATTGTCCCTCATAGCAGGCAGGTCCCTCAATTTATTGTCCCTCATAGCAGGCAGGTCCCTCAATTTATTGTCCCTCAAAGTAGGCAGGTCCCTCGATTTATTGTCCCATACAGCAGGCAGACCCTCAATCTATTGTCTCCCCAGGGCCCAGCTGTGGGTCAGCAGCAGCCAGCAGATCACTCACCAGCAACTGTATTCCAAATGGATGCTCTGGGTCGGGACTCACTCCGTCTCTGTCAGTCTGGTCACTCCTTGGGAAGCGGCTGGGCTGGCTTCCGCGGTGCTCCCTCCTCCACGCAGTTTAGATGCTGCGCAACACGCAGCATCCGTCCGCAGGCTGAGGCTCCCCCAACGTCACTGAGCATCGACCGCGCCCTCCTCTTCAGCTAGTGCATGGCACGCTAGCATGGAGGAGGCTGCGGAGGCATCACATGTGGGGGCGCGGCTAGCGCTAACGCTTCTGCGCGGCTGTGGCCGCAAGACACAAATCAAAAAAACCAAAAAAAACATAACTCACGGAGGCACATTGGGGAGGCACGGGGGACGGCTGTCCCCCTGCCTCCCGGCCCAGTCCGCCCCTGATTCAGTCTGCACTTCAACAAGTTAATCTGTAAAACCTGGCCTGTTAGAGGGACCTGGGGACAGGATCAGGAACCACTTAGAGTGATCTAGCTCAGTATTTCCCAAAGTCATCCGCAGGTCCCCCTAAAAGGCCAGGTTTACAGGATATGTGAAGCACAGCACAGGTGATAGGATTTCCTGCCAAGCGATTGCAGGATTCAGTCTGCATTTTCCCAAGATAATCCTTACAATCTGACCTGTTAGGGGGACCTGAGGGTCAGGGTTGGAAAACACTGTTCTACAGGAAAGGATAGTGTAGTAGATCAGTGTTATACTTATCTACCACTAGAGGGCATAGTTGTTTGTGTTACCTGTTTTCTGCTAATGTGTAACGGTAGGCCCCCTATAGGGTGATGGGAAGCCCCCAGGCTGTATAGAATGAAGCCTTTAGGGCAGGTATATGGTTTTGTTTGCAGACTTCAGCAATCCCTTGCAACACTTAAGAAACACGATGAATTCTACATACTGCAGGACAGGACCCAATACTTGAAAAATGTGAATCCTATAGTACAAGACAGAACTTGATAGGTGAATGTACAATAAATGCAACACACTGCAAATCTCCACACTCCCAGCCAGGGAGTTCAGACAAAGCCCTGGGAATCACTCACACCATATGGCTTCGTTGCCAAATGCAAAAGTGAAAATACATGAACTTGAAAACATGAATGCACTACAATGCAAAACAGAACTATATATGTGAATGCAGCTATTACTTAGGGAGCAGACTAGAGAATAACCAGAAACCAGAGCCAAGGAGTCATACACAGATAATCAGAACATGAATTAGAATTAACACGAGGAACAAGAACGTAGAGGATCTCAGATTTAGTCTATCCTGATCCAAGGATCAAATGCCTGGTTGGCCCTATATATAGGCCAAGCAGATCATGTGACTGCAGACCAATCAGCCCAGAGTGAATGGTCTGCAGAGCCTGAACAAGAAAACCAGAAAACATGAATCCCTGCTACAACCAGCAGGGGGCAGGACCGACATGTGACATAATGTAAATAGTGTTTCCAGGTCAGAAGTTGTTGTTGTCAGTTTCCTGAGTTGGAGTGCTGTGTCTGTACCAGCGAATAAAGAGAATAAGGCTAATGTCAGACGAACGCAGTCTGAGCGCACTCTACGTGCGTGCACAACGGACGGACGTACTGACAGAAAATACTGTATACACCACACGGTCCGTTTTTGTTGACGGACGTAGAAATAAAAAGGGAATTATGGGAAACAAAATTAATATGAAAAATGATAAAAATTTGAAAAGGATATGAAAAGCCATTTTGTGCTGGACGTCGGAAATGCGCTGCATCTGACATCTCACTCACACAGAGCGCTACGCGGACGTGGCGCACTCTGCGAGTCCGTCTAGCGGTTTTACGTTCTTGCCTAACTTGTGTCCATTTCACCGTGCGTTGTGTGTGCGCAGTTCGGTGTGCACATACTTCATGTGTGGGTCTCTATTGATCATGATTCTATGTTACGACGGCCGTTAAACTGTGCGGCAACACGGATGTGATCACTGCGTTCGTCTGACATGGGCCTAAGTAATTCATCCACAACCCTTCTCTGCATCAGTCATATGAAGATATTACATAATTGGTGACGTGGATAAACTGGTGTGTATTGGGAGACTGTTATGTGAAGGTTCAGAGTCTGCATAGCAGCTGAAGACAAGCTACAGAAAAAAAATGTTGTTTGCTGAGACAGGATGGCTGCACTTGTGGGCCGTGTGAGCCCCTTTGATTGTGAGTTGCGATCATGGGAGGAATACATAGAAATGTTGGAATATTTTTTTCAAGCAAATGAGATTACTGATGCTAGAGAAGAAAGCAGTGTTATTAAGTGGAGTCGGTGCGTCCACATATAGTTTGCTGAGAAGTTTGCTGTGTTCTGTGACGCCAGCTGAGAAAACGTATCAGGATCTTGTCATTGTGCTCAAGGCCCATTATAATCCAAAGCCAAGACAGATTGTGCAGAGATACAAATTTAATTCACACACGCGGAAAACGGACGAGACAGTGGCTGAGTTTGTGGTGGAGTTGAAAAAGTAAGCACAACACTGTGAGTATGGGCCTACGCTTCAACAAATGCTTTGTGACAGGCTGGTGTGTGGCGTGAATGATGGCAGAATGCAGAGAAGGCTGTTGTCGGAAATGGATTTAACCTTTGAAAAGGCCCTTAATATATGTCAGACGATGGGAATCATGCGCCCCACGTATGCAAGTTTGTTATGGAATTGTGCCACAAATGTGGGAAACAGGGACACATTAAGCGGGCATGCAAATCCAAGCTCGTGATGCGGGATTAAAAGGCCCCCTTTCAAGGACTGAGGGGGAGAGAAAAGAAAAGGAGAATGGTAGAAGGTCACATTTAGTGAGAGAAGAGGATGTGAGTGAGGCAGAAGACGCAGGTGACATAAATACAATATACAGTGTCTCACATAATATGCCTAAAGTGGCTCCTCTCATACAGAAGTTAAAAGTGAATGGCATGGACTTTGAATTTGAGGTGGACACAGGATGTGGCATTGCAATTATCAGCAAAAAGCAATACTCAAAGCTATGGAAAAGACAGACATACCAGAGTGGGAACAATGCAACCTGACGTTAAAAACATATACAGGTGAGAAGATGCTTGTGTTAGGTCAGGTTATAGGAACAGTGCAGTGTCAGGAGAAAAGAGGAAAACTAACTATGGTAGTGGTTGAAGGGGCCGGGCCAAATTTGTTGGGGCGAAGTGGGCTGAAAGACTTAAAATTGTTACCCCAACTGGTGAATACAGTAACAGTCAGTCCAACACTAAGGGCTCTATTACATTCTTCGCGCAAATGTTAACGCGTGCGCAAAAACGCGTTAATGTGAGGGGCAAAACCCTTTGCGCAGAACGTCGTATTACAATGTCCCCGCAAAAAATGCACGTTAATGTCTACCGCGGGTGAACCTGCGCAAGTTTACTGCACTTTGCGTGTCCTATACGTAACATTGTGAGCACAAATGCCTTTGTGCATTGGTATGCGGATGGTATTACAATCTATGCGCAGTTTGTAACGCACAGCCTTTGCGCTCATAATTTTAGCAATTTATGAAAGCTGGTGTTAAAGGCAAATCTGACGAACCTGGCCAAAACCAAATACACCAGCCCAAAAGAAATAAAATACAGCAAAGTATAGTTACACATTCTACACATACCAAACCAATAAATTTGAGAAGTTGTGTGTGTTTTTTTTTTTTGATACAGCATATATGCGCAGATTGACTTTGACAAGCGCAAAAACTTGACACGTGGGACAATTAAGGTTCTTAATTCTGATTGGCTGAATCGCATGAAAAAAACAGTCTGCACACTGATTTCTGCACGCAACGTTACTGCCCGCGTGTTTTGCGTGTCCGTTTTACGCGCGTTATTTTTTGACGGATGAAAAAATGCGCGAGGATTGTAATACCAGCGTTGATTTAAGCTCGTTAACATTTGACGCTTCACGCAAAAGTTCACACGTTTACCGTGAAGAATGTAATAGAGCCCTAGATTTGGTCGACATTCTAGACAGACATGCTGAGGTGTTCAAAGAAGAGCTAGGTCAGCTGAAAGGCACCACAGCTAAAATGCATATGAACTCAGAGGCCCAGCCATGATTTTATAAGCCACGACGGATACCTTTTGCTGTCAAACCTCTGGTGGAGGCAGAACTGCAGAGACTGGTAGATGATAAAATTATAGAACCAGTACAATTTTCAGAATGGGCAGCCCCCATCGTGCCAGGTGAGGAAGCCGGATGGTTCAATTCGCTTCTGTGGAGATTACAAACTCAAAGTAAACCGAGCATCCAGTGTGGAGCAATATCCTATTCCTAAAGTGAAAGAATTGTTTGCTCAGTTGGCAGGAGGCCACAAATTCTCCAAACTGGATATGAGTCATGCATATCAGAAGATTGTGCTTGAAGAAAGCGCTAAAAAGTATGTGACTGTTAATACACATGTAGCGCTCACTCCCGGAGGAGCCGCTGAATTTGACCTCGGGTTAGTCTCACCGCACTAGGGAATAATTATACACCAGCACTGTTGTGGATTTTATAGATTATATACTTTACTGATCCCAATACAGTGGCATATATAATGTAAACACGGTATATGAACGACAGTACTTCGTAATGCGGGTGTCAGGATCGGGTAACCCCGCTTGCAGACTGTAAGCCAACAGACCCTGACCAACCGGTCCTTAGAAATGGCCGGGTTATGGTCAGTAATACTGAGAATGATGAACACGAATAATGTGGTGGAGTGCAAAGAAAAACAACCTGCGGAATAAAGTAACCCACAATGCTCTAGCTAGCCGGTCCTTAATAATGGCCGGGTTAAGCAGGGCAAACCAACAAAACACACATAGGCAGGGGTTAAGAAAATAGAGGTCTGTTTATACTATGCCAGAAATCAGGTCGCCAGAATACAGGGAAGTCGAGACAAGCCGGGATCATATAAACCAGGAAATCAGTCAGAATAGGAATCAAGAAATAACAACAAGGCACTAGGAGTAAAAGAAACACGCTAGGGCAACTTGCTAAGAGAAAGGAAGCCCTTAAAATAGAGCCACAGCACTACCTATTGGTGCTCAGAGGAGACACCCTGCTCTGCTATAGGATAGCTGGTCATGTGCTGCGATTGGTTGTCCTTCCTGCATGTTGCATCTGATTCGCGGGCAGCACCATTCTCTGTCCTGTAGTACTCAATACCCTGGAATAAGGCTTTCTGGATATCAGCTGCTGTGACGGCCGCAACATTTCCCCGGACATGGGGCTCAGGTGCAACATTTCCCCAGACATGGGGCTCAGGTGCAACATTTCCCCAGACATGGGGCTCAGGTGCAACATTTCCCCAGACATGGGGCTCAGGTGCAACATTTCCCCGGACATGGGCCACCGTGACAGCACCCCCCCCTGACGGCAGGCCCGAGGGCGAGAAGGGTAGCGGCGATGATAAGCGGAGACCAGCCCCGGGGCATGAACATCAGAGGCAGCAACCCAGGAACGTTCCTCCTGGCCGTACCCCCTCCAATGCACAAGATATTGCAATCCGCCTCTAGACCACCTGGAATCGATGAGGGCCTGCACCTCATATTCCTCCTGACCCTGAACTTGGACAGGAGGAGGCTGGTTCACGGGAGTGGTATACCGGTTACAGACAAGGGGCTTGAGTAGGGAGGTATGGAAGGAGTTGGGGATTCTCAAGGACTTAGGCAACTCCAAGGCATAAGAGACAGGATTAATGCGTCGGAGGACCCTGTACGGACCGATAAACCGTGGTTCCAATTTGTGAGAGGGCACCCGGAGTTTGATATGCCGAGTGGAGAGCCATACCCATTGACCAGGGACATAAGAAGGTCCTGGTCGTCTGTGGCGGTCTGCAGACTTCTTATGGGCTAAAGAAGCTTTTTGCAAAGCGGATTGAATCCGCGTCCAGGACTGACGTAGGAGTTGTAAGTGATCGTTAAGTGCAGGAATGGGTGATTCAGACGGAGTGCCAGGTAATAAAGCAGGATGGAACCCATAGGTCGCAAAGAACGGGGTATGACCAGAGCTGTCATGTACCACGTTATTCCTAGCCAATTCAGGTAAAAGGAACTCCAATTATCTTGTTGGTGGGAGATGAAGAACCGTAAATATTGTTCCAAGGACTGGTTGGTACGTTCAGCAGCACCGTTAGATTGTGGGTGGTAGGCAGAAGAAAAGGATAAGTTGATACCCATTTCTTTACAGAAGGATCTCCAGAATCGGGAAATGAACTGAGTACCACGATCTGAGACTATTTCTTGCGGTATCCCATGTAACCGTACCACCTCCTTAGCAAATATACCGGCTAGCTGTTCTGAAGAAGGAAGTTTTTTCAGTGGAACAAAATGGGCCATTTTAGAAAAACGGTCAATAACAGTGAGAATGGTGGTATTACCCTCAGATGGGGGTAGGTCCACAATAAAGTCCATGGATAAATGGGTCCATGGTCTCGAAGGCACAGGGAGAGGTTGTAATAGACCTACTGGAAGATCAGCAGGGGTCTTATTCTGGGCACACACATTACAGGATGCAATAAACTCTCGGATATCAACACGAAGAGTGGGCCACCAATATAGACGAGAAACGGCGAGAATGGTCTTATTGACTCCTGGGTGACCTGCAACCTTTGATGCATGCATAACTTGTAATAACTCCCTTCTCTCGTTCTCTCCTACATACAATCTTTCTGGAGGTAGAGAGTTAGGGGCGGCATTCTGATAGGACAGAATGCACTCGATCAACTGAGAAGACACTTGCGTACACACAGTGGCGATTATATGAGTACTGGGTATGAGAGAAACCGGTTCGGTGTGAGGCAGTTCCTCTTCCTCAAACTGTCTGGAAAGAGCATCCGCCTTGGTATTACGTGACCCTGGGCGGTAGGTGATCAAATAATTGAAGCGACTTAGGAACAACGACCATCTGGCCTGGCGGGGGGACAGTCGCTTCACGTCTGCCAGGTAGGCTAGGTTCTTGTGGTCAATTAGAATGATCACTGGAATTTGTGAACCCTCCAACAGATGTCTCCATTCTTTTAAAGCCATTATAATAGCCAAGAGTTCTCTGTTGCCAATGTCATAGTTTCTCTCTGAGTCGGACAACTTCTGGGAGAAGTAGGCACAAGGGTGAAGTGGGGCATCCCAGGTGTCTCTCTGGGAAAGTACTGCCCCTATACCAGATTCTGATGCGTCGACCTCCATTATAAATGGTTTAGAAGGATTAGGATGTGCTAGAATAGGTGCAGAGGCAAAGGCCGTTTTTAAATCCTCAAAGGCTTTAAGGGCAGCGGGAGCCCAGTTGGTTGTATTGGCCCCTTTCTTGGTCATAGAGGTGATAGGAGTAATTAAGTGTGGGATAAACTTTCTGTAATAATTGGCGAATCCAATAAATCTCTGGATAGGTTTCAACCCTTTGGGTAGAGGTCAAGATAGGATGGATTCCAGTTTTTTGGGATCCATTAAAAAACCATTGGATGACACGATGTACCCCAGAAACGGAACCTGTGTCACATGGAATATGCATTTTTCTAGCTTACAATATAAACCATTTCGTAACAGAGTGCCGATAACAGAACGCATGTGATCATAATGTGTATGTAGGTCAGGAGAGTGCACCAGAATGTCATCTAGATAGACTATGACACATGAGGAGAGGTAGTCCCAAAGGACGTCATTTATAAAATCCTGAAAAACCGCAGGGGCGTTGCACAACCCAAACGGCATGACCAGATATTCGTAGTGGCCGCTATGGGTGTTGAATGCGGTCATCCACTCGTCTCCCTCCTTTATGCATACCAGGTTGTATGCACCCCTAAGATCCAATTTAGAAAACACCGTGGAACCTCTAAGACGGTCAAAGAGGTCAGAGATTAGAGGAATGGGGTAGGCATTCTTGATGGTGATACGATTCAACCCTCTATAGTCTATGCACGGACGGAGGTCACCTCTTTTTTGGCTACAAAGAAGAACCCTGCCCCAGCTGGGGAAGAAGATCTTCGTATGAAACCCTTCTCCAGCGATTCCTGGATATATTCCTCCATGATACTATGTTCCTTTGGGGACAGTGGATAAATTCTCCCTTTAGGGGAATGGTACCTGGGTATAACTTGATAGCACAGTCATACGGACGGTGCGGGGGTAGCTTATCGGCCTCTTTTTTGTCAAACACTTGTTTAACAGACAGATATTGCTCCGGAACGGTAGAAGACAAAGGTTTTGCAGTAGGGGTATTGAGTAATCTGATAGGTAACATAGAGGGAAAACAAGAGGAGGAACAGGTGGAACCCCATGCGACAACCTTTCCCTTTACCCAGTCAATGTGAGGATTATGTTTTTGTAACCATGTGAGACCTAAAACGACTGAACAAGACGGTGATGATATGATCTGAAACACTATGGATTCGTCATGATGATCCCCAAGACACATGGAAATAGCTTTTGTCTCTTGGGTTATAACAGGAGAGGCAAGGGGCCTACCATCAATGGCCTGTACCATTAAGGGTTTGGATCTAGGGGACAGAGGAACAAGATGACCTGAGGCAAAGGACTCATCCATAAGATTATCAGCAGCCCCTGAATCCAGCAAAGCATCACAATCAAATTTGACAGAACCCCATGTTAGACAGACAGGAAGAAGTAATCGTAGTGAGGTCGGTTTGGGACACAAAGTAAGAACACCCAAGGCCGATCCCCTCCTAGGACTTAGGTGCGAGCGTTTTCCGGGCGTGATGGGCACTTAAGGCATTGGTGCCCCCAAGTATTCAATATAGGCAAAGACCTATATACCTACGCCTATAGGACTTCTCTTCAGTCAATTTAGTGTGACCCAATTGCATGGGTTCGGTATCAGAGACCTGTGAAGTGCGAGATGGTGGACTAACGGAACCTCGTGTAGGAACCCTAGCAACGCTTTTTCTGGGTCTCTCTCTGTGTTTAGCTCTATCCCTGATTCTGTTATCAATATCAATCACGTAATCGATCAAATTCTCTAACTCCTCAGGCAAATTCTTAGCTGCTATCTCATCTAGGATAGTATCAGATAGGGATGTGCGTTTCGGGTTTCGGAATTTCGGAATTTTCACGAAATTTCCCCATTCGTGTTTTCGGATGCGGCCGAATTTCCGAAAATTTTTAGATCCGAAAATGTCAGATCCGAAACGTTTTCCGAGCCGAAACTAAATATTTTCGGATTTTTCGAATGGACTTGAAATGTGTCAAACGAGGAGAACAGACGTTCCGAAAAAACGAAAATTTTCCGAAAAACGAAAATTTTCTGAAAAACTAAAATTTTCGGAAAACATTTTTCCGAAAAAACGAAAAGTCGATACAAAAAACGAGCAAAGTGACACGAAAAATACGAAAAATGGTCGATATTCCGAAAAAAGTACAATTCCGAAAAACGAAAATTTCCGAAATCACGAAAAGTCGATACAAAAACCGAGCACAGTGACACGAAAATACGAAAAATGGTCAATATTCCGAAAAAAAATGTACCCGAAAAACGAGCCGAACCGAATCGAATCTAAACCGAAATCGGTCGAAATGAGCCGAATCGAAAAGTTTAAAAATCCGAAAAATCTAACCGAATCGAACCGAAAAAAAAATCGGTGCACAAGCCTAGTATCAGAAAGGCCCTCCTGGAAAAGCAATACAAGGCAATCATTAGTCTGCTACTAGGGTTTTGAAGTCTATGGCATAGTCTGCAACAGACCTGGAACCTTGCTTAATTCTGAGCAGGGATCTCCCAGCCCTCTTGGAACAACCAGGAGGATCAAAGGTGTGTCTGAGAGCACGTACAAAGTTGTGGTAGTTATAGACCACGGCATCATCATTTTCCCACAATGGGTTAGCCCATGCTAGGGCTCTACCAGACAAATGATTTATCATAAATCCCACACGGGCACGATCTGAAACATACATTCTAGGGTTTAGTTCAAAATGAATGCTGACCTGAGTCAAAAAGCCACGACACCCAGTCTGTTCCCCACCAAAACGAATTGGAGAAGTCATGGATACATGGGAGGCGGGTAAAGCAACCTCAGGTGTGTGGGATTGCAGGACCGGAGCAGAGGTCGCCACCTGTGGTTCAGGCTGCAAATAGGCAGTACGGACAAGAATAGTTTGTATAGCCTGAGCAAAGGCATCCATGCGGTGGTCTAATTCATCGACACGAGAGGCACATGCAGCGAGCTGCTGACCTACGTCTGCAGGGTCCATGGCCCTAGCGTAATGTCAGGATCGGGTAACCCCTTTCCTTAGAAATGGCCGGGTTATGGTCAGTAATACTGAGAATGATGAACACAAATAATGTGGTGGAGTGCAAAGAAAAACAACCTGCGGAATAAAGTAACCCGCAATGCTCTAGCTAGCCGGTCCTTAATAATCGCCGGGTTAAGCAGGGCAAACCAACAAAACACACATAGGCAGGGGTTAAGAAAATAGAGGTCCGTTTATACTATGCCAGAAATCAGGGCGCCAGAATACAGGGAAGTCGAGACAAGCCGGGATCGTATATACCAGGAAATCAGTCAGAATAGGAATCAAGAAATAACAACAAGGCACTAGGAGTAAAAAAAAACACGCTAGGGCAACTTGCTAAGAGAAAGGAAGCCCTTTAAATAGAGCCACAGCACTACCTATTGGTGCTCAGAGGAGACGCCCTGCTCTGCTATAGGATAGCTGGTCATGTGCTGCGATTGGTTGTCCTTCCTGCATGTTGCATCTGATTCGCAGGTAGCACCATTCTCTGTCCTGTAGTACACAGTACCCTGGAATAAGGCTTTCTGGATATCAGCTGCTGTGACGGCTGCAACACTTCCCCGGACATGGGGCTCAGGTGCAACATTTCCCCAGACATGGGGCTCAGGTGCAACATTTCCCCAGACATGGGGCTCAGGTGCAACATTTCCCCAGACATGGGGCTCAGGTGCAACATTTCCCGGTTGTGATCCGTTCAACTTGACTGAGGCCCGGAAACTTGCCACTTCTCCTGATTGCAGAACCTTCTCTGTTCCTCCCAATCTCCACAGGCGCCCCACTTCGGCAGGTGCCTTCTGTTCTTCGACCATTCGCTGATAGACCTGACGTAACATTGGGTGTACTCCCCTGGTAGAACCTTCTTCCATTACTATAGGAGTCAGAAGACGTCGCACCAGATCAGTAGGTTTTGGGTGTGCATTGCTTCCCCATGACATAGGACCGGACACTAAGGGAGTAACTCTTTCGGTCCTGGCAGGCTCAGCAGTTGGCAAACCTCTGGACCCTCTCGGCCATTCGGTTCTGGCTTTAATTTTGGAGCGGTTTTCAACCATTGGGCACCTAGTTTGCTCCTTCACTTGGGCCCTCTGGTGTTTCCCACCTGTGAGGTAGATAGCAGCCCATCCAATGCTTTTAGGAACTCTTCTACTCTATTTCCTTCAGGCCTTTGGCTTTTGCATTGTGCTCGGAAATTACCTATTTCCCCACAGTTGAAACATCTCTTCTTTGAAGACGGAGACGCACTTGTTCGTGGTGACTCAGTTGGAAAAACCCAGGCTAGATGCCATAGCAACTCCCGCTGTCCCCATATCAGTGAGGAACTTCTGCATATTGGTCTGTGTCTCTGCCACCTTCAAAAGTACTCGGTACAGGTCAGTGTGTGCTTGTTTCAGCTCAGCTTGAACTTCTTGTACCTTCTTAACCGTCCTGTGTAGCTCACTATATGCAGGAAGGGTTGGCTCTTTGGCAGTACTCTCTGTGGATATAGGAACTAACAGATGCTCTTGTCCGTCAGCTTCAGATCCATAGGCGTCCAACGAATCATCTTCAGTTTGCAGACATTCGTTATGCCTTACTGGTTGTGTGTAAGCTAGGCTTGTGCACCGATTTTTTTTTCGGTTCGATTCGGTTCGATTTTTCGGATTTTTAAACTTTTCGATTTGGCCCGTTTCGACCGATTTCGGATTCGATTCGATTCGGTTCGGCACGGTTTTCGGGTACATTTTTTTTCGGAATTTCGACCATTTTTCGTATTTTCGTGTCACTGTGCTCGGTTTTTGTATCGACTTTTCGTAATTTCGAAAATTTTCGTTTTTCAGAAATTTTCGTTTTTACAAAAGTTTCGTTTTTCCGAATTTTAGTTTTTCGGAATTGCACATTTTTCGGAATATCGACCATTTTTCGTATTTTCGTGTCATTTTGCCCGTTTTTTGTATCGACTTTTCGTTTTTCGGAAAATTTTCGTTTTTCAGAAATTTTCGTTTTTACAAAATTTTCGTTTTTCAGAAATTTTCGTTTTTACACAATTTTCGTTTTTTAGAAAATTTTCGTTTTTCGGAAAATTTTCGTTTTTCGGAAAATCTGGTCTCCGTGTTTGACACATTTCAAGTCCATTCGAAAAATCCGAAAATTTTCGTTTCGGCTCGGAAAACATTTCGGATCTGAAATTTTCGGATCTAAAAATTTTCGGAAATTCGGCCGCATCCGAAAACACGAATCGGGAAATTTCGTGAAAATTCCGAAATTCCGAAACCCGAAACGCACATCCCTAGTGTAAGCTCTTTCTCCTCTCCTTAAAGACTTTTCTTCTAGTAGAGCCTCTTCCTCTCTAACAGCTCGAATTAGTTCCAGGTATTTCAATTCTTGGTTACCTTCTCTGGTTCTTAGCTGTAACATCACAGGATCTAGAGGTTGAGCGCCCCTCAATATCTGCTGCATTCGGATTTTATCTATTGTGGCCGGTTCGGCCCCTTTCTTAAGAAGTATCTGGTGCAGAATCTTATCTAGGTGCCTCATATATTCAGTCATCTTCTCACCTTTTCGCTGGTAAGTATGATCATACTGGTACATGAGCTCAGCAGCCTTTTCTGTTCGCCCAAAGACTTCCTGTAATACGTTTAGGTAATCTAAAGCAGTGCAGTCTTGCTTACTCAATTTCAGGTTTCTGACAGCCTCTGACGCAGGTCCCTTTAAGCTCTCAGTAATTCTTTGCTTCTTCTGCGCTTCAGGGACGTCCCACTCATCCAGAGCCTGCATCACCTATTCTACCCATTCTTCAAAGGTTTCTTCTCCCGCCGGAGTTGGTACGTTTCCTGTAAAATTCCTCAACCGTCGATAACCAAAGTTAGTGTGTGGAGGGCTTGTTCTTTGACATTTAGCCAGCAAATCTCCAATAGCCACTATGAATTCAGACCCGATCATGGCCAGTGGACTGGGCGTGCGAACACTCGCGGGATCACCACGTGGTGCACTTGGCTGAATCAGTTGAACTTCCACCTCATCGGTCAGCTTCATGCTTGTGCCCTGAAAACACACTTTCTCCACTCAAAAAGAACATACGTGTGAGAGGTATCCGGGTTCGCTTTAATGTCCAGAATTAACTCCTGATGATCTGGTGTTAGCGCGACCACGGCCCGGCTAATCTGATCTTCGGCCCAAGTGTCTGCAGGAATATCCATGACTATGCTTAACTCTATCTGGCTATCTTGCTCCTCACACCATTTGGCAGCAGTGTCTGGATCCATAATTAACCCTTTAAATGCGGTTCTATTATGAAACTGGAATCCCGTAACGAGCCCCCACGTGTAGCGCTCACTCCCGGAGGAGCCGCTGAATTTAACCTCGGGTTAGTCTCACCGCACTAGGAAATAATTATACACCAGCACTGTTGTGGATTTTATAGATTATATACTTTACTGATCCCAATACAGTGACATATATAATGTAAACACGGTATATGAACGACAGTACTTCGTAATGTGGGAAAAACACGTGGCGGCAAAAAGGAAAGTTTAACCCCTTCGTTTCTGCAATGTATGTCCCGCGAAAGTAATGTCTCAAAAAGGTGTGTGTGTGTGAACTCAGGTACCCGGGTACTATATTCAACTGGCCAGTGAATGGAATGAGGGAATCTTCGACTAGTCACGTTGGGGCCCTGTAGATTTAAACAATAATGCAGCGTGCTTCGTTAAACTTGAGACTGGGGCCTGAAAAGCCTCTCACCCATCCGTTAGACAATCTGTTCCGCTGCCCGATCAAGGATGTCTCTCCGCTGGATTACACTGGAACTCTGTGCCACCAGATCCGCTTCTCCTGCTTGTCTGATCTCCACAATGAGGACTACGGCCTACCGCCTGCACTCCCAGTGGATCATCGCGGTCTCCTTACTCGAGGTCCAAACCGGAACTCTGTCTCTGTGCAAAACCTCTCAGCGATCTCTCGATAGGTCTAACCTTTGTCTTTTTGGACAGCCAACTCCATTTTACCATCACCATCAGCATATGAAAACCAACGACTGGATAAGTATTACTGGCTGTATCAATCTGTTATGTATTCCCTATTATTATAGTCTGCTAAATATATATATATTCCTAGTTCTATTATTACTTGGATAAATAGGTGCAGGTTTTCCATTGTATTGATTTGCAGGTTTTATTTAGTAGATGCTTTTGATATTCGTTACACTTTGCAATACTGTATTCCCTTGTTAATTTTGTGTAGTATCTGCGTGATAGTAATTATGAATAGGTTAATGGTTCTGGTATAACTCGGCCAGAATTCAGTGATTTGTTGTTTTGTATGTTATTAGGTGCATTTGGGTTTCAGTCATTTTGCCTGTGTCTGTCTGAAGATTGCTGTGCCTTTATAGTTAAAGTGCTCACTCTAGTAAATGACTGACGGTCAATTTTAAGAATCACGCACATGAATAGTGGTGTTTTAGCACCAAATAGCACTCCAAAATCGATACATTTTAATGAGCTGCAGTCATTTTTGTACTGAACAGGCCGGAAGCATACAAAGCAACCTGTGATAAAACGGCCGCCCCAATGTTTATTTTCAAGTATTTTGCTTTACAGTTTATTGTCTCTGTATATAGTGTAGAGTGTTGTGTGATGTGCTATGCTGTTGTCAAAGTGTGTATCTGTATGTTACAGTTATAAGTTGTTATATTTTGCACTCATTAAACAGTAGGAGAGGCCCCTTGCTCAAGAGCTTGCACTCTAACATCCTGGGTTTCCCCAAGCACACTGTTTAGAGAAGCAAGGGTAAACATTCCATTGTGATGACTGTTATTTCTATTGTCCAGTGACTGGAGCTTTTCTATTGTCCAGTGGCTGGAGCCTGTTGTTATCTGTAATGGGAGGGGGGTTGTCTCACCTGGGTGTATGTGAAATAAATAAAGTAACCCCAAGAGCTAAGCAATAAGTTGATGAATAAACTCATTTGTATACTGTATTTAAGTTCACTATACTAATTGAGGCAATTTTTGAAGTGACACAGCAGTAATGAACAATCTTTTTTGCGCACTTGCTACAGTGTGAGTAAATAATTATTTCAGAACGCTAACTTTGTCTTTATTGAGGGAGAGGAGAGACTTATCTCCGAAATGGAGGAAACATGAGCAGTAACTCCCTCATCTTTCCCACTCGTACCATCATCATAAGAAAGCCTTGGAGTGGATAAGTATTAAGTGTATTAATTCTGTGAATTTGTCTCTATTTTGACATTATGTATGTGTGTGTGTGTGTAATCTATGTGATTAAATACGCACTAATTTACCCGTTATAGTGAGTTGCATTTTAGCTTGGAATATGCTCGTTGCTATTTGCCTCACTTTGTAATACTTGATCAAACCTTATTATTTGTATAGTCTGTATGATCTTATAAACATAGGTAATCACATGGTCTGCTGTCAATGAGGAAGTGCGGCAGCAGTAACTGTATAATCTGTTTAAATTTACATTTGCGCAACTAAATTAATCCAGATGGTTTCTGCCAGACTTATGAATATATAACAATTACTAACCAAATACACATCTAAATGTGTCTGTTATAATTTCTGAAACAGTGATTTTGTATGTTAGCAAATGCTGTTTCACTATTTTGGGTAGGTTGACTTAACTTCGGGCCTATAGATTAATATACTAGACAAGAAACCGTTTCATTGGTAGACGTGGGTTAAAGACGTGGGTTAAAGACTTGGTAAAGGACTCCAGGGCTGGCGAGCCTTAAGATGGAGTATAAGGAGAATGGAGTAAGGGTTTTTTATGGAAGGCTTCAAGATACTGATTAGGGGTGAAGCGAAGGGGGGTAGGAAAGTAAAGCAGTTGAAATCAGCATATGAACTGCCAGAAATATTGAGAGAAAAGTGGGGGAAGGAGGTGCTGTTAGATAGAATGGCTGGTCCTTTAGAGAAGTCCCCATTTAGCTTAACCCAGAGGGCATTCGAGGAACGAGGCTGTAACGTAGGGGTTCCTGTCCACGGGCAGACTGCTCCCCTTGAAGTCAGTATTCTGCAGAAGTACTGCTTATGGCCCAGAATGCGGGCAATAACGTACATAAGATCCTTGTGTTTTTTTTTTTTTTTTCAACTCAAAATGGAGACTGCATTGATTTACATTGTGCAAGGGACACACACACACAGAGGAAAGGTGCAGAGACAATGTAATCACATCCAGCTAGGAACAATGCATCAGATAACCGTGAGCTGGGCGACCTTGGTTGCTGGGGGGGCGAGCGGCTGACAGAAGCATGTGAAAACAAAAGGAATCCATTACTTAGAGGGGGGAGGGTATATTACACAAAGACTGGAGCGTAATACAGAGGTTAAATGGAGGCTGCGGATGTCCTTCTCTTTCTCCCACCCACTTCCTGTCTCTCTCGCAAAGCACGATGGAATTTGTAGTTCCGTTTGTGTCCAGTATAGTTCATATCGCGCCTGTCTCCCTCTGGTGGCCAAACCAAGTAAATGCAGCAACATATCTTAAAACAGCGCTACACACACAAAGGGTTGTATACTTACTGTAGATTGCCATTTGGAGTGGCGTCGAGCCCAGCCATTTTCCAACGCACTATGGAGGGAATCTTACAAAACATGCCGAATGTCGCAGTCTACTTGGATGACATTTTAGTTACTGGGGCAAGCGAGGAGGAACATTTAAGAAATCTAGAGGAAGTTTTGTCTTGGCTAAAAAAGAGTGGACTGAGACTGAAAAGGAGTAAGTGTGAATTCCTGGAAAGGGAAGTGTTTTTTCTGGGTCACAAGATCAGTGCTGCAGATGTGCAGCCAGTTGCAGAAAAGGTCCAGGCAATACAATAAGTGCCCACACCGCAGTCTGTGCAGGAACTAAAGGCTTACTTGGGCCTACTGAACTATTACCATAAATTCCTACTAGGTTTGTCTACCTTATTAGCACCGTTGCATGCACTATTGAGGAAAGAGACTAAATGGACCTGGGGATGTGAGCAAAAAGAGGCCTTTGAAAAGTACAAAAATCTTCTCCACTCGGATGCCTTGCTGGTGAATTATGATGTCAACAAACCCATTATCCTGCCTTGTGACGTTTCCCCTTATGGCGTGGGGGCGGTGTTGTCACACAGGCTGGAGGATGTAACAGACAAGCCAATTATTATTATTATTATTATTCTTTATTTATAAAGCGCCAGCATATTCCGCAGCGCTGTACAATAAGCACAGTATAGACAGGGTTACAATACATTGAACAACATTTGACAAACAGTACAGGAGGAGATGAGGGCCCTATTCCCGTAGGAACTCACAATCTGGGAGGGTTGGGGTTGGAAACAGGAGGAGAGGACTGTAAGGTTAGAGTGATTGATGATTGCGTCAGTGAGTTGGGTGGTAGGCTTCCCTAAATAGGAACGTTTTAAGGAGCGTTTGAAGGAAGAGAAGTTAGGGAAAGTCTGACAGTACGAGGGAGAGCGTTCCAAAGAGTGGGGGCTGCACGTGAGAAATCCTGCAGTCTATCATGGGAAGAGGTGATGCGGGGAGAAGCTAGGCGCAGGTCACTGTTTGACCTTAGGGAGCGGGCTGGGGTGTATTTGGTGATTAGTGAGGACAGGTAGTGGGGAGCTGAGTTAGTGAGGGTTTTGTAGGTAAGGATAAGGATTTTGAACTTAATTCTGCAGTGGATGGGGAGCCAGTGAAGGGACTCGCAGAGGGGAGCGGCAGAGACAGAGCGGCGGGTGAGGTGAATTAGTCTGGCGGAGGCGTTCAGGATGGATTGTAGGGGGGAGAGGCGGGACAGAGGGAGGCCAGATAAGAGATTATTGCAATAGTCGAGTCGGGAGATTACCAGGGCGTGTATGAGTTTTTTGTGGCGACAGCGGTAAGAAATGGCCGAATTCTGGAAATATTACGCAGTTGGTATCGGCAGGAGGAGGAAAGAAACTTGATGTGGGGGATGAAGGAAAGAGCAGAGTCAAGTGTAACTCCAAGACAGCGAACTTGGTTTGATGGGGAAATGGTGATACCCTCCACCGTGATAGAGAAGTCAGGAGGTGGGGAGGCATTGGAGGGAGGAATAAGTAGGAGTTCAGTCTTCGACATGTTGATCTTTAGGTGGTGGGAGGCCATCCAGGAGGAGATGCCAGATAAACAGTCACTGACTTTTGAAAGGACAGGGGGAGAGAGATCAGGGGTAGAGAGGTAGATCTGAGTGTCATCAGCGTAGAGGTGGTAATTGAAGCCAAAGCTGTTGATGATTTTGCCCAGGGAGGAGGTGTAGATGGAAAAGAGCAGAGGACCAAGGACAGAGCCTTGAGGTACACCAACAGATAGAGGCAATGAGGAGGAGGAGTTACCAGCAAAGGACACGCAGAAGGACCTGTTGGATAAATAGGATTCGACCCAAGCGAGTGCAGTGTCACCGAGACCCAGAGAGTTGAGGGTCTGTAGAGGAGGGGTGGTCAACAGTGTCAAAAGCAGCCGAGAGGTCAAGCAGGATGAGAATAGAATAGTGGCCGTGTTTTTTAGCAGTTAGGAGGTCGTTGGTGACTTTGGTGAGGGCAGTTTCAGTTGAGTGTAGGGGACGGAAGCCAGATTGCAGGGGTCAAGTAGGGAATTGGAGGACAGGAAGAGGGAGACGGTTGAAGACTAGTTTTTCTAAGAGCTTTGATGTGAAGGGAAGCAGGGATACAGGGCGGTAGTTGGATGGAGAGTTGGGATCTAGGGATGGTTTCTTTAGTAAAGGAGTAACTAGCGCGTGTTTGAAGGCGATGGAAAGGAGCCAGTGGAGAGAGATAGGTTGAAGATGTGTGTGAGAGCAGGGTGAGGAGGAGGAGAGGGGAGGAATTAGATGTGAGGGAATGGGTTCGAGCGGGCATGTGGTGAGATGTGAGGAGGACAATAAGGAATTGACTTCCTCCTCAGTGGCTGGGAGGAAGCGGCAGAGGGTGGCAGAGGGGACCTGTGGGAGTGGAGGTGGCAGATAACTATCTTGTGTTGGGATGTTGCGTCTGATATTTAGAGTTTTACTGAGGAAGTAGTCTGCCAGGTCTTGAGCGCTGAAGGCAGCTGTGGGGGAGGTGCAGGTGGGTAGAGGAGGGTGTTGAAGGTGGACCAGAGCCGTTTAGGGTTGGAGGACAGCGTAGATATAAGAGATGAGAATAAGGATTGTTTGGCCAAGTGGAGGGCAGAGGTGTATGACCGGAGAATAAACTTGAAGTGAACAAAATCAGCTTCAGAGCGGGATTTCCTCCAGGCACGCTCTGCAGTGCGGGAGCATCTTTGCAGGTAGCGTGTCTGGAGGGTGTGCCAGGGCTGAAGCTGGCGGCGTGGGGCCTTACAGAGTCGAAGAGGAGCAAGAGTGTCTAGAACAGAGATAAGAGTAGTGTTGTAGTGATTAGTGGCAGCATCAGGGCAGGTGAAGGATGAGGTATGAGGGAGGTGGTGAAGTAGGTTGGAGAATTGATGGGGGTCCACAGCATGTAGATTTCTGCGAGTGTGTGTGCGGGGGGGAGCAGGGTGTTTAGGAAGTCCAGATAGGTTGAAAGAGAGAAGGTGGTGGTCAGAGATGGGGAAAGGGCGACAGTTGAACTCAGAAATGGAGCAGAGGTTGGAAAAGACAAGGTCAATAGCGTGACCATCGCGGTGGGTAGGGAGGAGGGAGGATTGTGTGAGTCCAAGGGAGGATGTGAGTGAAAGAAGTTTGGAGGCAGCAGGGGCGGAAGGATCGTCAATGGGAATGTTGAAGTCGCCGAGAATTAGGCATGGAAGATTAGAAGACAGGAAGTGAGAAAGCCAGGTAGCAAAGTGGTCAAAGAACTGGGAGGTTGGTCCCGGTGGGCGGTAGATGACTGCCACCCTGAGAGCCAGAGGAGAGAACAGGCGGATGCAGTGTGTCTCGAAGGAGGAGAAGGAGAGGGATGGGGGTGGAGGGAGATGCTGGTAGGTGCAGGTGGGAGAGAGCAGGATTCTGACCCCGCCACCATTTCTCTCACCCGGTCTGGGGGTATGGCTCAAGTGTAGACCGCCATGTGAGAGAGCAGCAACGGAGGCCGTGTCAGAGGGAGTTAGCCAGGTTTCAGTTAAAGCTAGGAGGTTGAAGGAGTTTGAAAGGAAGAGGTCATGGATTGCTGTGAGTTTGTTGCACACAGAGCGAGCGTTCCAGAGGGCGCAGGAGAAAGAGGACAGGCGCTGAGGGATTATGGGAATGAGGTTGCTGGGCTTGCAGGGAGGTGATTTATGTGCGATGGAGATAGGATGAGATGGAAGTATTGGATGTGTTGTGGGGCCAGGGTTAGGGGATATGTCACCTGAATAGAGAGTAACAGCAGGAAGGTGAGAAAGAGAAGGTGGGAATGGGATTTGTGGGAGTGGGAGTGATTGGCAGCACGAGAGTTAGAGGGAGACCATGTTCTGAGGAAACAAAGGAGCTCATGTGAGGCCATCATGTGGGACGAGAGGAGGGAGGAGAGATGCAGATAGTGTAGGGGTCGGTGGTAGAGGGGCAGGAGTTCCATTTAAGGAGAAAGGTAGAAGTAAAGAGCAGAAGCGTGAGAGAAAGCATGATATAGACGTGCGTTTACCCAGCGTAAAAGTGGGCCTTGCAGTTCCTTCCTCCAGTCCTGCAACTCCAGGAATCAACTCTGAGCGTCCACTTAAGATGCCACTCAACTCCAGGAATCAACTCTGAGCGTCCACTTAAGATGCCACTCAACTCCAGGAATCAACTCTGAGCGTCCACTTAAGATGCCACTCAACTCCAGGAATCAACTCTGAGCGTCCACTTAAGATGCCACTTGAGGATGTCACAGACCCAAAGCTCAGTGGAGCTGGTCTTAAATGTTATAAAGGGCGGACTGATTACTTTTTTAACTGCCTAAATGCAAACACCTGAAGCTGGATGGGCTGTATCAATAGGGCAGGAGATTCACATGCTAATTAGCAAAGCACATGGTGGAGAAAAACAAAAATAAATAAACAGAAAAAAACAAGGAAACGTTATAATGTGGGTGCCTGCAAATACTGGGGGTCCTACCAGCAAAAGTATGCAGGAGATCAGTTGAGATGTGGGTGTCTGTGAATAATGGGTGATAATGTCTTACCAGCAAAAGTATGAAGGCGATCAGATGAGATGTGGGTGTCTGAATAATGGGTGATAATGTCCTACCAGCAAAAGTATGCAGGCAATCAGATGAGATGTGGGTGTCTGAATAATGGGTGATAATGTCCTACCTGTGGAGAGAGGAGACACAGGACTTAGGGATCGTGATGGCGTAGGGTATCTTGGATAAAACTCCAGGAATCAACTCTGAGTGTCCACTTAAGATGCCACTTGAGGATGTCACAATAGGGTTCGTCTCACAGCCCCTGAATGCAGCTGAGAAAAATTATTCCCAAATTAAGAAGGAGGGCCTTCCTGTGATTCTTGGGGTAAAGAAGTTTCACACCTACTTCTATGGGAGCCAATTTACCATCGTAACAGACCATAAACCACTGATCTCATTATTTAATGAACTGAAGGAGGTGCCACATATGGCCTCAACCCGCATTCAGAGATGGACTGTGACGTTATGCGGATATGAGCACTCTATTGTGTACAAAGCAGGAAAGGATCATCAAAATGCGGATGGCCTGAGCCGGTTGCCGGTGGAAGGAGAGGAGGTGGAGACTTCTGCCGAGGAAGAGAGAGATCATCTGTTGGAAGAAAATGGTGTACCATTGATTAAAGCTGAACAGGTGAGGAAATGGACAGATACAGATACCGTTTTGGCGCGGGTTAGAGAGTTTGTCCTCAGAGGATGGCCGAAAAGAGTGGATAAAACAATGTTTGGAGCTGATGCAAAAAGGAAAAAGGAACTTAGTGTGCAGGCAGGTTGTGTCTTGTGGGGTGCCCGAATAGTCATTCCACCCCCAGGGTGTACAGCCCTACTGAAACAGTTACACACTAATCATCCAGGCATAACCAGATTGAAAGGACTGGTGAGGAGCTATATGTGGTGGCCGAAGATGGATGTCGATATAGAAGGATTGGTGAAAACTTGCACCTTGTGCCAAGAAAATCGAAATTCTCCCCAGTGTGCACTTTTACATCCTTGGGAAGTACCAAGTCTCCCATGGAGAAGAATTAACAGTGATTATGCTGGCCCATGGATGGGTAAGATGTTGCGTTTTCCCTTGGACCTAATACATCCAGATTCTAAGGCTAGGGTCAGACTAGCGCAGTTTTAACGTGCGTTTAGCCGCACGAAATCACGGCCGTACTAGCAGCAAATGACGTCCAATGCCGGGGAACATACGACGAACGGCCGCACGAAAGTTCGTCCGCGCAACGCAAGTGGCCAACGAACGCATTTTTTCGAGAACGTCAAAACCGCTACTACTGACGTACAGAGTGCGCTGCGGCGCCATAGCGGCGTGTGTGCGTGATTAGGAGACGTCAGACGCTGCTAATGTCGGCCAACATAACGTCCAGACTCAAAAAGTGTTTTATTGATGATCCGTACAAAATCACGGACGAAAAGGCGCATCGTATGACCGCTATCGCGTATTCCGGGGGAAAAATACGTACGTTCGTTCGACCGAACTTTTTCACGGACGACGTGAAAAATGCGTTCGTCTGACCCTAGCCTAAAGGTCAGATGCAGGAAAAACAGTTGAACCAAAAGCTTTATCATGATCAACATGCTAAGGAGAGACATCTAATGGAAGGTGACAAAGTTTACACTAGAAATTTTGGTGTGGGACCTGCTTGGATTCCGGGGACAATTCAGGAAAAGACAGGACCTGTGTCATGCACAGTCACACTTGGAAATGGTCAGATTGTGCATCGTCATATTGACCAGGTGAGAACTAGACATATTGTATCTCCGGGAACACCGTCGGGTTTGGAGAACCAACTAATGCCGGATAGGGAGCAGCTGGCACCACCTTCTGATGACGTTCTGGCAGAAGACGGTAAAGGGGCGCAGACCGGGGGAGAGCTTCCAACAGAACAGCTGTCGGAGTCTCCAGGTGCGGAGGAGCAGACAGAGTTAAGGAGATCCACCAGACTGAAGAAAGCATCAACATACCTGCAGGATTATGCTTAGCTTAGTAGTGCGTTCCCCAGCCACAGGGCAAGAATGCGTCCTGGTACTCACTGGTATTCTACCCGAAGTCCTGAGTTTAGTAGAAGTTTCTGTGTGCCTATGGACACCGCGATGACATCTATTGTGCCCGCGGCGGTCCCGGAGTGCTGGGCTGACATCCAAGATGTCAGCCCGCACCGGGGGGCACAGCGATCGGCCGGAATCCGGCCGATCGCAGGCTGCTTCGGGAGGACGCGCTCAGCGCGTCCTCCGCAGCCAACCCTTCCTTAAATGAGAATTTATAGAATAAATCTGGAGCATACTGTGAATCTTAAAACAGATTGCGGTATTTAATTTGTCCGACTTCCCCAGACGATTTTGACATTCTTCTTCATAATGTTATATACAATAGTATTATTAAGCTTCCTCTCTACTTCATTTCATTCAGTTGCAGATAAATATCAGGCTAACGGAAACAAAAATAGCGTAGTAATAAGTACAGGCAACAAATTAACTATATTCTAGAAATGTGGAAAAGAAAAAAACTTTTGGAAAGTTTTGGGTCCATTTCATTAAACTAATGGCAAATGAACCTTTTTAACAGAAGGAACGGAGGGCTGAATCAATTCTATTTATAGGACAGTACATTTTTTTCTAAAAGATAGAAGGTACGCTGTGTGAGTCAATACACTAAGATGGAATACACACCAGGGAATGGAAAAAGCTTAGGCCTGAGCAAGCTGCTCCATTAACTATACCTTTTAACCAGCCATTCCTGACAGAAGTAGTTACAGATGATTAGATATTGGTGGCTGCAATGTAAACTCCAAAATGTGGGTATAAACCATGAGTAAGAAATCTATTTAAGTCTGCTCACGCCTTAAAATTTTTAGGTGCATGTTTCACGGCAAGACTTATCCATGTGTCCCTTTAAACATGGTCCAGACGGTCACCCTAATAATCAACCGCTTACATACTATGAATAACCCCCAGCATAAAATGATTAATATTAGCCAATATATTAGAATTAGGATATATGTGGATAAAGGATACATATCTATCATAATAGAGCCTACTGCAACAGCAGCGACATTGCTGTCCAAATCCATTACTATGGTTTATGGGGCCAAGAGAACACCTGTGCTGCATTCATTTCAATTGCCTTTTAATTGCCTTTTAATTTTGGGCGAGGACCTGTTTTTTATGCCCTTTTGGAGCTAGCACCAGTTTTAAGCAGTAGGTAAAATTTTGCGATTAGCGTCGTTCCAGAAATTAGCGCTGGCACCAAGCAATCTGATGGTTACAATAGTACTGGAGATCTCTAGCGCTTCCCATGTTATGTATAGGATGTGTAAAGTACAGTAAGATTGCGCTACAAAATGCTAATAGCAGCACGCTAAGTAATTTTTCCCATTTGCGGGAGGCAAACGATCTGTTGGTCAGGCGCTAGACTCATTTTACCTGGCGTGAACGCAAAAACATGCCGACACTATGGTTAGCTCACACCAGGCGATAGTGCCCTTAGTGTTTTGTGGACAAATCTAATTGCCTGCTATTACCACAATTTAGGCTTATGTGAGAATCTGATCACAACTGGTCATGCACTTTGAAATATATGACCATTGGACTGCTTAGCAAATTTCCCGTCATACACCAAAAAATAAAACTAAAGAAGATAAACTCTTAATTCACTGCTCAGTTGTGTAGAAACTGTGTAGTTGATAACATGGTGTGGCCATCCAAGAAGAAGAGAAGCACACGCCAGCACACTTAACAAAGTCCTAAAGCTAATTATGCCCTACTGCGGTTAACTGAAAAGTTAACAACAACTAGGAGCTGCTGCTGATACTGCTTCTGCGGAATCAGTTATCACCAGCTGAAAAGCCACCCCAATAATCAGATACTCGCCTCTCATCCTGCGGCGTGGGGAGAACTGTGGGCCAATCCGCCGCTTCTGGCCACCGGAGAGACAAGATCCTGCAGGTCATGTGACCCGGCAGCACAGCCCTTAATGGAGTTCTATGGACTCCAGGAGAGGATACTCACGGTGACACGTTAGCACTGCCTTGAGTATCCCAGAGGTTAGCGCTGCATTATGGGGCAGGCTGCCGAATCAGAGCCTGCCCTGTAATATGAAGCTAGAACGAGGATGCTAAGGGGAATCCTGAGGACGCAGCTTTTCCGCCTTGGCATCCCTGTTTTAGCGGGCAGAATGTAAAACTGCCCTAGGAATCCAGCAAGTTCACGTAAACAAGATATTGCTCAGTTCAAAATTCCTGTGAAAGGACACAGAGGAACTACTTGACCTTGAAGTCTGCTGTGTCAACAAAAGAAAGGAATTAATCGTGACGATCTAGGGGAAACTGATAGATGAGTACAGATGTGAGATGGGTACATTTTTTAACTGTTGATTTGGTCTTCCAAAATCACCAAGGTTTTCAGTGGAGCTAATCTTTAATGTTTTTGTGCCAAAACTGAAGCATTAATACAAACTACTTGGAACTACTCATTATCCAATTGCTAGTGTTACTTTTGAATGTTCTATACAAAGTATAAGATTTTGTAAACACACAGGGCTCTATTACATTCTTTGCTCAAAAACGCTCGCGCAGCGCTATTATTTTTGCGCGCAGCGTTAAACGTTAACGCGCGTAAATTAACACTGGTATTACAATCCGAGTGCATTTTTTCATCCGTCAAAAAATACCGCGCGGAAAAAAGACGCGCAAAAACACACGCGCATTAACGCTGCGCGCAGAAATCGGTGGGCGGACTGTTTTTTCACGTGATTCAGCCAATCTGAATTAAGAACCACAATTGTCTCCCGTTATCTTTTTGCGCCTGTCAAAATCAATCTGAGTATATATGCTGCAGCAATAATAAAAACACGCACAATTTATCAATTTTATTGTTTGGGTATGTGTAGAATGTGTAAAATACATTGCTGAATTTTTATTTTTGGGCTGGTGTATTTGGTTTCGGCCAGGATGTTCAGATTTGCAATACCACCAGCTTTTCAAAAAATTATGCGCTCAAACGTTGTCCGTTAAATTTTGCGCTAAGATTGTAATACCTTGTGCGCACCAGCGCACAAACGCATTTGTGCTTACAATGTTAAGTATAGGATGCGCAAAGTACATTATGCTCGCAAAGGGTTCCCGCAGGTCCACCCGCGTTAGACATTAATGCGCATTTTTTCGCGGACATTGTAAAAAGATGTTCTGCGCGAAGGGTTTTTCCCCTCGCGTTAATGCATTTTTGCGTACGCGTAACGTTTGCGCGAAGAATGTAATAGAGCCCTTAATGTGTCCTTGTTTCCCGAATTTTTGGCACAGTTCGATAATAAACTTGCATACGTTGGGCGCATGATTCCCTTTGCACCTGTAACACTCTTAGTCCATGTTCTGCCCCCTCTTATCCCACGAGCACACCCTATGTATCGCCACCTGTACCGTTCTTGACCTTGGAGTCTGTGAGTCTTCATCCCCAGATAGACCTTGGAGATGTCTTATATGTCTGTTAGCTCTGCACAATGGGGCTTTGCCCCTCGCGTTAATGCGTTTTTGTGCATGCGTTAACGTTTGCGCGAAGAATGTAATAGAGCCCACAGGGTCCTCGTAAAAAAAAACCAGAATGGTAACACAGGTCGATTTCAAGAGGAACATCAATGGTTGCATGAAGACCCATGGTAATTGCAAAGCCTCATGATTGTTTGATTGTGTGCTTTACAAAAAAAACAGTAAGTGAATATGTTAAAAAACTTGTAATTCCCATTTGAAGGCCCTAGATACCACCAGGAGGAGACAAGATACTACTTTGATTGTACACCTAGAATGAATATCAAATGTAGCGTAATTTATAAAAATACATGATAGATAATTGCTTACTTAGTTAACTAACACTGAATTTATTTAGAATAAATTCAGCTTAATTAGACACACAAATTATGTGCCGAATGGAGAAAAAGAAAGGTAAGAATCGAGCAAGTTGTTTTTGTGACCTATATATGTGGACTCTGTCTGGTTCTACTGATATTTTCAAAAACTGCGATAAATATGTAATATAAATAAAATACTATGGGCTAAATTACAATCTTCACGCAAACGTTTGCGCCGGCGCAAAAAAACATTAACACAAGGAGTAAAACCAATTGCGCCGAATCCCGTATTACATAATTAGCGTGCAATCATCTACCGCGGGTGAACCTGCACAAACCCTGCGCGAGCTTACTGTACTTCGCGCGTCCTATACGTAACATTGTGAGCGCAAAAGCGTTTGGGCACTGGTACGAGGATGGTATTACAATCTATTTCATGGTAATTACCGCATAGCCTTTGTGCGCATAATTTTAGCAACTCCTAAAAGCTGGTGTTAAAGGCAAATCTGAACGACCTGGCCGAACCCAAATACACCAGCCCAAAAAAAAAATGCAGCAAAGTATAGTTACCCATTCAACTCATACCAAACCAATAAAATGGAGAAGTTGTGTGTGCATGTATTATTGCTGCAGCATATATACTCAGATTGTCTTTGACAGGTGCAATTTCTTAACGTGAGATAATTGTGGTTCCTAATTCTGATTGGCTGAATTGCGAGAAAAAAAACAGTGCGCACACAGATTTTTGCATGCGACGGTACTGCCCGAGCATTTGGGCGCGACCTTTTTGCGTGTGTTATTGATCGCCGGTTGAAAAGCCGCGCGAGGATTGTAATTCCAGCAGTGATTTGCGCGAGTAAAAGTTCAACACTTGGTGCAAAAATTCCTGCTTTGGGCAAGGGTGTTTGCACGAAGATTGTAATATAGCCCAATGTAAATAAATCAGATCAACATGTGTGTAGATATCAAATTTGGTTGAACAGTTCTCCCAGTCCAGTTTATTAGTCCATTTATAAAGTACAATGTATCAAAGAAATTCATTAAAATGAAAAGCTATCAGTGGTGGTAAATATTGATGGCCTGACAGGAGACAACCGAATAGCCTACAGCAAATGTACAGTGTGTTACCTTGAATCTAACACGTAAGGCAAACGTACGGGGAGAGCTCAATCATCAACTATGCTATTGATACAGCAATCATGAATCTTCAGAGACATTTAGAACACAAATAACAAGAACGTACATTTGTGAAAAGAAATGGCATAGCCTCACTAAAAAAACAATTTGGGAGTTTATACAATGGAAATTTCCCCAGGGTCACACAGAGCATGGAATAGGGCACAGCATTAAATAAGATGTTCATGTTGTAATTTACTGCACTAATCCATATGTACTGTAGGTTTTAAGAAAAAGACAATATTCCAATAATTCAATAAACACAGACTTTACCTTTGATAATTCAAAAATGCATTTTCTGAATGCTGCCGTTTCAGCATTTACGTGAAAATATATTCCTTACTAAGCACGACATGTGAAGATTTCAAGTGAAATTATTAGGTCTGTGAATTCAGAGAAAAATGGCAGAACACCTTCAATATTGAGAAATCTGCACTAGAACATGTGGAAGTTATGCCACTGTGCCATCTTTATACCTGTACTCATCGCTTACTCCTCTGGTTACAGAGATGAAGGCTAAAGGTAGTGTCAAATCGTGTATATAAAGCATGGTGTTCATATATTTGTGCTGTTTGCAATTGAAAGTCTTAAACTGCTTACTATTTCAGAAACTGTCATTACAATGTTGGTTGAAGTCACTGATAGGCTATTTAGCCTCTGTTTATAATAACATATTGATAAATAGATTCCCTGTTTTTCTATCACACTATTTGCTAGTATCATTTCCAGCTTCCTTTCTACGCTCCATAATATCCTCATCCATGCTGACTCTAATAAGGCTTCAATAACGAAGCACTCAAAAAGTAGGCCTCTAAACGTTGTTAATCTAAATCTCCAACAAAGTCCACTAGTCACCCAGTTAAGTTTCGCAAACACTGGAGATCAATAGGTTAATGATTTTAGCCCCTTCACTAGCATTATCAAGTATACTTGATCTTCAAAAGCACCCGGAAGTGCCCTAAGTTTGAGTATAGTCAATCTGGTCACAGTCTGGAGCAATGCCTAGGAAAAGCGCTTATTTGCAGATGAGTTCCTGAACAAGCCCTTAAAAGTTCAACACATCACATCCAACATGATATCCAATATGTTGAAATTGTTTGAAAAGTTCCTTCAAGGAAACACAGAGCCCAAACTATAATGTAAATGTAACAGCACATTTTGGCCAGAAAATGGATCCCTCTGCCTGTAATTAGGGCTTACCTACAGTGACCATATACAGTGGGATGACTCTGTACATATATTTAGTGTGTGGGCAATGGAAAGTGGGTCTTCCATAAACCCACTGAGTCCTGGCAGAGGTTTATGGAAAATTGCTCTGTAGTAAAGGGGTCAACATTTTATTAGTGCAATCAATTAAATTTGGATACTGGGTAACTGATTTACTAATTGTTGTCACCACATTTTTGCTGTTACTCAACAGTGCCTCCATGAAAACTGAACCATGCACAAACACTACATAGAACAACATAAAACTGCCACTTCTTGCTAAATGGCAGTAAGGTTTAGCTCTTGTTTGCTTCATTTATATTATCATAGCTACAAATTCACATTGAATGTTTGCTTGAAATTTTTCATGTAAAAAGTTAACTGTTTCAATGCCATTACAATTACCATTTTGTAAATGCACATGGAGCTTACAACTAACACATGAAGAGGCAATATTCTGTTAAAAAAAACAACAATGGAAGCATAACTAAAATATATAAGAAAAGAGAATGTTTTAAATCCTTTTACTTACCCCGATCTGTGTCATAAAGAAAGACATAATGGTTCCAACCATAGTGATCGAGTAAACTGAGAAGAGCACCTCGCAAAGACGGCCTCAGTTGTAGGACAAACTGACTTTCGCCCTCTGTTGGAAAACTTGGCGTAATGAGGGAGATGTGCAAAGCGCTGCAGAATGAGGTCAATGTGTGCACAGATCTCTTGTCATACAGTCCAAAGATGGCAAAAACTCCTCTCGAGTATTGAGAGCAGACTGAAAGGAAAAGAAAATTAATGATCAATGTAATCAAATTCTACCAAGAAATTATTTACTTTGTAAAAAAAAAAAAAGATAAGTCTATTGCCAGAAATCAAAACTGATTAATTTAATGGAACATACACAAATCTTAGACAAAAAAGTGCTATAATATATAATAAAAAACAGCATTATTTGAATGAAGGACATACTTAAAAACGAGAGAAATCTCAATATATCCTTCCTGGTAAAATATTTTCTCAAAAAATAATTTGATATGAAGCTCACATTCATATCTCTGGGGAGATGTTTTACTCCCGACAAACCTCCATAAACACTTTCACAGCAGTATTCACTATAGGATATTATCAATACACATGGGCAGTAGCTTACACTGTTAGTATTCAACCACATGTTGTACAAAATACCCAAACCAAAATAATTGTCCTCTGTGTATTAAATCACATCTGCCCATGCTAATAAGCGATTTAATTAATATCACTTGCTTCTACTCCCCTCTGGAGAGGCCATACTCTTTCCTGCATAGCAGTGATGAGTCTAGCCCATTGACCACATACACCATTTGTCTAGCTTGAACATTTAGTTCATATTCTATAGACTGACAAAGTGGAAGATTATAGAACTGGCTAATAACAGGGGCTCATTAAATGTCATCCATCCTATAAAGTGCATTCTTTACAAGCATGCCACAGATGATTAATCAAACACGCATTACAGAGCAATATATAGCAAAACATCCAGTGCAAAATGGCAACTAATGGAAGTTGGATAAGTCACAATTTACCGAGCCTTATTTCAGCCTTGCCATTCAGATAATGGCTCGAGCTGCTATTCTGACCTTGCTGTAAGTTTTCCTTGGGCTTATAATCAGTGGCTCCATAGTGTATATTAACAGCAGCTATACATTACTAATCTCGGCTCGAGCCAACATTCTGCAAAAAATACTCACCAGAATCACTTAATATATAAATAATTTCTTATATACCTCTTATCACATGCTGCAGAGGGTGGCACAATCCGTCTCTTCCTCTCCCCGCAAGCAATGGAAGACTGGGAACAAATATTTTCTAGTGTCCCTCTACTTTCCATGTGCGAGCTCATACAGCGCTTGTGGCAGGGTCACACGTGGCTATCATGGAGTCCTAAGGACTCCATGAGCTGTGAGCTGATAGCAGAACGATGTGGCATCTGTTAGTGGTTTTCCAACTATTTTGACTTAAGACTAGGGATGAGCTGTTCGGGTTCGGACGGTTCGGAGTTCGACCCGAACTTTGGCAGTTCGAAAGTTTGCGAATTTCGAACTTTTTGGGTGTGTTCGGTTCGAGTTAAAAAAAAAAAGAAATTTTGAAAAAAGTATAGAAAGTGCTTAAAAAAATACTAAAAAATCTAGAAATAAAGAGACTCTTTACTGCAGAATATTATAAGCAACGGTTTATTAGATATTGAATTAAAAACTAATGTGTACGTGGAAAGATTATCAACTCTAAATGACCTCTGTTCACAAACGGGCATAACACCAGGTGTTTTTAGTCTCGTAATCAATTTGATACATTGTACACCATACTGAGGGTGGGGTGGTGTTTGCTTCTGATTGAGATTTGAGAATTAATTTCCCTAAAACATCCTAATATGGTACATTTAACCCTTTCGCTGCTGAGGCTTTTCACACCTCTGTGCTGAGGTCATTTTTACCGCTTTCGCTCATCATGTTTAACCGCGTTTTGTAGCCATATTTTGATATATGACCCAGACATATTATATATCGTTCTTTCCGGCAGACTTGGCAGATTCATAATATGTCATTATTATATGTATACGTTATGTCATGTCTGTATATTATAAGAAAAATGCAATAAAATTTGAATTTTCAATAATTTATTATGTGTAAAGTGTTTTATTCACATTTTAACATGCGATCGTTTGCGGTTATATTTTGTATGGGGTGCGCTTGTTAAAAAAATTAGAAATGGGGTCTCGCTACATTTTTTTTGGGGAAAATTTAGCTTTTTTTAACAAACGCACCGCATACAAAAATCGTTAGTGCAGCATTATTGTTCACATTGTAATTGAAATGGGAACAATATTGCTGCATTAACAAAACAAAAAACAAAAAAAACTTGTTTATTTTTTTTTTAGAATTTTTGTTTAAAGATTTTTTTTTCTAAAAAAAAAACATTTTTCATGCTCATGGTTGGTATCCTTGGAAAGGCCATGCTCTGACCGATCCAACAATATCAAACATTAACCCCTAGCTGCCACGGATCGGGAGATAGGGGGTTCATTTTAACCCCCTATCTCCACCATTGGTGGCAGCTAGGGGTTAACTCCAGGACTGGCGTCATCGTGCTATGCACGATGATGCCAGTCCTCAGGGGGAGTTCCTGGAGGCTTGGCCGACAAGATCCGGCTCCCCAGGGGTTAATCACAGCCACCGTTTGGAAGGGCAGGCTGTGCCCTTCCAAACGGTGCCTGGATTAACCCTCTGCCCCCCGGCGATCGGGAGGGAGAGAGGTCCAAAGGACCCCCCCCTCCCTTTCAGGTGCTTCCTCCGCACATGCGGGGGGGGGCCTGAATTAGATGTCATCGCGCCGCCACAATGACATCTAATTGCTCCGCCGGGGTCCTGGAGTGCTGGGCTGACATCCAAGATGTCAGCCCGCACCGGGTGGCGCAGCAATCCGCCAGAATCCGGCGGATTGCTGCCTCCTGTGCATGGACGCGCTCAGCTCGTCCATAGCACAGGAGAACCACTTGGCTGGACGCGCTGAGCGCGTCCATAGCAGCCAAGTGGTTAACTGGTGTTTGAAAAAAATTCAAAATAACATCTAAGGCTAGGGTCAGACGAACAAATTTTTCACGTTGTCCGTGAAAAAGTGCGTTCGAACGAATGGACGTATTTTTTCACGGAATACGCGATAGCGGTCAAACGATGCGCATTTTCGTACGTGATTTTGTACGGATCATCAATAAAACCCTTTCTGCGTCTGGACGTTATGTTGGCCGGATGTGTGCAGCGTCTGACGTCTCCCAATCACGCAAACACGCCTCTATGCGGCCGCAGCGCACTCTGTACGTCAGTAGTAGCGGTTTGACGTTCTCGAAAAAATGCGTTAGTTTGCCACTTGCGTTGCGCGGACGAACTTTCGTGCGACCGTTCTTCGTATGTTCCCCGGCATTGGATGTCATTTGCTGCTAGCACGGCCGTGATTTCGTGCGGCTAAACGCACGTTAAAACTGCTTTCGTCTGACCTTAGCCTTAGGCTAGGGTCAGATGAGCACATTTTGTACGGACTGTGCGTCCGTGCAGTACGGACGTACTTACTGACTGACAACAAGGTAGTGGCCAAACAGTCCGTTTTTTTCACTGATGTATTTTTTGACTGATGTAGCAGGGAAAATAAATTAAAATGAAAAAACATTCTGTCCGTCAAAAATGCTGGACGTATAAATGCAGTCCATCTGACCTCGTTTCATCGCTCACATACAAAGCTACACGGATGTTGCGGACGTGGCGCACTCCGCACGTCCGTTCTAGCAGTATAACGTTCTTGCCTAACCTGCGTCCGTTTGCTGCGTCCGCCATGCATCCGCACTTCCGTGCGGACGTACTTCGTGTGTGGGGCTCCATTGGTCAGAATGCTATGCTGCCACGGACGTACAAATGTGCGGCAACACGGATGTGATAACTGCGCTCGTCTGACCCCAGCCTTAAGCAATGTTATTTTTCACCTCGGGATTAAACATTCACAGGGTTATTCAGAGAGCGGTGAAAAGCAGGAGAATAACTGGAGAAGTGAAAATTCTAGGTCAAAATAGCCAAACCAGAAAAATTCTCCCATTTAACTCACTTTCCAAATCGGCTATTTGGTCTAGATTGTTCTCTTCTCCTGCCAGTTCTCCTGGCTTTCACCTCTCTCTCAGGGTTGTTCAGAGAAAGGTGAAAACCAGGAGAATGGCAGGAAAAGAGAACAATCTGGACCAAGTAGCCGATTTGGAAAGTGAGTGAGCATTTTTCACAGCGACCGTCAAAAAGTGCGTCCGAACGCATTGCCTTATTTTTTCACGGAATGCGCGAAAACGGTCATACAATGCGCATTTTTGTGCGTGATTTTTACGGATCCAAACCAGGAAACTTTGGGTGTCTGGACGTTATGCTGGCCGGACATGAGCAGGGTCTGACGTCTCCAAATCACGCACACACGCCGCTAGTGGACGCAGCGCACTCTGTACGTCCGTACTAGCGGTTCTGCATTCTCAAAAAAATGCATTCATTTTCCACTTGCGTTGGGCAGCCGGACTTTCGTGCGACCGTACTTCGTATATTGGCTGTCATTGCCCGTCATTTGATGCTAGTGCGGCCGTGATTAAGTGCGCCTAAACGCATGTTAAAAATTCGCTAGTCTGACCCTAGCCTAAATGGGAGAATTTTTCTGGTTTGGCTATTTTGACCTAGAATTTTCCATTCTCCAGTCATTCTCCTGCTCTACACCGCTCTCTGAATAACTCTGACAGGGTTATTCAGAGAAAGGTGAAACTCAGGAGAATGACTGAAGAGAAAATTCTAGGTCAAAATAGCCAAACCAGAAAAATTCTCCCATTTTTCTCACTTTCCAAATCGGCTATTTGGTCTAGAATTTTCCATTCTCCAGTCATTCTCCTGCTTTGCACCGCCAAAAAATCAGTAAACTTTTTCTGCGTGTCCGAAAATGTCTCCTCTTTTCATACAGACTGCTGCCCCAAGCAGTTGTTTATGGATAGGTTAAAGGAAAAGCATTTACCGTCATTTGAAATGTCATTTTTTGGTTTTTACATATTTCTATACATCCTAGAAATCCGCCACTTCACGGGCAGGTTATGGGGACCTCCTAGGCACGATATTTGAAGGAATTTTTCGTTTTTATTTTTAACCCTTATTTCATGGAAAACTCACTGTCCCTTTAAAAACGTTTTTTTTTTTACTTTTTGTCCTTGGTTCCTGTCCCCCAGGGCACTACCCAGACCCCCATACACTTTTTATGGCAAATATCTAGCATATATGCCCTCTTGGAGGGCACTCTAAAAACTGAATTTTCAGCCCCATTGACTTGCATGGGGTTCAAGTTCGGGTTCGGGTCCGGATCCGAACATTTGGAAAGTTCGGGTTCGGCTTCGAACCGAACTCGAGGAGTGTTCGGCTCATCCCTACTTAAGACTCTGGTATCAGAACAGATCCAATAACAGGAAGCAGCCAAGAGATATCGACAAGTGCCATTTTTTTCCTTAGCAGTTCCCTGTTTCCAAGAGATTTGGAATAGCTTCTACCTTCTAGAAAAAAGTAGGAGGCCTAACATATTTATACATTTGTTCTCCTTTGCTTTTGTCAGTTCTATTCAAGACGAGCAGGAGTGTGTGGGAACGTATTACCTATTCTATTTTTACAGGAGGAATGCAGTTCCCTTTTGGCCAACACTCTATAAAACAGGGCTGTCAAACTCATGGCCCCTCAGATGTTGAATTGTTGATGTCTACATTTCCTAGAAGTCTTTCAATTCAATAGATGGCCAGAGAATCATGGGAGTTCACCTGGGTGGGAGAGGCAGAGTATGACAGCCCTGATATATATATACATATCATGGCATTGATTGAAGGGTTCTGTTTAAAAACAGACCCAGGATGCAAAAAAGTGAGACATGTCATTTGCATGTCTTACCCAGAGTTCCTTGCTACATATGGGGAATGTAGCACAGGAGCGCGGTGATGCAGTTCTTTGAATTGCTGCAGGGCCGGATTAAGGGTATCATGGGCCTGGTGCTGGGGATTTCAGGGGGCCTATTCTTAGATACTGAGGCAACCATCAATCCGCGTTGCTTTGCTTATCTGAAAGGATATTTACACCTGTTTTAAAAATTTACTCATAGCACTGCGACGGAACATGACTTAGGCTGACCGTCCACTGGGTCCATATTCTGACGTCCAATGTGGTCATCAGACTACAGACAACCTAGGTCGTACGATGGCAGACTTCCTGGGTTGTCTACTGCAAGTGACTATGGACAACCCAGGGTCCCAGCCAAATGCTGCCGGACTGACAGCCGAACGCCATTGAAGCCCGCTGGACTGCAGTCAAAAAACAATAAATGGAACTACACTATTCTTGTATTTAAACCAATAAAAATGCATTAAAATGTTTTTAAATGATAAAAAAAGGTGCCATAAATAATTTAAAAAAAATCATTCATAGGAGTGAAAGTGACCGAATGTGATGTGAATGGGGGCTATGCGTCATAGAGATTGATGAATGTGTGTGGCTGGAGTGAACTAGGAGTGGATTTGTGGCTGGGCGACTGACGTAAGAGTGTACTCCACTCATCCCTCTCTCTGTACTCCTCTCATCCTTCGCTCTCTTTACTCCTCCCTAATCCCTTGCTCTCTCTGTACGCATCTCATCCCTCGCTCTTTCTGTACGTCTTGCTCATCCCTCTCTCTGTACTCCTCTCTCATCCCTCGCTCTCTGTACGCCTCTCTCATCCCTCGCTCTGTACTCCTCTCTCATCCCTCGCTCTCTCTCTGTACGCCTCTCATCCCTCGCTCTTTTTGTACGCCTCTCATCCCTCGCTCTTTCTGTACGCCTCGCTCATCCCTCTCCCTGTACGCCTCTCATCCCTCTCTCTGTACTCCTCATCCTTTGCTCTCTTTGTACTCATCTCTCATCCCTCGCTCTCTTTGTACTCCTCTCATCCCTCTGTGACTCCTGTCTCTCTGTGACTCCTCTCTTTCATTCCCCCTCTCTTTTATTCCCCTCTCTCTCATCCCCCTCTCTTTTTCATTCCCCCTCTCTCTCATCCCCTCTCTTTTTCATTCCCCCTCTCTCTCATCCCCCTCTCTTTCATTCCCCCTCTCTTTCATCCCCCTATCTTTCATTCCCCCTCTCTCATCCCCCTCTCTCTTTCATTCCCCCTCTCTTTTATTTCCTCTCTTTCATTCCCCCTCTCTCATCCCCCTCTCTCTTTCATTCCCCCTCTCTTTTATTTCCTCTCTCTTTCATTCCCCCTCTCTCTCATCCTCCCTCTCTCTCTCATCCCCCCTCTCTCTTTCATCCCCCTCTCTCTTTCATCCCCCTCTCTCTTTCATTCCCCCTCTCTTTTATTTCCTCTCTCTCACCCCCTCTCTCTTTCATCCTCCCTCTCTCTTTCATCCCCCTCTCTCTTTCATTCCCCTCTCTCTCATCCTCCCTCTCTCTCTCATCCCCCCTCTCTCTCTCATCCCCCCTCTCTCTTTCATCCTCCCTCTCTCTTTCATCCCCCTCTCTCTTTCATTCCCCCTCTCTTTTATTTCCTCTCTCTCTCACCCCCTCTCTCTTTCATCCCCCTCTCTCTTTCATTCCCCCTCTCTCTTTCATTCCCCCTCTCTTTTATTTCCTCTCTCTTTCATTCCCCCTCTCTTTTATTTCCTCTCTCTCTCATCCCCCTCTCTCTTTCATTCCCCTCTCTCTGTGTCTGTGATCCCTCTGCCTGTCTGTGTCTTTACTGTCCCCCCCCTGCATGCTGCCCCCCTTCCGAATGAGTTCAGAGGGAGAGCTGCGGGGGTGGGGGGGGGGTAAGGGGTGAAGGTAAGTTACAATAAAAAAGCTGCCCGGGTGAATCATCAGCTGCGGAAGCTTACCTTTCCCCCTGGCTGCTGCTCAGCTGCTCTCCTTACCAGTCGCCTTCCTGACACATGGCTGGAAACAGGAAGAGGTGCTGGAGGATGGGGAGGAGCGGAGCAGCTGATGAGTGACACCTAGTGGCTGCTCTGCCCCAAAATACTCCTGCGCATTTTACAACACGGTGGGGCCGCTTGAGCATATCGGCTTCATCACGGTGTGTGTGTGTGCGTGTGGCGTATCTGTCAGACGGCCAGCGGCTCCTCTATTCTTGGGGCAGCTGTGGGCCTATTTAATGGAAGGGGCCTGGAGCGGCCGCTCCATCCGCCCCTACGTTAATCCGGCCCTGAATTGCTGTGATGTGCAAATGGCTTCTTCAATTATAAACCTTATTGGTTATTGGGTGCAGGCTTTTTATCTCATATTTTGCCCTCCACCACAACCCAAGCAAGTACTATATATATATATAAAACGAGTATAGCAGTACGTAGTGATACCTTTTTTATTGGACTAATGTAACATTTAAAAGACAAGCTTTCGAGAGACTACCTCTCTTACTCAAGTCTGGAAGCTTACTGATCAGTTCCTAGAATTAAACATTAGGGCATAAAGGGTCACATGGGTGGGGGGTTGGATGTCGTAAAGAGTGAGAGTCAAATGGCATTTGACTCTCACTCTTTACGACATCCAACCCCCACCCATGTGACCCTTTATGTCCTAATGTTTAATTCTAGGAACTGATCAGTAAGCTTCCAGACCTGAGGACAAGAGTACTGGCTGGGTGGAGTAGAGGTAACATCACTGCTCTGCGTGGAAACAGCCTGTGGAGACATGAGTTCGATTCCAGCAAGAGCACCTCTCCAGTAAGTGTCATTGGGCAAGACACCTAACAGTACATACTCACCACCCAGGACATACTTGAAAACGAGAGAAATCTCAATGTATCCTTCCTGGTAAAATCCTTTCACAAAAAAATAATAATAATACTCTCGAAAGATTGTCTTTTAAATGTTACATTAGTCCAATAAAAAAGGTATCACTACGTACTGCTATACTCGTGATTTTGGCAAACTGGACTAACACGGCCTATCAAATTTATATATATATATATATAGGCTTTTTTAAGGTTTCCGTGTTATTTTTTTTCTTTGCATTCACAATAAAATCAATCATATTTATGATAATTATCATGATGATTTCCCAAAACCAAGCCCTATTCAATTTTTAATATACAACCCAAACTTCATTGTAAGCTAGCTGCGAGATAAAAAATGATTACTTCGAGGAAGGGTAGATAAACAAGTATGGGATCTTCCCAAAATTTCAATGTTGTAACCCCAGGTTCCATTTATTTTTCATTTAGTTTGGTTTATGTATATGTCACAAACCAACACAGTTAAATTAAGGTGTTTTCTGTTCATAATTTAGCGCTATATTCATTCTTCAGATTTACGGTTCATATTGGAAAGCCATAACTACTATTTACACAGACACAGAGCTTCGGTGATCTTCTTGATGCGAACGGTATATAATTATAGGTAAGCGAGCACATTAAAAGATGCCACTTTCAACCCTCCATCTTTTCAGAATCCAGATCTTGTCACGTAACCGGCAATTGCTCTTAAACAGTCTTATACATATGTATGATTTAAATGCATTGCTAGAAATAAACTCGAAATAAACCCGATATTCCATTTTAAATTAGATTTGTGGAGTAATTGTGTAAATAGGATCTCAGGCATTCAAACGGTTATCCGGTGCTGACATCAGTCGGCAAATACTGTCATTTACTGGATGCATTGAAGTGGCATGATGGCTTTTAGGTATAGGATTATTTTCAGCAATGCTGATACTGCATATCACTGGACAGTAATAGCTACACAAAATTGAATAAGGACACCTTTCTCATTTTGAATTTTTACCATCAGGTCCATTCACTAAAAGATGAAACTCAAGAGAACTGGCAGGAGAAGAGAACAATCTAGACCAAATAGCAGATTTGGAAAGTGAGATAAATGGGAGAATTTTCTTGTTTGGCTATTTTGACCTAGAATTTTCACTTCTCCAAAAGTTCTCATGAGTTTCACCTTTAAGGGGTTATTCAGAGAGAGCCAATCTGGCCCTGAAATGTCATTGAACAGGGAATTTCCCTGTACGGTGACATTTCGTGGCCATTCGGCTATTCAGAGAGCAGGCAGTTCGCCAAATTTTGGAGAACTGCCAGAAAGTACGGTGCCCGTTTGAAGGCAGTGCAATCCCCCATAGAGAAGCAATGGTTAATCTATTCAGAGATACCGAACAGCAGAGAAAAGTTTCCGAAGTGCCTTGCTGTTCGGTGGTTTCATTCGGCAGGTTTATTCAGGTGAAACCCATAGACTTCAATGTTACAGATATTCCCATTTTTATTCAATATTTAATAAACCATTTATTATTTTAATCTGCAGTAAAAAGTCTCTTTATTTATCGATTTTTTTAGGATCTTTTAAGCATTTTTCGGGATTTTCTCGGCAAAAAAGATAAATTTTTTATTAAAAGCAGTTATTCTTTTTTCTGTAACAGACCTTTTTATTATCATTCATAGGACCTTATATGTAAATTTCAGACATTTTCATTCAGTAGTTTCTTTTCAAACAGTGTTTAAATTTTGACATTTTCAATGTATTGTTTTTTTGTTTTGTTTTATACCCGTCCGGCGGCTTGTCGGCTTTCTCCTGCGGCTGGTCGGCGCCGGGTCCGGTGGCTTTTCGGCTGTGTTTGACGGCCCTTCGGCAGGTTTGCAGCAGATATTTGGTGGTTTGGCGATGGGTTTGTGGCGGGTTGGTGGTAGCATTCGGCGGCCGATTCCCTGCGCTTCGGGGAGCCTGCGGTGAATGCTGAATTCCCCACAGGGTGTCGGCGACATTTCAGTGCTCTCTGAATAACCCCCTGTATTTTTGACTCTTTGACACCGAATTTCAGACATGTGAACGAGCAAAAATCGTATTCGTAATTTTTTTATGGAAATTAAGATTGCGTTGGTTTGTCCAAATTCCATTGTATCTTTGTTTCAATTAATCGGAAAATTGCAGGAAATATTTTTGTTAAAATCAACCAATATTGAAAACAAGTGAATTTCTAGTCAATACTGTAGAGGTAGATAGTAGCCACTCTGCTGAACATTAATGTCAAAATCTGTTTTGGCTTCTTTTTCCCCATGCAAGCAATTCCCCAACTTATACTGAAGGATTTATTAAATCGAAATGAAACAAGAACACAGGGTGACGTTATGAGTATGAAAGATAAACTAGATAAAAAGAACTTTTGTTATATGAGAATGGAAACATTTGATGACAACTGCTGTCAGTGGTCATAAGGGATGAGAAGAAAACGTGTATCTGTAGATGTACAAAGTATGGAGGATTAAAATAAAAAATATATGTAAGAAAAGTAAATAAGACAGTTATTTAAAGATTGCCAAGATTCTTTAAATAACACCAACGGCCTATAACTAAGATGCTGTGATATAAATAAATGATAAAATGTTTCGTTGCAGTTGCATTGGTTTCATATTGCTTTATTAAAAAGATTAAAGATTCATTATATAGATTTACAAGGTTATTCAATAAGCACTAGGGATGTGCACGCAAATTTTTTTCGTTTCGCTTCGGCATGTTCAGTTTTTCAAAACTTTCATTTTGGATCGTTTTGGCCCATTTTCGTTTTGGCTCGTTTCGTTTCGGCTCGGTGTTTTGTATCAATTTTTTTTTTCGTGAAATCGGGGAATTTCGGTCTTTCGGATCGTCTGTTCTCTTCATTTCAAAGGGTCCATCCTCGGATTTTCGTTTTGACCTTAGACGTATGGTATTTCAGATGCTCCGATATTTCAGTCGATACGGTAATCCTGCCGATTCGTTCCCTCGAACGTATCGTTTTATATGAAAGATCTTTTTTTTCTTATGAATGAATGTTAAAACAAATCCCCGTTTTTAAGTGTTTATTAAATATTTCTAAAACCGTTTATTATTTTAAATTGCAGAAAACAGCCATTTCTTCTAGGATTATTTTTGCAATTTTTTGGTTAATATGTAAGGTTTTTCCTAACTTATTTTAAATGTATAACGAAGTCTGTTTTTTTCTTTGCAGATACAGAACACATACAGCTGGATTATCTTCTCACAGTCCGTCCGTATGTGTTCTGTTCGGCAATGAATTTTGATATACAATACATTTTGCCAGTATCATTACCATGGATAGTAACAAGCCTGTCGTTATCCATGGTGCTGATATGAAGAAATAGAGTCAGATCTAAGTCAGAACCATGGACAGTCGCCGATGGAGAAACACATATCAATCTATTTCTTCATATCAGCACCATGGATAACGACAGGCTTGTTACTATCCATGGCACTGATACTGACAAAATGTATTGTATATCAAAATTCATTGCCGAACAGAACACATACGGACGGACTGTGAGAAGATAATCCAGCTGTATGTGTTCTGTATCTGCAAAGAAAAAAACAGACTTCGTTTTACATTTAAAATAAGTTAGGAAGAACCCTAAATATTAACCCAAAAATTCCCGAAAAATGCAAAAATTATCCTAACAAATAACTAAATGCAGACACTTCTTGCTGTAAGTGAAAAAAATAAATGCTTTAAGATATATTTAATAAAAACGGGAATTTTGCACTGGAACAAGTGAAAAAAGTGACGAACGATACGAAATTAAGAAATCCGCAACGGAACCGAAACCGACTCGAAACGATATGAAAATACGTTGTCCGAAATGAACCGAAACGGAACCGAAATCGCGAATAGAACGAAAATGACTTGCGATTTTACAAATTTCATGTCCATACGAAATAACTAAATTTTTTCGTTTCGTATCGGGAAATATTTTGGATGGTGTGTATTTCGTTGCCGGTCCGGTTCGGAACATCGGACGAATCCGCAGCACCGAATCGGCTCATTTCGTGAGAAAAAGAAGCTGTATGAAACAAAACGCACATCCCTAATAAGCACTTGCCACCGAATTGCACTGAATGTTGACTTTCACCGTACTATACAATTTCGTGGCAGTTCATTTATTCAGAAAGCTGGCAATTCGGCAAATATTGGCGAATTGCCAGCGAAATACAGTGCAGTTCGCCCCAGATCGCCGCAAATTCAGCAGCAGTGAAATTCTCCCTTAGAGATGTAATGGTTAATCTACTCAGCGAACGCTGCACTGCACCGAAATGTTGGCGAAATGCCCAGACGTTCCGTGGTTCAGTTCGACAGGTTTAAACAGGCGAATCTCATAGGTTTCAATGTAACAAAACATTACTGTTTTTATTCTATTCAACCATCTATTCTTTTCATTTTCACCAAAAAAGTCCTTTTATTTTTTTTTTAGATTTTCTTTTTAGGCATCTTTCTGGATTTTTCAGGCCAAATTTTTGATTCCCATTTTTAATGGCTTTTTTTTTTCTATTCTGTGACAATCAGTTTTTATTGTTTTTTTTATAGGACCTTTTTTATTATTTCCATGCATCACCACCATTTTAGCCCTTTCATTTTAGCTCTTTAGATTGTTCTAGTATTCACCTGGAATACTGAATTCACCGCAGGTTCGGCGAACTGAAATCGCCATAGCGTACCGAAGTGTACCGAACGAGAGAGCGCTGAAAATTTAGTGCTCTCTGAATAACCCCTTACTGATTCAGTAGTAGGCTCACTAATCTAATTCTGAGTCTGGCATATCAAGACTTTGCTAAAATCCTGGATGTTGAAGATAATTGAAGAGGAGCATGGTATGATAGACCTGACACTTGAACAAGGATTATAAGGATACATTAGACAGTATGACCACTTAATGTAATTTGTGGGTGAGTCTTGGAGGGCAGATGCAGCCTTCTGTTTGGGGGGATAAGCCCCGCTCAGAAGCTGAGAACGAGTACTGATGTCAACTTTATCCAATAACTAGAAGTGTGTATAGCTGAAAAATTTGTTTCGTTTGAAAACAATTTAGTCTGAAACAGAATTCGTTTGAATACTGATTTGTTTCGTTTCGTTATTTCATTTGTAATTTGGGATCGATTTGAATCACTACAAAAAAATATGAAATAAGTCAAATCCTGCTCAATTACGGTTACATTAGGGTTATACATGAAAGATAAAAGGCAAGCTAGGGTTAAATATTGAGCTGTCTTTTGGCCTGTGGTCAGTGGTGTAGTCTGTGAAGGGCCACTGGGGCAGTAGCCCTGGGCGCAATTTTCCCTAATAGTTTACAGCAGCTGGGATGGGCTCGGCAGGGTGTCCACGAGCGCACTGTCCACCGCCATAGTCGACTGTATTGCTGTGCTCAGCGGTGACTAAAACCTGAGATACACTCCGATCCGACCGAGTTCAGAAGGGAGAAGCAGGTTGGTTGGTCCCGTCCTAGCTCCTCCTTGATGATGAGCTTCAGCGGCTGACTTTAGTCACATGTGGTGATGCAGCGCACCGGCGGGAAGGGGTAGGATGACAGCCACGACTACATTATTATTATCCTTTATCAGGTTCCCTTGGACTGGGTATCACCATCGGTCCCTCACTTCATCCACAGGGTACCCTGAAATCAGCTGGGGATTTAAACTGTGATTGGTAATTGGTCAAACAATACCTATGTCTCATCTCCCAAGTGTCCTGAATTTGAGGAGGCAGTCCCTATTTTGTGCCATACACCTCTCTCTCTCTCTCGCTCTCTATATTAGAGATATATATATTTTTCAGGGTGTGTGGGTGTCTTTTTAGGGGCTCCTCCATATAATCAGTGTGTGTGGGTGTCTTTTTAGGGGCTCCTCTATATATTCAGGGTGTGTGGGTTTCAAATTAGGACTCCGACTGAGTTCAGAAGGGAGGAGCAGGCCGGTCCCATCCTGACTCCTCCTTGACGCTGACTTGAGGCACATGCGTTGACACAGCACTGGCGGGAAGGAGTAGGAAGAAACCCGTGACTTCTCCAGCCACCCCTGGACTGGGTTAAAAGACAAGTTAGGGTTAAATATTGAGCTGTCTATTGGCCTGTGGTGCTGAATACAACAGATTCAGCACCACTGCCAATTGACAGGGACGGGGTGCTTTGTGAAACAGGAAATCAAAACTGATTCATGTTCATAATTTCGCTTGCAATTTGGAATCGATATGAATTTGATTTGGATCACTAAACAAATAATCTATTAATCATTCAACCAATGGTTCTCTTGTGAAACAGTATAACGAATCAATTTCGTTATATACCATTCCATTTTCCTGCAGATGAAACCAATTTGTTACGAAACTAACACACACCTCTACCAATGACACTCGCTCACTCGAGCATGTCATGTCCAGCCAGTGCCAAAGAAGCCCAGCACTGGATTCCAGGTGAATTCTAGAACAAATTAAACAGTTAAAATGAAAGGGCGGTGGTGGAGGGGTATTAACCCTTCCTTTCTCGCCTCCTCTTTTAAAGCCAGAGTATCCCTTTAACAGGTGTTACCTACAAAAATATAGTATAGTACACATACAAGGTGTTACTGTAATCTCCATATACAGGCATTATGCCACATACAGATACTGGAGGTTGCATTGCTAATAATCTCATTATAACCACTACAGATCTCCAAATGCAGGAGATTTGACCATTTTTATTATCTATCTTTATCACATTTACTGTATTTGCCTCAAAGGTCATTTCTGCCTCTATGCTGATAATGCAGACCATTTGTGAATTTGTGCAACATAAGGACACCATCTAGAGCCTTTCATTCCACCAATATTTCTGTAAATGATGTCTAAATTCATGAAAAATTTTAAATTTGTAAATTTACATTATTTTAATTTTTTTATCTCTGAATAAGAATTTGTGCAAAATTAATTTTTCCGCCCATAATTAATTGTTAGCTGTTCATCCAATAATTCAAATAAATTATGATAATCGTTTTTTCCAGCAAGGAGCACATGGTAGCGAAGCGGTTAAAGTGAAAAACGGTAATTTGCAGCAGCTTCATGAGATTTCTCAACTTAAAAAAAAAAACAAGCTTTGAGATGTATAGCGATGGTACACAATTAAGGATTAATAAACAGCACTACACAACCTTAATAAAGACGCACGATCAAAGCGTGCATGGCTGTGGGCGCGGAAATAGAAACGGACGACTTTCTTGTATTAAAACGAGCAAGGAGCACATGTTATGGTGCTCTGGGGTTGCCCCTTTTAGCACTCGTAAAACCTTTTAAAGGATGCTTCATGCAATGACTTTATAAATCTGACCCATGAATCACAAACACCCTGGGAAGCTGTGAAACTCCAGCATAATGCTATTATTTTATAGCTGCTTTTCTCCCTCCAAGGTTATACAGGACAAGAGTCAATCAAATAAGTACTGAAGCCATAGCAGTTCTCTGATTTTACAAGTGCTGGGCTATACTTCATGCTCACCTAAGGCTATTGGAAAATGAATGCTTGAGCATGTCAAGTGGCGCCAATACTTTGCAGTAAGATACAAAAACATACATCATTTTGTTGCTGTGTTTTGCAGTAGATCTATACTCACATAAATTAGTACACAAGCTAGTTATGACATGCCTTTTAATGCCCCAAGAAGAGCATCGACTAGGTCAAGGCTTTCAAACTCTGGTCCAACATATGTTTCTGAACTACAACTCCCAAAATTCCCTGGCTATCTATTGCAGTGGTTCCCAACCGCGGTCCTCAGGTCCCCCTAAAAGGCCAGGTTTTAATGATTACCTTGAGAAAATGCAGATTGAATACTGCAATCAATGAGCAACAAATCATATCACCTGTGCTGTTCTTCAGATATACAGTATGGCAAACCTGGCCTGTTGGGGGTACTTGACGACCGTGGTTGGGAACCAGTGATCTATTGCATTGAAAGAATTCTGGGAATTTTAGGTAAGACACCTAACCTTGTCTACCTTAAAATATTGGCTGTGGAGACCAATGTTAACATCTCTTCTCTTAGACCTTGGAGAAGCAAGTCAAAATACCATTCAGCCCATCCCACCAATACAACTGTGGAGAAGTCTCGACTTTACGAGAAGCAGGTTCAACCCAACCACCAGGTTGCCAGTATACAATCATGGAAAGCAGACTCGATCCCACTCAGAAGGCACCACCAGCACGAGTCTTTGGGCAAGACACATAACGATCATGGAAAGCAGACTCAATCCCACTCAGAAGACGCCACCAGCACGTGTCTTTGGGTAAGACGGTTAATCATCATGGAAAGCAGACTCGATCCCACTCAGAAGACGCCACCAGCGCGTGTCTTTGGGCAAGATACCTAACGATCATGGAAAGCAGACTCAATCCCACTTAGAAGACACCACCAGCGCGTGTCTTTGGGCAAGACACCTAACGATCATGGAAAGCAGACTCGATCCCACTCAGAATACGCCACCAGCACATGTCTTTGGGCAAGACACCTAACGATCATGGAAAGCAGACTCGATCCCACTCAGAAGACGCTACCAGCGAGTGTCCTTGAACAAGACACCCAAAGATGATATGGATCCGCCTACCTCACAGAATACTTGTACATCTCGTAGATTGTAAATTCCTTTGGGAACAGGGTCCCCCTGAATCAGGCCATATCATCCATGTGTGGTATTCCAAAGTATCAACCCCTTGTACACTAATCTTGTAAAGCGCTGCAACATTTGTGGTGCTATATAAATAAAGGATAATAATAATTAAAGTGAAGAAAAAAATAATAAACATGTTAGTCGTAATTCTTCTTGAAAACTGTCGGAGGCATGTAAGGTTGCGTCCTTGAGAACGCTTGACTGCTCTATTTGGTGATATTAGTCACTACTTGGAAATATTACTGTTCGCATTCAGAAACAAATATGCTTTGAATGTTCCGCAACCCACATTACATGTCCCATTTATTTTATATAGAGATCACAGAGCACAGAAGGCATCATTGTCTTTTTTTTTTTGTTAATAATAATAGCCTTTCATGTGAATCATTTCCCTCCCTCTCCTGGCAGATGAAAATCCTTCACATTAGTTTTAATACTATAATCACAGCTGCTAATAATTATATTTAAAGGATAAACATAACGCATGTGTTGCCCAGACAGTATGTCTGCCGCATTGAGGATGTCCATGCTTGGTCTTCAAACGGTTAACTGGTGGAAAGGGACATCAGGAAATGTAGGTCAACAGTAATTTGTTTGGCAAGATTTTACAACCTTGAGTGATATAGCGGATTATGAAAACGTTATCATAAGAGAACGTGCCATATCATAGGGAGAAGGTGTTAGAACTACAAAACCTGTCAGTAGGCAAACAGCCACATGGACCTTTATAGTCCCTCTATGTAGTGCTTTAGTTTAGGGGATTCATTTAATGGGTTTTAAACATAAATTAGGCTTAAGGGAGGGGACCGTTAGACCCCCATGATTTTTCAGGTGGGGAGCTCTGTTCTGCAGCCTACCTGCTTTCCATATTAACTCAACAATCACTGGGTTGGATTGGCATAGGTGGAACCAGGGGTCCTCCTAATGCCACTAATTCAATGCACTGGTATCTTCATACAGGGTCACGTAATATTGCAAGCATGCAATTCACTGCAATGTTATATGATCCCAGCCTCATGGCTAGGCAGATCACAGCTTTTTGTTCCGAAAACCCCCATTGTGATGCACGCAGATTTTGCTGGGTTCCAAGGGCATTGCGTATGATTTGGGCAGCTTCGTGCCCATATTGGACACATTGTGTCCATATTGAAACAGTGAACCCTTCCCATCGTGAGAGGGTCTTGCATTGTTCGGTGCATCAATCCCGCCTGAGATTGAGGCTGGGTTCCAGACTGATCCACATGATGTCCCCATTATAAGATGTCACGTGTGATAGTAATGTCCTGTATAAAAATATTTGTCTGTAACGGAGGGCTACCTAGAACGAAGCAAAAAATGGTGTGTTCTACAAGAGTGCAGGGGAGTAATATCTGCATCAATCTGGGAGTGCACAAAGGGCCCTGGAAATGTTTGGGAATTCTAGTTGGAGAATAGAGAGAAAATGAATGATAGGTGTCATATTTATTTGGTCGTGGAATATGCAACCATCTGCTGTTATCAAGTTTATTCATGTGTGGACATGGTCACTTCTATAGTTTAGTGGCAACATGGTAGGGATATGCATGGCTGAAAAAATTGTTTAGTTTAGTCTCGTTTCATTTTTAAATCATTTTGTTTTCAGAATTTCGTATCTAATTTTGTTTCGTATTTCGTTTCATTTCGTATCGATTTGAAATTTCGAATCGATTTGAAATTTCAGAAAATCGATTCAAATTTCATATATCAATTCGATAGTTGATATCAATTCAAATTTTGGATCACTAGATTAAACCCCAATTAATCAAATTTCGCTGTTAAAAGAAAAGCTAGGATTAAATTTTAAGTTGTGCCACAGATTTAGTAATGGAGTCAAATTAAACAGTGAGATAAAATTAATTTGTTTCATAAAGTCCTGTGCTTACTATTACTTGTATTGTAAGTTAAGATCAATTCGATAGTTGATATGAATTTAATAGTTCATTTCAAATTCAATAGTTGATATCAGTTATTAAAATTTTTATTTTATGATGATGACACAGTGTAAAACTAAATAAATTCGTTATATACTGTTTTGTTTCGTTTCGAATTCGTATCGTATCGATTCGTTATTCGGAAGTAGTTCCGAATACGAATTATCAAATTTCGTTCCAAATTCTGAATTTTTCCGAAACGAATGCACATCTCTATGACATGGTGCATGCAAAGATCATGATTTTAATGCATAAAAATAATCATTACAATTGTTGAGCATCGCCATTTGTCTCTTAAGACAGAGAAATCTGGAACTTTTTTTGGACAATAAAATGGTCACGTATGCGCAATGTTAAAACTTCAACTGCAGGAGACCAACGTCAAGTGAACTCGACCTGATCATATTCTGGAGCAAAGTAAATAAATTTTGTTTACTGCAAACAAGATTTATTTGTAAATGAACGCCAGAATGTGTCCCCCAATGTTTTAGAACCTTGAACATGTCATCCAAGGTGCTGAAGCTGCTAAACAACTTGAGGTTATGTTTTTGTTTTACAGATAGACGTCACACCAGCTGGTTGTGACACTGATGGGCAGCAAGAGTAAAATAAGTTAATAGTCTCTGAAATAAATGTATTTTATTAACAGTGTATTATTTTTTACACTGTATTCCATTAATTCTCTGAAAAGTTGTTTTCCATAAATGCACTTGGCTACGGCAGTGGTTTTATGGAAAACACCTTTGCAGTGACAGGGTTAATTTTGATACATCCTGGGCTGTATACGATAAAATACAAGGCATTATAATATTCTATTCTATGATCAGCTCGAACAATGCGGTGTCTAGAGGGCATTGCGCTTTTCATCACATAGTTCAATGCAAAATGTTCACTTCAACTTGAGAACCTTCAGAGAAAAAGCGACAAAAAGAACTTTAGATGAAACGAGGCAGATTGTATTTTAACTCGAAATAACATGTTGCACACGTCAAGTTTTATAGTTCTCACTACGAATCGTTGCATTGAGTGGGGCCTTTGAAAGGAACACCTACTGTGAATGGTACACTTGTGTCTTGCTTAGCTCTATTGTGATCATCATTAAAACTGAATTAATAAATATAAATTGTGCTGTGAGAGTTCATGTTGAGGAATGTTTGTAGTGGATAGTAAACCTAGAGCTTAACCTTTACCGAATTTTGGTAGTAATGGGAATTACCAGTGAAATTGGACAAAGATGATGGAGAAAAATGAAACATACAGTATGAATAGGTATGAATAAGAAAAGACATTTTATGAATCAACAAAGTTGTCAAAAATTGTCTAGTTTCTATTCTCTTTCCTTCCCATCTCTCCCTCTTTACTCCCTTCCATTCTCTCATTTCCGTTTCACTCTATTTTCTTTTTCTCTGTCCTTCCTTCTATTTCCCTTCACTCTCTTTTCCTTCCCTTTTCTTTCCATCCCTCCTCTCTGTTTTTTTCCCACTTTCTATCCTTCCTTTTTTCTTTTTCTTTTCTTTCCTTTTTTTCTTTCTTTTCTCTTTTTCTTTTCTCCTATTTCTTTTATTAATTTCCCTTTCTCTCTGTTTATCATTCCTTGTGTCATTTGTTTCTCTCTCTCTCTTGCTCTCACTTTCCATCCCTTTCTCTTTTGCCTCTGTCATTCTTTCTAAAAGTATCTGTATATTAGTCATCGTCATATTTATTTCCTCCATATTTATTTTTCTGTTAATCTGTATATTTGGTCTTGTGTTAATTTCTTGCATTTTACTATTTTGTATTTCTGTAACCACTCAATGTTCTCGAACCCAGGACATACTTGAAAACGAGAGAAATCTCAATGTATCCTTCCTGGTAAAATCCTTTATAAATAAATAAATAAATAAATAAATCTGAAGTTATAAATCAGAGAGTCTTCACGTATGTTTTTGAAACGTATCCAAAATATATGTGGAGTTTATTTCATCAACGCATTGTAAATCTGTCATGGTTCTCGCCGAAGACGCTGGAGGAAGGGCAAGTAAGGTGCTGTTTACCTTTCAAAATAAAGTTCCAGTCCAGATCTTGCCATTGCCTGGACTGGTGTCCAGGCACTCAGGGATCTATTCCTGTTTTCTCCTCACCTCTCCAGCCTCAGGTGTGGGCTGGGCCTGGACTCCCCATATAATCAGGCCTCACCTTTCAAGCAATGCTTCTGCATTATCCTTTCCTTCCTTGGAAGCCTCACGGTGTGCCACCCTGTGGAGACCTCCTTCCCTGAAAATACCCTGTGGACACCACCTTCCCTGCAAGTATCCTGTGGAGACTACCCTTATTGCATCTTGTAGAAACTACCCTTGTTGCATCCTGTGGAGACCACCCTCATTGCATTCCCGTGGAGACCACCCTCATTGCATTCCCGTGTAGACCACCCTCATTGCATTCCCGTGGAGACCACCCTTCATTGCAATATCCCATTGTGACCCCCTCATCGCAGCATTCCATCTATAACCTCCTTCCTGGACATTCCCTACAATCTCCATTTCTGGACTTCCACTCCCATCACTGCTCCAGAGCCACCTATTGATTTGACCTCCTGTGTATGACCATCTGCTATGGACTTTGACCACTCTATGCCCGCTGCCTGCCAAGACCTCTGCACGATCTGACCATTCTCCTTCTTCAACCCTCCTGATACCACGCTTGTTCTTATTGTTGTTTCTTCTGCCCTCTATGTCTTCTGGTCCGTCCTCTGTGTATCCAGTAAGTGTCTTTAGTTATTTCTGTAGTCCGTGTTCAGTCCAGTATCTGTCCTGTCAACCCCTGTGTTATTCTGTATTCAGTGTCCTGTCCCCTCTGCTCAGTGTACCCTGCCCGCTGTATATATTATACTTTCCCAACCAGTTTCTATAAGTGTTTATTACTTATTCGTTGTCCCCTCTCCTGATTTTCTTCTGTTCCTTAGTAAAATAGACCTTTTTACTTTGAAACCCCATTTACCTGTCTCTGTTTGTGTAACCACACCCTGGGCTCGTTAACTCCCCGGCACCTCCATGACAAAATCAAAGAAACATAGAATATGTTGGCAGATAAGAACCTTTCGACTCATCTAGTCTGCCCAATTACATGGATACTTTACCTGGATTTATCTTTTGTTTAGGATAGCTTTATGCCTATCCCATGCTTGCTTAAATTCAATTACTGTTTTGGCCTCTACCACTTCTACTGGAAGGCTGTTCCATGTATCCTCCACCCTCTAAGTAAAATAATGCTTCCTGATGTTACTTTTAAACCTTTGCCCCTCTAATCTAAGACTATGTCCTCTTGTTTTGCTACTTTGTTTCCGTTTAAATATACTCCCTTCCTCTACCTTGTGGATTCCCTTTACGTATTTAAATGTTTCTATCATATCTCCTCTGTCTCGTCTTTTTTCCAAGCTGTACATGTTAAGATCATTAAGCCTTTCCTGGTAACTTTTCTCCTTCAAGCCGTACACCACTTTAGTAGCCCTTCTCTGAACTCTCTCTAAGATGTCTATATCCTTCTGGAGATACGGTCTCCAGTACTGCACACAGTACTCCAAGTGAGGTCTCACCAGTGCTCTGTACAGTGGCATGAGCACTTCCCTTTTCCTACTGCTAATACCTCTCCCTGCACAACCAAGCATTCTGCCAGCATTTCCTGCTGCTCTATTACATTGACTACTTACCCTTAGATCCTCTGAAATAATGACCCCTAAATCCCAACCCTCAGATGTTGAGGTTAGGACTGTATCAAATATTCTATATTCAGCCCTTGGGTTTTTACGTCCCAGGTGCATTATCTTGCACTTATCCACGTTAAAACTCAATTGCCACAGCTCCCACCATTGTTTTAGTTTACCTAAATCATTTGTCATTTGGCTGATCCCTCCAGGAACGTCAACCCTGTTGCAAATCTTTGTGTCATCAGCAAAAAGACATACTTTTCCATTAATACCTTCTGCAATATCACTAATAAAAATATTAAAGAGAATGGGTCCAAGTACTGACCCCTGAGGTACCCCACTGGTAACAAGACCTTGCGCCGAATAAACTCCATTTACCACAACCCTCTGTTGCCTGTCACTCAGCCACTGCCTAATCCATTCAACAATATTGGAATCCAAACTCAAAGATTGCAATTTATTGATAAGCCTTCTATGCGGAACAGTATCAAAAGCCTTACTGAAATCTAAATAAGCAATGTCTACTGCACCACCTGTGTCTATTATTTTTGTTACCCAATCAAAAAAATCATTAAGATTAGTTTGGCATGATCGTACTTTAATTTGAACTGGCCTAAATATAGGGCCCTATTACATTCTAAACGCAAACGTTAACGTGTGCGCAAAAACGCATTAACGCGAGGGGAAAAACCCTTTGCGCTGAACTTCGTATTACAATCTCAGTGCAACAAACACGCATATACATCTACCGCGGGTGAACCTGCGCGAATGCTGTGCAAGCTTACTGTATTTCGCACGTCCTATACTAAACACTGTGAGCGCAAATGTGTTTGCGTGCTGGTACGCGGATGGTATTACAATCTATGTGCAGTTTGTAACGCACAGCCTTTGCGCGCATAATTTTAGCGACTCCTGAAAGCTGGTGTTAATGGCAAATCTGATGGACCTGGCCGAAACCAAATACACCAGCCCAAAAAAAATACAGCAAAGTATAGTTACACATTCTAAACATACCAAACTGATAAAATGGAGAAGTTGTGTGTTTTTTTTTTATTGATGCAGCATATATGCGCAGAATGACTTTGACAGGCGCAAAAACTTAACGTGAGACAATTAAGGTTTTTAATTCTGATTGGCTGAATCGCGTGAAAAAACTGTCCGCACACTGATTTCTGCGCCCAACGTTACTGCGCGTCCGTTTTTGCGCGTCCGTTTTACGCGCGTTATTTTTTGACGGATGAAAAAATGCGCGAGGATTGTAATACCAGCGTTGATTTACGCGCGTTGACGTTTTACGCTTCGTGCAAAAATTCACGCGTTTACCGTGCATTTTTGCGTGAAGAATGTAAAAGGGCCCATAATTTGTTACAATGGAACATTACATAATGTGGTAACATGCAAATAATGGCAAATTTTATACTCGTGTGTAAATTTAGATTTTTCTTTTAAATGCAGTAATATCACCTAAAAAAGAATGTATGTTCCTTTACTGCAAAATATAGTTTAGAACAATTGTTGAAAACAAGAATGGTTATGTTGAATTCATGTTATGTGCATTTTTCATTATTCCTTTATGCGTGTATAGAATAGAACTTTGCAGGAACTGTCCTAATTCTCAAAAAGGAAAATACAGATTTAAGGGCAGCATGCAAGGAATAACTTATTAGGACTCTCAGAAGAACTGTGCGATTGTATGAAGAACATTCTATAGGAATGTAAGCTTGAATATGACAGTGGAGACACAGGTTCGAATCCCAGCTGTAGCGCCTCTCCAGTACGTGTCCTTGGGCAAGACACCCAACGGTACATACTCGCCACCCAGGACATACTTGAAAATGAGATAAATCTCAATGTATCCTTCCTGGTAAAATATTTTCTCAAAAAAAAACAACTGTATATCACATTTTAGAGAAAATATATGTAATAGAACTTATATCCTTATGCAGCTTTGTACATAAATGAAGGTTTGCACCTTGCAGTAGAATTTAATCAGTCTGGAATAGGGCATAGCTTTAATCAGAGGGAGCCTGTAAGGAGGAGAGGCTTCGTTTCTCATGGCTGTATGTAAAATATAAAGTCCAAAATCCTCAGTAAGCTCTTTAAAACACTGACAGCCTATTCTATATGAGAGTAAAGTGACTGAGCTCTCTGCAGATCTGCCTAATCCCTCAAACCCCCAACATTACACAAATTAAAAAAAAAATACATCCTAAGGAACACTGAAAACACCCAAAAAATACTATTCATATCGCAAACCACAAGCAAATTAAGATAATGAAAATAATAGTAAGAATAATAATATGAAGAAGAAAATGTAAACAATCTAAAAGAAAATAATATTAGAATCACAATGAGAAAAAGCCTGTTAAATGCTGGAAATGAAAAAGTAGCAATAAAATGAGAGAATTCACTTTCTCTCTACTAATCAATTACAAATAATAAGCACAATTCATAAAAATTTTATGGTTTCACTTTAAATAATACAAAAAATGTATTTTAGATCTGAATACAAACATACAGGGTTATTCAAAGAGAGTTGAAGAGTCACCGCACGTTCGGTGACTTTTCGTTCCCTGCAATTCGGCGCGGTGTATTCAGCAAGCACCACAGGGCCGCTGTACTGCAGGGAAAACCCGCCGCAAAGCCGACGAACACTCACTGCAAAACCCGCCGAACACTCACCGAAACCCACAGTAACAGCTGCATTAACCCCGCCGATTACGCCAGAGAAACCCGAGCAGCCGCTGAACACAGCGGAGAGGAGCCGCCAGAAAAACCCGACACACAGATGAATGAGGTGAAAAAAAAAACAGTTTGCTTGAAAGTTTGAAATTTGAAACACTCTTTGCAAAAAAACTACTGAGAGAAAATGTCTGAAATTTACACATAAGATCCAATGAATGATAATAAAAAGGTCTGTTAGAGAAAAAAGAAAAGACTATTAAAAAAAAATAAACGGGAAATTTTTTTTGCCAAAAAAAATCCCCAAAAATGCCTAACAGATCCTAAAAAAATCTATAAATAAAAGAGACTTTTTACTGCAGAATATAATAATATTAAACGGTTTATTAGATATTTAATTAAAACAGGAATATTTTTAACCTTGAAGCCTATGGGATTCGTCTGAATAAACCTGTCGAATTAAACCACCGAACAGCAAGGCAATTTGGCAACTTTTCGCTGCTGGTTTGTGTTCTCTGAATAGACAACGCATTGCTTCTCTATGGGGATTTCACTGCCCTCGAACAGGCACCGACCAGGCACCGTATGTGCAGGCAAGATTTGGAGAACTGCCTGCTCTCTGAATAGCCGAATGGCCAGGAAAGGTGACTGTATGCTGAATCTCAGTGTTCAGTTACCTTTCGGGGCCAGATCGGCTCTCTTTGAATAACCCAAAGAGAAACCCTGATCGTTTCCCTACCAAGATTGAGTACACTCGATCATCCTAGAATTTAATGGTGCCCCAATATTGATGTGGGCTAATTTTGGAGCTGTATTAACTTTGGGCAGTATTACAAAGCTGGTGCAAACTTAACCAGAGCTGTTGTAAACTTACCAGAGCCATTATAGTCTATGGTGCTAAGTTAACATCAGCTCTGGCTAAGTTAGGCTAGGGTCAGACGAAAGCATTTTTCCCTGCGAACGTGAAAAAGTGCTTCCGAACGCATTGACGTATTTTAGCATGGAATGCGCAAAAACGGTCAGACGACGCGCATTTTCGGGCGTGATTTTGTACGGATCGTCAATAAAACTCTTTTTGCGTCTGGACGTTATGTAGGCTGGACATTAGCAGCGTCTGACATCTCCTAATCACGCAAACATGCCGCTATGCCGCAGCTGCGCACTCTGTACGTCAGTACTAGCGGTTCAGCGTTCTCAGAAAAAAGCGTTCAAATTCCACTTGCGTTGCATGGCCGGACTTTTGTGCGGCCGTACATCGTATATTGGCCGTCATTGCCCGTCATCTGCTGCTAGCGCGGCCGTAATTATGTGCGCCAGAACGCACGTTAAAAGTGCGCTGGTCTGACCCCAGCCTTAGCACTAGCTTTGTAATACTGCCCTTCATTTTTTGAAAAAGGGCTCCAGTATGTGCCACAGCACCTCGGTATGACAGCTGATGTGCCAACCAGCTTGGAACCTTTGGTTTTTCTCGAAGTAAAAACGGTACATACTCGCCACCCAGGACATACTTGAAAACGAGAGAAATCTCAATGTATCCTTCCTGGTAAGATCCTTTCTCAAAAAAAAAAAAAAAAGTAAAAACAGAGTCTAAGTTGTGTTATGGAGATGTAGCAGCGCCTTTTAGCCAACCGATACAATTTGAAAATATGCTTTTATGATTTCCAAGCACATTTTCACCAACTACTACAAATTTTGGGATTTTAAGGAAAACACCTTGGGTTAAGTATGAAATAATAATTTAGCTCTTCTTCATATTATTACACTCTAATGATGGAAATCAGCATGGATTGCATTGTTGTTTGGGATTTTCCTCCATATTGATTGTATATACCGTATATACTCGGGTATAAGCCGAGTTTTTTGACTCAGATTTTGAGTAAAAAAAACGCAATTCGGCTTATACCCGAGTTCAGGTCCTGAACACGGAGTCCGTCCGTGTTGAAGGGGATGCGGCTGCATCTGTACCACCTGACTGGCCGGACCGCGTGACCTGCGCACGCACGCAGCCGTATCCCCTTCAACACGGACAGACTCAGTGTTCAGGACCGGGCAGGCACTCCTGCTGCCGGCCTCTGGGTCCCCTCAACCCCTGTATCCATGTGAGAGCTGGCTGCCGCTGGGGCAATATCCAGGTGAGAGCTGGGGCAAATCCATGAGTTGGGGCAAATCCATGAGCTGAGGCAAATCCATGAGCTGGGGCATATCCATGAGCTGGGGCAAATCCATGTGCTGGGGCAAATCCATGTGCTGGGGCAAATCCATGTGCTGGGGCAAATCCATGAGCTGGGGCAAATCCATGAACTGGGGCAAATCCATGAGCTGGGGCAAATCCATGAGCTGGGGCAAATCCATGAGCTGGGGCATATCCATGAGCTGGGGCAAATCCATGAGCTGGGGCAAATCCATGTGTGAGCTGGGGCAAATCCATGTGTGAGCTGGGGCAATATCCATGTGTGAGCTGGGGCAATATCCATGTTTGAGCTGGGGCAATATCCATGTGTGAGCTGGGGCAATATCCATGTGTGAGCTGGGGCAATATCCCACTTAGGCTTATACGCGAGTCAATACGTTTTTCACAGGTTTTTTGGGAAAAAGTAGGGGGGGGTCGGCTTATACCCGAGTATATACGGTAATTGTTGTAGCTACGGCACACAGTTGCTTACTAGCAGAAATGTTTACTAGAACCTGACGTAATCTGCTGATTCATTTATAATGTAATTTTTCTTTTGGTCGTTATTACATCAAGTCTCTTTCCTCCTCCTGCCGATATCAACTGCGTAATATTTACAGAATTCGGCCATTTCTTACCGCTGTCGCCACAAAACAACTCATACACGCCCTGGTAATCTCCCGACTCGACTATTGCAATAATCTCTTATCTGGCCTCCCTCTGTCCCACCTCTCCCCCTACAATCCATCCTGAACGCCTCCGCCAGGCTAATTCACCTCACCCGCCGCTCTGTCTCTGCCGCTCCCCTCTGCGAGTCCCTTCACTGGCTCCCCATCCACTGCAGAATTAAGTTCAAAATCCTTATCCTTACCTACAAAACCCTCACTAACTCAGCTCCCCACTACCTGTCCTCACTAATCACCAAATACACCCCAGCCCGCTCCCTAAGGTCAAACAGTGACCTGCGCCTAGCTTCTCCCCGCATCACCTCTTCCCATGATAGACTGCAGGATTTCTCACGCGCAGCCCCCACTCTCTGGAACGCTCTCCCTCGTACTGTCAGACTTTCCCCTAACTTCTCTTCCTTCAAACGCTCCCTGAAAACATTCCTATTTAGGGAAGCCTACCACCCAACTCACTGACGCAACCATCAATCACTCTCACCTTACAGTCCTCTCCTCCTGTTTCCAACCCCAACCCTCCCAGATTGTGAGTTCCTACGGGAATAGGGCCCTCATCTCCTCCTGTACTGTTTGTCAAATGTTGTTCAATGTATTGTAACCCTGTCTATACTGTGCTTATTGTACAGCGCTGCGGAATATGCTGGCGCTTTATAAATAAAGAATAATAATAATAATAATAATAATATTAGGACTTTATTCAATTTCCTGTGGACCAGCAATGTATCCAATAACTAAGCTCAGCAGGACCATGATTGCAAGCATAGGTGTTAGTTTAATGAGATTACAAGCTGTTATTATGAGTAGCAGTCTATCAGGGTTATTCAAAGAGCACCTAAATTCCATCGGAATTTCAGTGCTCTTTCGTTCCCTGCACTTCGAGGAATTAAATTCGCCGACCCTGCATTGAATTCAGCATTCACAGCAGGGTCCCCAAAGTGCAGGGTAAAAACCCGTCGAATGCATCCGAAAAGCCGCCTCAAAACCGACGAATCAAATGGAAAAACTGCCGCAAGATCGCCAAACGCATCCGAAAAACATCAGATTGATCCGATAAGCCGCTGAAAAAATGCCAAACGCACCGGACGATCCACCGCAAAACCTCCAAACGCATCCAAAAAAAACAACGACCCGCCGAACTGAGCACTGATCACAGCCAGCCACCGGAAAATGCCGACAAGTCACCGAAAAATGCTGACAAATCACCAAACAGGGTAGGAAGAAAGAAAACGCGTTTGAAAAAAAACTATTGGCCGAAAATGCCTGGAGATATTTTATCAGGTCCTATGAATAATTATAAAAAGGTCTGTTCCAGGAAAAAAAAAAAGTTAAATGAAGCCACCGATAATCAGGGCATTTAAGTGACATATCGGTGTATCTCGGTGTTCTCTGAATAGATCAACCATTGCTTCTCTATGGGGATTTCACTGCTGCCAAAGACCACCATATTTCATGTGCAATTCGCCAATATTTGGCGAACTGCCAGCTTTTTGAATAGCCAAATGGCTCAGAAATTGCACTGTACTGGGAAAGTCACCTTTCGGTGCAATTTCGGAGTCAATTTGGCTGTTTTTGAATAACCCTTTATGTGCTACATCATTAATTTGAAGTCTGCTTGACCAATGTCACATCAGCTCTTGCTGACGTGGAAAACCTAAGGGACCAAAAAAGAGTAGGGGTCCAAATCCCCTCTTTCTGCTATTAAGGAGTCATTAAGTAAAAAACATCACTAGACAATTTTCCTTACCATTTCCCTTTTATTGCACATAGTCCAACTCAGCTGACGTATTTGTGGTTGGGTTCAGAATAACCGGGAACCTAACCCAAAATCAGCAGCAGCACTTTGCACTGCCATAGATATCAACTCATAGCGGTTTATTCAATAAGAGCCAAACTTGCCACCGAATTGCAACAAACGGTGAATTTCACTGTATGGTGCAATTTTGTAGTAGTTCGGTTATTCAGAAAGCTGTCAATTTGCCAAATATTAGAGAATTGCCAGCGAAATACGGTGCCGTTCGCTGCAGATTGCCGTAATTCGGCTACCATCCGCGGCAGTGAAATTGTCCCATACAGGGTTATTCAGAAAGAGGTGAAAAGCAGGAGAATGACTGGAGAATGGAAAATTCTAGGTCAAAATAGCCGATTTGAAAAGTGAGATAAAAGGGAGAACTTTTCTGGTTTGGCTATTTTGACCTTGAATTTTCCATTCTCCAGTGATTCTCCTGCTTTTCACCGCTCTCTGAATAACCCTGATAGAGAAGTCAAGTTAATGTTTCAGAGAATGCTGAACGGCACCAAATTGTTGGTGAAATGCGCTCATTTTTGGTGGTTCAATTTGACAGGTTGAAACAGGCAAAGCCTATATGATTCAATGTAAAAAAAAGTACTGTTTTTGTCATCTTTAATTCACCCATTTTTTCTTTTCAGTTTCAGCAAATAGCTTTTTTTATTTATTTTTAAGGTGAAAGGTTTGACTCCCGTTTTGTTTAATGGCGTTTTTTTGAAAAATCTGTAACAGACCGTGGTTTTTTTTTTTTTTACCCATTCGATGTGCACTGGCTGATCACTTTTTTTGGCTGCGTTCACTCTGGTGGATCGTCAGTGGCTTTGGAGGTGGCACTCAGTGGTCAAACAGTGGCCTGCGCCTAGCCTCTCCCCGCATAACCTCTTCCCACGATAGACTGCAGGATTTCCCCATCCTCTGGAACGACCTCCCGCATACTGTCAGACTTTCCCCTAGTTTCCCTTCCTTCAAAAGCTCCCTTAAGACATTCCTATTCAGGCAAGCCTACCACCCAACTCACTAATGCACCCCACTGCCCCAACTATTCTATCATTCTCACCTTACAGTCCTCTCCTCCTGTTTCCACTAACAACCCTCTAGATTGTAAATTCCTACAGGAATAGGGCCCTCGTTTTCTCCTGTACTGGTTTGTCAAAATGTTGTTCAGTCTCAATGTCTATATTGTGCCCATTGTTCAGCGCTGCGGAATATCCTGGCGCTTTATAAATAAAGAATAATAATAAATAGTTTGAATTCAGTAAAATTAGAAAAGAAAACCTTAAAAAAAAAAACATACATTATCTCTTGTAATCATCAACACTAGGGTGGAATGTGGAAGGAACACTGCAAACCATTTTAGAACAAACATTCAAACATTGTATAATCACCTTGAAACGTTCTGATGATAGGAGCCTAAAGCCATAACAAAACTAATAATTTCACTCAAGAAAAATTAAAAATGACAATTTTTCAAAATAAACATAAACAAAACAGACACTTTTTTGTCTAAGTGCATGCATTATATGTTTTTACGGAGAAGACTTAAACAAATAAACAACTCGCATAGACCTTGCTGAAGGCGATAGCACAGCAGAAACATAAAAATACTAAAACAGAAAAGTTCAATTTATATGGTTTAAAAAAAAGAGGATATACTACTTTGTTCAATGAATTTTGGTGATGTCCTTATTAGCTATGGAAAAAAAAACATGTCAATTCAGGATGCTGTGAAGGACAGAGCCATTCTGATGTTTTGGACCTTTCAGATGTTTTTCCTCATTTGACACACACTTTTTAGGGTGTTCTCAATGCCTAGTCTCTCAAGTAACTTATGTTGCCATATAGAAATGGTTGCAGGTCCATGGGCTGGATCATGATATGAAATGGATCACTGGTAAGCTTCTCCTGTGATGTCTCCCTTTAGATGCTGCTTCAATATCTCCGTCCAAAAGTATGAGGCTATTGAACCATCAATCACTCTCACCTTACAGTCCTCTCCTCCTGTTTCCAACCCCAACCCTTCTGGATTGTGAGTTCCTACGGGAATAGGGCCCTCATCTCCTCCTGTACTGTTTGTCAAATGTTGTTCAATGTATTGTAACCCTGTCTATACTGTGCTTATTGTACAGCGCTGCGGAATATGCTGGCGCTTTATAAATAAAGAATAATAATAATAATTGAACAGTCCTCCTAATGCTTCAAATCCTTGGCTTCTCTAGTCTAATGACTACAAATCTTGGCACCCCAGATGTTTCTGATCTACATGCCCCATGTCACGGTTCACGCCGCAGACGCCGGAAGAAAGGGAAGTAGGATCTGTCTCCTTTAAGAACCTGGATCCGGTCCGGCTTTTTCCACTAACTGGACTGAGGTCCAGGCACTCAAGACTCCATCCCTGACTTTCCTATCACGTATCCCTTCACCTCTCCAGGTGTGGGCTGGGCCTGCAATGCCCATTTAAACCTGCCTCACCTCTGAATCAGAGTTTCTGCATCGTTTATTCTAACCATAGAAAGACTCATTGCAAGCCTGACCTGAGTGCTATGCACTGACCTGCCTGAGGTTCATCTGAGTACCCTTCGTTTGGTATCCTGAGAACCCTTCCATCTGGTATCCTGAGGACCCTTCCATCTGGTATCCACCTGCCTGAGGTTCATCTGAGTACCCTTCGTTTGGTATCCTGAGGACCCTTCCATCTGGTATCCACCTGCCTGAGGTTCATCTGAGTACCCTTCGTTTGGTATCCTGAGAACCCTTCCATCTGATATCCTGAGGACCTTTCCATCTGGTAGCCTGAGAACCCCTCACCATTACTATATTCCTTAAGGACTATATTATCCTGCCTCTTATTGACCTACACGTGTATGACACCGGAATCTGGACTGACTACTTCTATGCTAGCTGCCTGCCACCGACCTAAGCTTGATTTAACCACTCTCCAATCATAACCCTTCTGATACTGCGCCTGATCTTCTTGTGTCTTTTGCCTTCTGTGTCTTTTGATCCTCTTGTGTTTATTCTTTATTCAGCGTCCAGTACCTGTTCTGTTGGCCCTATTGTGCTATTCAGTGTCCTGTCCTGTCTACCCCTTCTGCTAGGTGTACCCTGTCCTCTGTATATATTATCTTGCCCATCCAGCTCCTATCTATAGTTATTAGTTATTCAGATTCCCCTTCTTGGTTTACTTTTGTTTATTTAATAAACCTATGTTTTGGATTACAACCTTCCCTTTTTGCCTCTTCATCATCTGAGTAACCGCATATTGGGCTCGAATCCTTAACCCCTGCAGTGAGCCGTGACACCCCATGATGCTCAACAAGCATTGTCTGTGACTAAGCATTATGGGGCCAGTATTTCTGAAACATCTGGGGTGCTAAGGTTCACCATCAATGACTGCCCTAGTCATATTTGTGGAATCATTTTCTAATTGTTTTAATATTTTCTGAATTGTATCTGGAGAGTCGAAGGTGGATTATCAAGTCATATATACATATCATCTTGGGACAAAGATGCAAAGACATCACTAAAGGGAATCTAGACATAGGTTACATATTCATTAATATATGTATAAATCTGGTATGGAAAAGTTCATAGAGGTTTTGGGTGGTTTTATACTATAAAACCACCCAAAACCAGCATGAACTGTTCCATACCAAATTCACTAATCAATCTAATCCAGTGGTTCCCAACCCTGGTCCTCAAGTGAACCTCACAGGTCATATTTTAAGGATTATCTTGGGGAAACGCAGATTGAATCCTGAGCAGCAAATCATATCACCTGTGCTGTGCTTCAGATCGGCAAACCTGGCCTTGTAGAGGTGCTTGAGGACCAGGGTTGGGAACCACTGGCCTAGGTAATTAGTCCAAAGTTTGAAACAACACCTTTAAATTTTACTCATTTTCCAATATAGCAATTTAGGGTTATATTGTTCCAAACTGAAGTTATCTCATCTTCCATTTAGAGGGTATTACCATCAGCATTACATCATTTACAAACAGTAATTATAAAAATATATATATAAAGCATACTTTGTAAAGACTGTAGGGTTTCTTCACTGAAGAGGGTATTGTTATGGAATTAGGAACACATCTATACCAGCTGATTGTGTAAACAGATAAACTGCAGCCTAGTTTGATTTCTAGCTATTGTGATAAGGTGAGGGGAATGATGCACAATGGTGTGTGTATCCCACATATAGTTGTGAGAGGGGATTGGGTTCTTTGAGCCTAGGAGGAAAATATCAGGGTAATTCAAAGAGATTCGAAAAGTCACCGCACATTCGGTGACTTTTCGTTCTCTTCAATTCGGTTCCTTTTGCCGATCCCATTTCGGTGTATTCAGCAAGCACCACAGGGTCCCCGAATTGCAGGGAAAAGCTGCCGCAAACCTGACGAAAACGAACCGCAAAACCCACCTAATCCACGCCGAAAACCCTCAAAAACATCTGGATTAAGCCGTCGAAAAACCCGAGCAAGAGCCGATCACACGCAGCGAAGCAGCCGAGACCGCAGACGAGGCAGTGAATAAATCAGCAAAACAGTTTGTGTGAATGTTTGAAAATGAAACGCTGTTTGCAAAGAAACTACTGAGTGAAAATGTCTGAAATTTACGTATGAGATCCAGGGAATGATAATAAAAAGGGCTGTTACAGAAAAAAATAAGTAAAGTTAAAAAAAAAAAAATCGGACTTTTAAAAAAAAAAAAAAAAATCGGACTTTTGAAAAAAAAAGAAAATTTAAGAAAAATTCTTAAAATATCCTAAAAAATCTATAAATAAAGAGACTCTTTACTGCAGAATTTTATAATGAACGGTTTATTAGATATTGAATTAAAACGGAAGTGTTTTTAACATTGAAGCCTATGGGATTCTCCTGAATAAATTTGTCGAATTAAACCACCGAATGGCAGGGCATTTCGGGAACCTTTCACTGCTGGTTTGTGTTCTCTGAATAGCCGAAGCAGTGCTTTTTCATGGGGTTTTCACTGCCCTCCAACAGGCACCGAACAGGCACCGTATGTTCAGGCAATTCGCTAGGATTTGGCGAATTGCCTGCTCTCTGGATAGCCGAATGGCCAGGAAAGGTAACCGAATGCTGATTTTCAGCGTTCGGTTACCTTTCTCAAGCAATTCGATCTCTTTGAATAAACCTGTATGTGTTTTAGATCATTCTCTTGCTGCAAAGCTTTCCCCATTTGTTAATTGTTAAGCCCTTAAATGTTTCCTGGGTGGAAGGAAGCAGGGAGGAGGAAGTGAGTGAGAGAGCAAGCAGCAGACAAGGTGAAGCTCTGAGGCTGGGAGCTTACTAAAGATTTCAAAAGCTGGTATTTACTTTTGGTTATTTTCCCAAGTTGGTGAGGGATGTTTATTTGTTAAGTAAGTGCTCAGACGAGCTAGGTTTTGATTTCTGTTATATTTTGTTTTGATTACTGGACTGCCGAAATAAAACTTTGAACCATGGAGAGAGACTGTGTATTTGTGCCATATTTGTCTTAGAGGATTGTGTTACAGCGCCCCTGTGACGTGCTGGATCACACTATCAGGGGAATTCAAAGAGAATCGAAAAGTCACTGCACGTTCGGTGACTTTTCGTTCTCTTCAATTCGGTTCAATTTGGCGATCCCATTTCGGCGACCCTGCGGTGTATTCTGTAAGCACCACAGGGCCGCCGTAATGCAGGGAAAAGTCACCGCAAACCTTCCGAAAACTCACCGCAAAATGAGGGCGAACGCACACAAAACCTGCAAAAACACCTGGATTAACCCGCCGAAAACACCAGAAAAACCCAAGTAGGAGCCGATCACACGCAGCGCAGCCGACGGAAAAACCTGACACCGCAGACGAATGGAGTGAATAAATTAGAAAAACAGTTTGCTTGAATGTTTGAAAAGTGAAACGCTGTTTGCAAAGAAACTACTGAGCGAAAATTTATTTATGAGGTCCAATGAATGATAATAAAAAGGGCTGTTACAGAAAAAATAAGTAAAGTTAAAAAAAGCCCGAAAAATGCTTAAAATAGCCTAAAAAAATCTATAAATAAAGAGACTCTTTAATGCAGTATATTATAATAAATGGTTTAATAGCTATTCAATTAAAACGGGAATATTTTTAACATTGAAGCCTATGGGATTCGCCTGAATAAATCTGCCGCATGAAGCCACCGAATGGCAGGGCAATTCGGCAACTTTTCACTGCTGGTTTGTGTTCTCTGAATAGACAAAGCATTGCTTCTCTATGTGGATTTCACTGCCCTCGAACAGGCACCGGACAGGCACCGTATGTGCAGGCAATTTTGGCTAATTGCCTGCTCTCTGGATAGCCGAATGGCCAAGAAAGGTAACCGAACGCTGGTTTTCAGCGTTCGGTTCCCTTTCGGCAGCCATTCGGATCTCTTTGAATAACCCTGTATGTATTTACACATTTAGTGATTTTCAGTTGCAAATCCAGCACTATAAACTGTTCATTGAATAAAAGACAAAATCCCCTTCACTACCAAGTGATTTTCCATAAATCCACTGCCAGGACCCAGTGGTTTTATGGGAAATGACATTCCTTTACCCATGCAACAAATGTATAGACAGGTTCCCCTAGCTGACAGGCAGAGGGCTCCCTCTACTGGCCAGGAAGTGCTAACACATTCACATTACAGCTTGGGCTCCATCTTTTCCGTGGAGGAAATAAATGGATCTCAAAGTGTTTCGAGTATTTTTAACAAGTCAGCTGTTCTATCTGATGTCTGGATATTCAAGGTAATCTTCCGGGCTTGTCTGCAATTTTTTTTTTGCAATAAACAAAATTCCTTTGCATTGCTCCCAGAATAAAACCGGGTCGAGTTTTTCAGAGCTAAAACAAGGTAATTAACCGTGTTACCGGTTTGATTGGAATAAAAAACCCAAGTGATGATTGTGCAAAGTCTTAGCAGTAAATGATTGCCCCTCATGATATTGTATCTACTGGAATATGGGCTTTGAGCTGTAATAAATTATACTGCTGGATTAAACTCTATTCACTATCAAATTTGTGGAATTTAAAAACATATTTTGACTTTGCATTTAACATTAATAAATAGAGGCTGCATCGAGCAAATCTCTTAGTGGGTCGCTGGTTAGGGAAACATGGATAAAAATTCAAATGATGTACTTCTAAGAAACATTGTGTTATTTCAATACAGATATGTGTAAAATGGCATTTAAAATAAAGGATGCATCACTTTAGGGTAATGTAAGATAAATTATATATTGATTGCTGACTAGGGACTCGTGAAAAATATGTAAATTGACACATTTTGTATATATATGCATAAATTGGTTCGTTCTCTATTGAAATGTAGGCAAGAATACATTTAATATTTTCTTATAAAATATATTTTAAAAATGCATGTTCAGGTTGAGTGCTGCAGTTCTGGTTTTGATTGTTACGCTATGAGAACTGATGACCACCCTTTACGGCTTTACACTTCTCCCTTTCATAGCTGCAATGCAGGACCTACTAAAAACAGCCGTGTTTCATTGCAGGACCTACTAAAAACAGCCTTGTCTCATTGAAGGACCTACTAAAAACAGCCGTGTCTCATTGCAGAACCTACTAAAAACAGCCATGTCTCATTGCAGGACCTACTAAAAACAGCCGTGTCTCATTGAAGGACCTACTAAAAACAGCCGTGTCTCATTGCAGGACCTACTAAAAACAGCCGTGTCTCATTGCAGAACCTACTAAAAACAGCCGTGTCTCATTGAAGGACCTACTAAAAACAGCCGTGTCTCATTGCAGAACCTACTAAAAACAGCCATGTCTCATTGCAGGACCTACTAAAAACAGCCGTGTCTCATTGAAGGACCTACTAAAAACAGCCGTGTCTCATTGCAGGACCTACTAAAAACAGCCGTGTCTCATTGCAGGACCTACTAAAAACAGCCGTGTCTCATTGCAGAACCTACTAAAAACAGCTGTGTTTCATTGCAGGACCTACTAAATCCAGCCGTTTCTCATTGAAGGACCTACTAAAAACAGCCGTGTCTCATTGCAGAACCTACTAAAAACAGCTGTGTTTCATTGCAGGACCTACTAAATCCAGCCGTGTCTCATTGAAGGACCTACTAAAAACAGCCATGTCTCATTGCAGAACCTACTAAAAACAGCCGTGTCTCATTGCAGGACCTACTAAAAACAGCCGTGTCTCATTGCAGAACCTACTAAATCCAGCTGTGCCTCATTGAAGGACCTACTAAAAACAGCCGTGTTTCATTGCAGGACCTACTAAATCCAGCCGTGTCTCATTGAAGGACCTACTAAAAACAGCCATGTCTCATTGCAGGACCTACTAAATCCAGCCGTGTCTCATTGCAGGACCTACTAAAAACAGCTGTGCCTCATTGAAGGACCTACTAAAAACAGCCATGTCTCATTGCAGGACCTACTAAATCCAGCTGTGCCTCATTGAAGGACCTACTAAAAACAGCCGTGTTTCATTGCAGGACCTACTAAAAACAGCCTTGTCTCATTGAAGGACCTACTAAAAACAGCCGTGTCTCATTGAAGGACCTACTAAAAACAGCCATGTCTCATTGCAGGACCTACTAAATCCAGCCGTGTCTCATTGCAGGACCTACTAAAAACAGCTGTGCCTCATTGAAGGACCTACTAAAAACAGCCATGTCTCATTGCAGGACCTACTAAATCCAGCTGTGCCTCATTGAAGGACCTACTAAAAACAGCCGTGTTTCATTGCAGGACCTACTAAAAACAGCCTTGTCTCATTGAAGGACCTACTAAAAACAGCCGTGTCTCATTGAAGGACCTACTAAATCCAGCCGTGTCTCATTGCAGGACCTACTAATTAACAGCCGTGTCTCATTGCAGGACCTACTAAAAACAGCCGTGTCTCGTTGCAGGACCTACTAAAAACAGCCATGTCTCAATTCAGGACCTACTAAAAACAGCTGTGCCTCATCGAAGGACCTACTAAATCCAGCCGTGTCTGATTGCAGGACCTATTTAAATTCGGGTAGCTAGTCAAGAGCTCCAGGAGGATGAATGTCCCAAGTTAGTGGGTTAATTTCAAGAGCAGGCATTAGGTTAGGAAGGATAGGACTGCTAGGATGAGGAACATTGAATGTGTGGCAGGCTTATGCTATGTATGATCAGATTTTGTAACCATATCGCTGGCACTTATTCCCTAAATTCTGTGTTTCTATACCCTTTAAAGTTCTATTCAGGGGAATGTTCTGTGTTTGATATGGAGAATTCATTGGTCTCAGAAGCAGCCTTATGAAAAATGCATGTTCAGGTTGAGTTCAACTCCCTTGCTCTGAATATATATGTTATTCTCCATTCAACTCGAGTCTTAGTGGATAAAGGTGCGTCTCTGCAGAGCAAAAAACATTTCGGAACGGAAGGGAAAGGAAATTTGATTTTGAAAACTTCATTTTATTTTGCAAATTTTTACAGGGAAATGGTTCTGTTTTTTTTTTTATAAATATATATCACTGGGATGGGATGCAAATACATTCCAAGATGTCCTAGGTCAGGGATCAGCAACCGTGGCCCTCCAGATGTTTTAAGAACCACATTTCCCACCAGGTTCAGCCAATCTACTAAGTACCTGAGTATCATGGGATGTAGTTTCTAAACATCTGGAGGGCCACAGTTGCTGACTCTGTATCAAATATATTACAACTAAAATACTACAATACATACATATACATATATATAGTTGTGTTTATTATTGCAGAAGCCACTTGCACATCATAGCAACTCAAAGAATTGCATCCCAGAGCTCCTGTGCCACATTCCCCATATGCAGCAAGGAACTCTGGGTAGGATATGCAAATGACCTCTGTCTCACTTTTATGCATCCTGGATCTGTTATTACACAGAACCCTAAAATCAATGCTATGCCACACCAGTGGCGTAGCGTGGGGGGTGCTGGGGGGGCCGTGGCCCCGGGCGCAATTTTCTCAGGGGCGCATAATTTCAAAAGAAATTTGCGCCCCTGAGTTCCCAGCAGCCGTTCAGGATCGGCAAGGTGTCTGAGCTGCCGCAGCCCTTGTATCGTGTTGTGCTTTGAAGGAGGAGCAAGAATCAGGAAGCTGCTGTCACGTGACTGTGGCGTATCGTGCCTGCGCCACACACTACTCCACTGTAGCGAAAGAAGGAGCAGCCTGCATGCCGAGCAGGAGGCTGAGGGCGCCGGGCAACTGCTAAAAGTGTGAGTATCTCTGTGTCATAGGCGTGCGCACGGGTTTGCCTGGGCTTTTTAGAAAGAGTTTGGCAGTATTTCATGGTGTATCCGGACAGTTGGGGGTTGTTGTTGGTGCCTATGAAGCAGTAGCAGTGATACTTTGTGCCCCTGACTGTGGGTATCAAGTACTGAGTTAACCCACTAGGGTTCTGTTGCCCAGAGTTCAAGTGGGGTAACCTCTCCCAAACACAAGTAGGGGCATTTGACTCTAAGGCAACATGAGTGACAGCAGTGAGGGCATCACCTTCTCGGTCCCCCATGGGCCTCTTCAGGGGGCCTCCATAGTTGAGGACCCAGTGTGGCCCAAGCAGCAGTGTGGAGCGGCTACCCACGTGGGTGGTGGGTTCACCAGGCTTCCTACAGCTGGCAGCTTCTAGAGTGAAGACTACATACACAGTGCTGCAGGAGTGGGAGCAGCGAGGTGTGCATAGAGCAACCAGAAGCCTGGTACCGGCCTGGCACACACCCGGGATATCACTGTGGTCTGTGTCATCAATGAAGGTAGCTCAGTCAGGACTCCAGCTGAGTGAAAACGCTGCTCTACACATCCTCCAGGGGGCAGCACTGCAAACCCTGCAGTTTGGAAGTTTGATTTCAGGGAGACTACTGTGTTGGACCGCTTCTACAATGCAGGTGAGACCAGGATCTGGCTGACCCCACCATACAGGGTCAATCATTGGAATGGCTGCTCTTCAGTTAGTAATGAGCTGCCTCACACCTCTGGGTGCTAACCAGAAGAGACCAGGCTCCTATCACAGTGCTGTTTCTAAGTATAGTGCACACAACATCTGGAATCACAACCTTACATTTTCCCTTTCAGACTTATTATTCCACATCTCCATACACATCTTAAATGGCTAAATACCATTGAGCCGGTTGTCTTTAGCTTTGCCCAACTCTGTTTGGCACAGACCTCCTTGCTAACTGTGTCATGTGCACCAGTTTTCATTTTGAAAAAGTTACTTTTTAAAAATAAAAAAAAATTAAAGTGTTAAATACCGTTGAGCCACAGATTTCAACAAGGGTTTATATAGATTTGGGTGCCTTCTTATATTCATGCATTTTTAGGATTAACTGTCAGTCTGGCATGATTGTACTTTTTTTTTATTATTATTGGTTTTTAACAAGTTAGATATCTTCAAACATTTTTCATGCTGTGTGCATTTGTGTTTGCTGTCTCTGCGTATAGACGCTATTGTAAGCTCCTATTTGTCTATTGACCACATGGGGGGGCGCGCGATTCTTGCCTTGTCCCGGGCGCTGACAACCCACGCTACGCCACTGTGCCACACCATGGCTTTCTAGCAAAGATATGGTTATGCAACTGGTCAAAGCAGGGGTCAAGTCCTGGGAAAAAAAGTGAGGGAACTCACCCACGAATTCCACAACCCCTATTACCTGAAGAAAATATAAATATATATTACGAGTATAGCAGTACACGGTGATACCATTTTTATTGGGTTAGCATTACATTTAAAAAACAAGCTTTCAAGAGTGTAAACTGGAAACTATACTGATCAGTGAAAGGTATCACTACGTACAGGTATACTCGTGATTGTGGCAACTGGACTAACGCATTATAATATATATATATATATATATATATATTATATATATATATATATATATATATATATATATATATCCAGGCACAGACCCCCCCAGAATTATATACACAGCGCTGAATCCCCAGAATAACATACACAGCACTGAGCCCCCAGGATAATATACACAGCACTGAGCCCCCAGAATAATATGCACAGCACTGAGCCCCCAGAATAATATGCACAGCACTGAGCCCCCAGAATAATATGCACAGCACTAGTTATATGGATATATTTTCCCCAGTTCACAAGGATATAATTGCCCCAGCTCATATGGGTATATATTGCCCCCAGCTCTCATGGATAATGCCCCCCAGCTCTCATGGATAAAGCCCCCCAGCTCTCATGGATAATGCCCCCAGGTCTCATGGATAATGCCCCCCGCTATCATGGATAATGCCCCCCAGCTCTCATGGATAATGCCCCCCGCTCTCATGGATATTGCCCCCCCAGGTCTCATGGATATTGCCCCCCAGGTCTCATGGATATTGCCCCCCCAGGTCTCATGGATATTGCCCCCCAGGTCTCATGGATATTGCCCCCCAGGTCTCATGCATATTGCCCCCAGGTCTCATGGAAATTGCCCCCAGGTCTCATGGATTGTGCCCCCAGGTCTCATGGCTATTGCCCCCAGGTCTCATGGAAATTACCCCCCAAGTCTCATGACTATTGCCCCCAGGTCTCATGGAAATTGCCCCCCAGGTCTCATGGCTATTGCCCCCAGGTCTCATGGAAATTGCCCCCCAGGACTCATGCATATTGCCCCAGGTCTCATGGATATTGCCCCCCAGGTCTCATGGATATTGCCCCAAGGTCTCATGGATATTGCCCCCAGGTCTCATGGAAATTGCCCCCCAGGTCTCATGCATATTGCCCCAGGTGTCATGGAAATTGCCCCCAGGTCTCATTGATTGTGCCCCCAGGTCTCATGGAAATTGCCCCAGGTCTCATGCATATAGCCCCAGGTCTCATGGATATTGCCCCCCAGGTCTCATGGATATTGCCCCCCCGTGTCATGGATATTGTCCCCCCAGTGTCATGGATATTATCCCCAACTCACCTCTGCTTCTTCTGTGGCTGCTGCCGCTGCCACCACCGCCGCCGCAAATTTCAGGCAGCCGCGTGCTTCCTGCTTCAACGCCGCTGACAGGAAGTGAAGCCGAGCGTCTCCACTTCCAGTCAGCGGGCCGTGCTAACAGGATGCACGCGGCCACCGGCAATGTGCGGCGGCGGCGTTCGGGCTCGGGCCACAGCGGGAACGCTGCGTTCCCGCAGCGTTCCCGCAGCGTTCCCGCTGTGGGAGAAGTGCGGGAACGCCGTTCCCGCGTGTTCCCACTCGACTTGAGCCCTGGGTCAAAGGCACTCCTAGGACAGTGCTGTTTCGAGTTGTTGAACCCTCATCAGCTAGGAGGTAGGCATGACCAGTTGCAGTGGATGCTTGGACCGTATATGTATATATAGAGTTTCAGCACTCATGGGCTTTCCTTAAAAACTCCAATTTATTATTCCATAATTAAAAAGTCAACGTTTTGGTTCTTCACAGAGTACCTTCCTCAGGACAGCAGTGCATAAAGAATAAAAACATTCTCAGTTTAGACTGGCGGCACACGAGCACACTTATGTTTTCGTGCGCCCGCACTTCCCTGCGTCCATGCAGTTTTTGTGCCGTTTTGATGGGGAGGGCCAACCACTAGACGTGAAAAAGCCCTTCCCGGGCGGTCCCCACTAGAACTAGACTGGTCCGGCACCTCAGGGGTTAAAGACAGGCATCGTTTGAAAGGGCAAACACTGCCCCTTCAAGCGATGCCTGTCTTTACCTTCTACCTCCTCCCGATTGGGAGGGAGAGGGATCTGAAAGGACCCCCCTCCCTTCAGGCGATCTCCTTGCTTTGCCGGTGCTTGCCTGAATATGATGTCATTGCGTTGGATGTGATGACGTCATTACACTGGGAGGGACCGTTAAAAGCAGCGTCTGACTTCAAGGAAGTCAGAACACCGCGAGACCCCGGAGGAGAGAGGTGAGTATTCCTAGCCGCTCTCGGTAAGCGGAAGACGTGTGGGGAACATCCTCCGAATGCGACGGGAGACTCCTAGGACGTTCCCCAAATGTCATCCGTAGTGAAGGGGTTAAACCACCACCCGCAGCCTGATCCATTGATACAAGGTAGGATGGATCCATACTTTCACCTTGTTTATGCAAATTCTTACCCAACCATCTGAATATCACAGCTGAAATCAAGATTAATCAGACCAGGCAACATTTTCCCAATCTTCTATTGTCCAATTTTGGTGAGCCTGTGCGAATTGTAGCCTCGGATTCTTGTTCTTAGCCAACAGGAGAGGCACCCGGTGTGGACTGCTGCTGCTGTAGATCATCTGCTTTAAGGTTTGACGTGTTGTGCGTTCAGAGAAGGCATTCTGCATACCTTGGTTGTAACGAGTGGCTATTAGAGTTACTGTTGCCTTTCTATTATCTCAAACCAGTCTGCCCATTCTCCTCGGACCTCAACAATGCATTTTCTTCCACACAACTGCAGCTCACTGGATATTTTCTCTTTTTCGGACCATTCTCTGTAAACCCTAGAAATGGTTGAGCGTGAAAACCCCAGCAGATCAGCAGTTTTTGAAATACTCCGACCAGCCCGTTTGGCACCAACAACCATGGCACGTTCAAAGTCACTTAAATCCACTTTCTTCCCCATTCTGATGCTCGGTTTCAACTTCAGAGAGTCATCTTCACCACATCGTGGGCTCTATTACATTCATGGAGTTAAAACGCGGTCGCAAGGGAGGAAAAACTGCGCCCGCAGTTTTCCCCCTTGCGCCCATGTTTTAATGCTGGATTACAATGCAGGCGCAAAAAATGCTGCCTGCATTGTTATAGCACGTTAAAATAAGGGATGCTCGAGGCAGCGCTGAGCGCAGCCGCAAGCATCCACTCGATGGAGTCCATAGGACTTCATTGAGTTCCCCCTTGCGGTCACATGCCCAGCCGGATCTCGCCTCGCGAGATCCCACCGGTCGGCATAGGGATACGCAGGGAGAGACTGGGGGGACTTTTTCCCCAGTCTTTCCCTGCTCCCTCCGGCCAGAGGAGGCGGTTGGAGCCATTGTCCTCGCCGTGGGACAGAGGGTGAGTATGTGATTTGTTTTTTTATTTTTTTAGCCTGGTGTTAACGGATTCTGCAGAAGCAAAATCCATTAACACCAAGTCCTGGCTCTGGTTAACTTTTCATTAAACAGAGCCAGGCGTTAATCAGCGCTGGTACTTTGTAATCCAGTGCTGATTAACACTTTGCTCTCTCCATGTTAACCCCTTAATGACCGGGCGGTTTTACACAAATCCGTCCTTTAGTGACCGCTGCTGTTTTTACATTTCTGCGCTGTTAGTGTTTAGGTCAAATTGTCCTCTTACTCGTTTATTCAACCCACACATATTATACACCGTTTTTCCTGCCATTAAATGGACTTTCTATCAATACCATTATTTCCATCATATCGAATAATTTACTATAAAAATATGAAATATGATGAAAATAAATGGTAAAAACACACTTTTTTGTAATTTAATCCCCAAAATCTACAACCACCAAAAAAAGATCCCAGCAAAATAGTTTCAAAATATTGTCCCTAGAATAGAAATACCCAATTTTTACATGTTTTTGGTTTTTAACCCCTTCACTGCTGAGCCAGTTCACCTATGTGCACTGAGCTCATTCTGACTGTTTTATGCTAATTATTTTTAGATGACAGCCTAGGTACTAATTAGCTAAACCCACCCAGACAAAAAATTTAATAAAAAAAACAAATCTATATATATATATATATTTTTTTTTTACATAGTTACATAGTTATATAGGCTGAAACAAGACATGCGTCCATCGGGTTCAGCCTCTCCCACATAACCTACTGCTGTTGATCCAAAAGAAGGCCCAAAAACCCAGTCTGAAATGCTCGCCAATATGCAACATACTGGGAAAAAATTCCTTCTTGACCCCAGAATGGTAGTCAGATTTCTCCTTGGATTAAGAAGCTTTTACCCACATATTAAATATTATAACCCTTAATATTCTGTGTCTGCAGGAAGTCATCCAGTCGTTTTTTAAAAGTCTGTACAGACTCTGACCCAACCACCTCAACAGGCAGAGAATTCCACAGCTTTATTGTTCTCACTGTAAAATAACCCTTCCTATGCTTTAAGCTAAATTTTCTTTCTTCCAGTCTAAATGGATGACCCCTTGTCCTATGTATAGTCCTGTTAATGAATAGGCTATCAGACAATGGTTGATAATGGCGCCGTATATATTTATATAAGGTTATCAGATCCCCTCTAAGGCGCCGTTTCTCTAAACTAAACAGGTTTAAGCTTGTTAGTCTTTCCTCATAACTTAACCCTTCCATTCCCCTTATTAATTTAGTTGCCCGTCTCTGCACTTTTTCTGGCGCTATAATATCTTTTTTTAAGACAGGTGCCCAAAATTGCACGGCATATTCAAGGTGCGGCCTGACCATTGATTTATACAGAGGCAAAATTATGTTTTCATTCCGAGAGTGAGCTCCCCTTTTAATGCATGCCAATACCTTGCTGGCCTTTGCGGCTGCTGTTTGACATTGCACATTGTTACTTAGTTTGAAGTCTATGATTATTCCCAAATCCTTCTCCTGCTTGGATTTCCCCAACTCCGTACCATTTAGGGTATAAATTACTTGTGTGTTCTTCACTCCAAAGTGCATAACTTTGCATTTATCTAGATTAAATTTCATCTGCCATTTAAGTGCCCAGTCCCCCAATCTATCTAAATTCCTCTGCAGCGAGTTTTTTTTTATCTCCACATGGCTGCTAGGGGGTTAACTGGCCCACTGACATGCCCACACATATGGTGAGGATGTCAGTGGGAGATGTCAGCCCCTCCAGGTTTAAATCGCGATTCGGTGCAAATTTGCACCGAACCGCGATCCAGCAGCAAAACTGTTAATGCAGTACACTCTCCCCTTTCCAGCGGTGCAATTTGCATCTCTCTATCTTCAATGGTTGGGGAGATAGAGGGCTCCGAAGGAGCCTCCCATCCCCTCCATTGATTTCAATGGGGTCGCCTACTCATGACATCACCACGCAGTGTGGTGACGTCATCTAGCTCACGGCCCATGTAAATCACGGGGGCAGGCTTCCTCCCTGCTAGATCTGCGAGGGATCCAGCGAGGGAGGCAACTATTGGGCGGGAGCGAGGTTAGGCGCCGCTGACGTACTATGTACGTCTAAGGGAGACCCGTGGGCAGGACGTACATAGTACGTCAGCGGTCCCTAAGGCGTTAAACATAGGGAGCACAAAGTACAGTAACCTTGCGCAGTGAACCGCAAGGTACCAGATGCAAACGGGTTTTTTAACCCGTTTGCTTTTGGATTGTAATATGCGGTACACACAGTGGCAAACGTTAACGCTCACGCAAGTGAGTGTTAACGTTTGCGAGGAGATTGTAATAGGGCCCTTAAATGCCTAAATGCATGGACTTGCTGCCATGTGATTGGCTGATTAGCAATTTGTGTTAACAAGCAATTGAACAGGTGTCCTAATATAGTGGCCTATGCGTGTATATCTAGAATATAAATTATGATAATTATAATAAGGATTATGTCCACATTTAAACGTTCAATGAAATAAAAGTCAAAGGAAAATTAAGTAGGGCTGCACAATATCGATATCTGGGACCGTATATATCTGGATTTGCATATTCTTTCATATATGGATGTACACAAATGCATTTTTTTTTAGTACTTTATTGTACATTTTTGCCACAAACACATGAGAGGTAGCAATGTCAGTAAAATTATGAATGCATAATCACACATCACAATGATGTAATTCAAAGGAAATACATATAGCAAAGCATCCGCTAATGTAGAAGTATAACTTGTCATCAGTAAGGTCTCAAAAAGAACACAAAGCCACTACGAGATACATGTCAGTGGAACAGGTACTTACAGATAAACAATATGTCATGAAAATAATAGAAAATTTAAAATAGAGATATAAATAAAGAGCAAAAGAACGAGGGTCATTTCCTCAACCTGCATCAACAAACCACGCAGGGTTCACGGTCCATACACACACACCTTCTTATTCAGTACAAATAGAAAACAGTGATGAAGAAGACATGACTAAATAATTATGGAAATAAAAAATATTGCGTATACATATTTTTTTTTACAGCCGGTTACACGAGGAATGAATGGATTTGTGTTTATAGAAATACAGTACATTTTTGCACAATTACAATTTTTTTCCCTCTTAATTTTAAATGCAGCACAAGGTCTTTAGAGCGATAAAGCTGTGCAGTGTCAAGGTTATAAACAAATGTTGATAATATGTATTGTTCTTGTTCACTGCATGTTTTGATTTTTCTCAGAAAAAAGGGCTTGAGACTCAGAAGAATGATAGGCCTACACGAACTAACCTCAAATTTATAAAAAATGAGAGAGCTGCGAGCTTCCATGTTTGAATGTGAGAAAACCTGAAAAGTCACTAAGCACTGCGGCTGCCCAGCAAAACTGTGATCTCCTATTCATTATAAGTATAGGGACCCTTACCGACAAGAAGCTATAAGGTCCATTCACTAAAAAGTGAAACTCAGAAAAATTGGCAGGAGAAGAGAACAATCTAGACTAAATAGCCGATTTGGAAAGTGAGATAAATGAGAGAATTTTTCTGGTTTGGCTATTTCGACCAAGAATTTTCACTTCTCCAGTCAGTCTCCTGGGTTTCACTTTTCTTTGAATAGACCTGAAAGTGTTGATCTATGTGCTGGCGGAGTAGTGGAGAAAACATAACTACTAATAGCCTTTTGTCCTGAGATTGTGCACCCAGTCATTTGAAGTCTGGGGGTGAGAGCCAGGCTATAGTTTAACTCGTGATCACAGAAACCGACTTCTTTCCTGGCAGTTATACCCATTAAAGATTAGTGATGAGCCGAACACCCCCGTGTTCGGTTCGCATTCGAACTCGAACAATTTCAAAAGTTCGAGTTCGAACTCGAGCACGAATCGAACTCAATGCAAGTCACTTGCTGGGAATGACCATCTGAAGTGACTTCAGACTTTTCTGGCCTGGCTGAGAAGTTCTGCCAGCCCTGGGTACCTGGTTAGGAAACGCTGTACCACCAGATTTAGGACATGTGCTAGGCATGGTACAGTTGTGTTCAAAATTATTCAACCCCCAATGCTGTAAAGGGTTTTAGGGAATATAGGGTACATTTGTAATTGTATTCAGAATGAAATCCTACAAGGACTTTTTAAAGAACCATATGCAACTAAAATGACATCAATTGGTTTTGTAATACAGTAGTAAATGTTTATTTTGTGAATTCTTCATTGACACAATTATTCAACCCCTTAAATACTACCACTCTGAAGAACAGAGGTTCATTCAAGTGTTTTCAATCAGGTATTGAAAACACCTGTGGATGTCACGGAGCAGCAATAAAGCATAATAAGCACCAATTAGGCATCTTTAAAATGACTGTGATACTCAGCTCCTTCTAGACATTAACTGCTGTGGTTACAAACATGGTGAAGTCAAGAGAATGGTCCAGGAAGACAAGAGAAGAGGTGATTACTCTTCACAGGAAGGGCAATGGCTATAAGAAGATTGCAAAGATGTTAATCATACCAAGAGAGACCATAGGAAGCATCATTCGCAAATTCAAGGCAAAGGGCACTGTTGAAACGCTACCTGGTCGTGGCAGAAAGAAGATGCTGACTTTCACTGCTGTGCGTTACCTGAAGCGTAGAGTGGAGAAAAGTCCCCGTGTGACTGCTGAGGAACTGAGAAAAGATTTGTCAGATGTGGGTACTGAAGTTTCAGCTCAGACAATTGTAACGGGGAGCCCCCTATAGGGTGAGGGGGAACCCCCAATCTGCAGAGATGAAGCCTTAAGGACAGGTATACAGCTTCCAGGGAACAAACCAAGATATTAACAGAACTTAGAAAGATCCCTAAGCCCTGACTGAGATCCTTGAAAGATGGTCTCGAAATTCTAACTCGGCTAGGTTTGCAAGATGAATAAAATATAAACCAGACAGACAATAAATGCAGGTATACAGATTCCAGGGAACAAAGCAAGATATAAACAGAAACTAGAAAGATCCCTAAGCCCTGACTGAGATCCTTGAAAGGTGGTCTCGAAATACTAGCTAGGCTAGGTTTGCAAGACAAACAAAACATATACCAGACAGACAATAAATGCAGGTATACAGGTTCCAGGGATCAAAGCAAGATATAAAACAGAAACTAGAAAGATCCCTAAGCCCTGACTGAGATCCTTGAAAGTTGGTCTCGAAATACTAGCTAGGCTAGGTTTGCAAGACAAACAAAACATAAACCAGACAGACAATAAATGCAAGCATACAATATCCAAAGCACGGTACCGTACAGGGGACAGACAGAAGAGAGATCCAGATACAAGAGCCAAAGGTCATACACAGAATATCATACTAGAGGGGTCAGGCAAGAGAGGGATCCTAAATACATAAGCCAGAGGTCATACACAGCAAATCAAAGTACACCAGCATACAGGGACTAGGTATGAAAGACTATCCTGATCCAAGGATCAAGGGGAGTCCTGGTCGTACTTATAGGGCAGAACAGGTCACATGACCGCAGGCCAATAAGCCCAACAGATGCCTGCAGGCTGAAAACAAAAATAAACAGGAATCCCTGCTACCACCAGCAGGGGGCAAGGCCGAGACGTGACATAACCCCCCCCCTTACGGGTGACCTCCTGGGCACCCAAGAAAGAAAACATGGACGGCGTGAAAACGGACAAGGCCAGTCACCAGTACCCATGGGAATCCCACTCAGACTCAGAGTAGTCAGCATGTGCCTGAGCAAGCAAAGCTCTTTCATAAACCTCCAGGTCCTCTCTGCAGATCACTGCACCATTAGAGGCCCGTACACAACCCTCGGCGACCGGGCTAGGGTCTCGTACCCGAGGATCCGACGGCATGAGTACCTTGGACTTTGAACGGAGTGAATCATCAGTCCCAGGTTGTTTAGTCCTCTTGCGTCTCCTGGACCGTGACCTAGGAGTTCCGTCCACACCATGGTACATAGAGGTATTAGAGGTACTGCCAGATCCAGTGACAGTAGTCGTGCCCCGAGATTGTATATTACAACCCACAGTGGAACCACTAGACACCGTGGACTTACTGTCTACCCCAGAGACAATGACCTTGCCATGAAACGTGGCCCCGACTGATACAGTACAGGTGTGTGCATGACTGGTACACCCTCGGGATATGGGACATCACCAGGACATGGTACAGGTGGCGCCACAACAGTCTTACACCTCTCCCCAGGAGGAGTATATTGTTGATCATCTGAATCAGAGTCTTCCAACAGCCCTTTCAGAATGTCAGGGTGTCTCTGGAGCACTACCCAGTGCCTCTCACGCATCCAAAAGCCGGAAGGCGTCCGTATAATGTCCGTAGGAACACCATGTGATTTAGGGATCTCAATATTCTTTAAACCACCAGCTTGCTGAATTTCCCTGATTACTGTGCAGAGTAAGGCAACCTCGGACTCAGAGGGTGTAGTATCAATGGAACCAGAACAAAGTGTGGCAGTTTCAGAACCAGATTGGCTAGGGTTGATCACCTTTTCTTGTCTACTCTTAGACTTTGTGACCACCTCACAAGGCTTGACAATGGTGGGGACAACACTGGACTCACTGTGGGGCAAGGGCACAGTGGTCTCATGTGCCAATCCAGGCACATCGGCCTCATAACAAAACGTGGTCACAGCTGTCTCGTCTAACCTGGGTACAGCTGTCATTGCTGACGTACAGCTTGTCCCGGACACCACTGGCAAGGTACCAGCCTCAGGCATCATGAATGACATATTGTCAGTACCCGACATGGCTGGCTTCGTGCCAGGGGAAGCAGACATGGCTGGCTTTTCATTGCCAGTGGGAACAGACATGGCTGGCTCCGTGCCAGTGGATACAGACATGGCTGGCTTCGTGCCAGTGGATACAGACATGGCTGGCTTCGTGCCAGTGGATACAGACATGGCTGGCTTCGTGCCAGTGGATACAGACATGGCTGGCTTCGTGCCAGTGGATACAGACATGGCTGGCTTCGTGCCAGTGGATACAGACATGACTGGCATTTCATTGCCAGTGGGAACAGGCATGGCTGGCTTTTCATTACCAGTGAGAACAGGCATGGCTGGCTTTTCATTACCAGTGAGAACAGGCATGGCTGGCTTTTCATTACCAGTGAGAACAGGCATGGCTGGCTTTTCATTACCAGTGAGAACAGGCATGGCTGGCTTTTCATTACCAGTGAGAACAGGCATGGCTGGCTTTTCATTACCAGTGAGAACAGGCATGGCTGGCTTTTCATTACCAGTGAGAACAGGCATGGCTGGCTTTTCATTACCAGTGAGAACAGGCATGGCTGGCTTTTCATTACCAGTGAAAACAGGCATGGCTGGCTTTTCATTACCAGTGAGAACAGGCATGGCTGGCTTTTCATTACCAGTGAGAACAGGCATGGCTGGCTTTTCATTACCAGTGAGAACAGGCCTGGCTGGCTTTTCATTACCAGTGAGAACAGGCATGGCTGGCTTTTCATTACCAGTGAGAACAGGCATGACTGGCAGCGTGCCAGTGGATACAGACATGGCTGGCATCGTGCCAGTGGATACAGACAGCTGGCATCGTGCCAGTAGATACAGACATAGCTGGCATCGTGCCAGTAGATACAGACATGGCTGGCATCGTGCCAGTGGATACAAACATGGCTGGCATCGTGCCAGTGGATACAGACATGGCTGGCATTTCATTGCCAGTGGATACAGACATGGCTGGCATCGTGCCAGTGGATACAGACATGGCTGGCCTCGTGCCAGTGGATACAGACATGGCTGGCATCGTGCCAGTGGATACAGACATGGCTGGCATCGTGCCAGTGGATACAGACATGGCTGGCATCGTGCCAGTGGATACAGACATGGCTGGCATCGTGCCAATGGATACAGACATGGCTGGCATCGTGCAGTAGATACAGACATGGCTGGCATAACATTCCTAACCGGAGACACTGCAACCTCACTGTGAGAAGAGGGCATCCCATGATTCAACAGATTTGAGATGGCTATTCTGCCAGTCTGAATGCCTATGGAGGACACACCAGTACCTCCATAGCGATACCTGGATACATGGTTTCCCTGCCATTGTTTAACAGGCTTTAATACACAATGTTCAATAGTGTGATTTGGATCTGCACAATAAAAACAGAGACCATACAACCTGCGTCTTTCCTTCTCCGATATGGGTTTGCAAGTAGTGCAGGGTGGTGCTGCATCGTTAGCTGCAGCAGGTGATAGGCTCAGAGCCTCTATTAACCTCTGCAGCTCTTTTAGCATAGCAAGCACCAAGTTCAATACAGCTTCATACATATGAGACATACCTGCCAGCTTCTGTTTTTGGGATCAGGATAATGTAACGGGGAGCCCCCTATAGGGTGAGGGGGAACCCCCAATCTGCAGAGATGAAGCCTTAAGGACAGGTATACAGCTTCCAGGGAACAAACCAAGATATTAACAGAACTTAGAAAGATCCCTAAGCCCTGACTGAGATCCTTGAAAGATGGTCTCGAATTCTAACTCGGCTAGGTTTGCAAGATGAATAAAATATAAACCAGACAGACAATAAATGCAGGTATACAGATTCCAGGGAACAAAGCAAGATATAAACAGAAACTAGAAAGATCCCTAAGCCCTGACTGAGATCCTTGAAAGGTGGTCTCGAAATACTAGCTAGGCTAGGTTTGCAAGACAAACAAAACATATACCAGACAGACAATAAATGCAGGTATACAGGTTCCAGGGATCAAAGCAAGATATAAACAGAAACTAGAAAGATCCCTAAGCCCTGACTGAGATCCTTGAAAGTTGGTCTCGAAATACTAGCTAGGCTAGGTTTGCAAGACAAACAAAACATAAACCAGACAGACAATAAATGCAAGCATACAATATCCAAAGCACGGTACCGTACAGGGGACAGACAGAAGAGAGATCCAGATACAAGAGCCAAAGGTCATACACAGAATATCATACTAGAGGGGTCAGGCAAGAGAGGGATCCTAAATACATAAGCCAGAGGTCATACACAGCAAATCAAAGTACACCAGCATACAGGGACTAGGTATGAAAGACTATCCTGATCCAAGGATCAAGGGGAGTCCTGGTCGTACTTATAGGGCAGAACAGGTCACATGACCGCAGGCAATAAGCCCAACAGATGCCTGCAGGCTGAAAACAAAAATAAACAGGAATCCCTGCTACCACCAGCAGGGGGCAAGGCCGAGACGTGACAACAATACGGCGCACACTGCGTAATGAAGGCCTCCATGCCAGAACTCCCAGGTGCACCCCCTTGCTGTCTCCAAAGAATAAGAAGAGTCGACTGCAGTATGCCAAAAGTCATGTGGACAAACCACAGAAGTTTTGGGATAGTGTTCTGTGGACTGATGAAACAAAATTAGAACTGTTTGGGCCCATGGATCAATGCTATGTTTGGAGGAGGAAGAACAAGGCCTATGAAGAAAAGAACACCTTGCCTACTGTGAAGCATGGCGGGGGTCAATCATGCTTTGGGGCTGTTTTGCTTCTGCAGGTACAGGGAAGCTTCAGCGTGTGCAAGGTACCATGAATTCTCTTCAGTACCAGGAGATATTGGATGACAATGTGATGCAGTCTGTCACAAACCTGAGGCTTGGGAGACGTTGGACCTTTCAACAGGACAATGATCCCAAGCATACCTCCAAGTCCACTAGAGCATGGTTGCAGATTAAAGGCTGGAACATTTTGGAGTGGCCATCGCAGTGACCTGACTTAAATCCGATTGAGAACCTCTGGTGGGACTTAAAGAAAGCAGTTGCAGTGCGCAAGCCTAAGAATGTGACTGAACTGGAGGCTTTTGCCCATGACGAATGGGCGAAGATACCCGTAGATCGCGGCAAGACACTTGTGTCAAGCGCTACTTCATGTTTAAAAGCTGTTATAACTGTAAAAGGATGTTGTACTAAGTACTAAGATTGAATGTCACTTGGGGGTTGAATAAAACTGATAATGATGTGAGCACAGAAAAGACATTTGTGGTTACTTCATTATAAATGTTATGTTATATTTGTCTGACCTACACGTGCCTCTTTGATTTAATTGTAAGCAAGATGACTGAATGATCAAAATCAATGTCAAACTGGCCAAAACACTCAATTTCAGTGGGGGTTGAATAATTTTGAACACAACTGTACATGCGTCAACTTACCCTGGCGTGGGGCGGAGAGAAGGTTGCTGCCATTATCACAGACGACCATTCCCAGCTGAAGCTGGCGTGGTGTTAACCATCTCTGCACCTGCCCCTGCAGAGCTGACAGAATTTCTGGCCCGGTGTGGCTCCTGTCCCCTAAACAAACCAGCTCAAGCACAGTATGGCATCTTTTTGCTTGAGCCATTGCGTAACCCTTGCCACGCGTCGGTTTAACTGCCACAGCGCTAGAGACAGAGAAGGAGGAGGAGGAAGAAGTGGTGGAGCAGACAGACCTCATACAAGCAGCTTTCTGGAGGTATGGTGGATGAACAAGCTCCAGCACAGAGCCCCGTCCTGGATCCCTTCCAGCTGCAATCAGAGTTACCCAGTGTACCGCGAACGAAATGTAATGGCCCTGTCCATGCTTGCAGGACCATGTGTCTAAAGTCATGTGCACCTTGCTGCTGACTGCCTTTCCCAATGACTCCATAACATTGTGTTCCACGTGCTGGTATAGTGCTGGAATGGCCTTCCATGAAAAGAAATGGCGTTTTGGAACCTGCCACTGTGGTACAGCACATTCAGCAAATTCACGGAAGGAAGCAGAGTCCACCAGCCGGAAAGGCAGCAGCTGTAATGCGAGTAATTTTGCTAAACTGGCATTTAGACGCTGTGATTGGGGATGGTTGGGACTATATTTTTTCTTACGTTGCAGCAGCTGGGGCAACATAATCTGACTGCATAAATCTTCAGCAGATGGGATGCTGTCACATTCTGAGGAAGGACCTGGTACACCCATTACTGTAGCATCATCCCTGTCAGTGGAGGTTGTAGGCAATGACATGACAGGACATATAGTTGGGATAGAGACAGATGAGGAGGAGGAGGACCTATGCAAAGTGTTGTGCCACGGCAGGTGGTCATATGTCACCTCAAGCATGTGGTACCCAAGCGTGGGATGTCTTTCCCACGCTTGATCCTCATCTGACATAGATTAAAAATAGCAACGGTGCGGTCTGCTGCACATTTCTTAAAGAACTCCCAGACAGCAGACTTCCTATACATGTGCTTTGAGACAACAGTGCTCTGCACCAGAGCAACTGTGACTTCTGATGCCTTGGACTGGCTACGGTTGGTCATAGAGGACGTAATGCCTCATTTTTGTTGTGGCTCCTCCTATTCCCTTGACTCCTCTGTTCGATCAGGCACCCAGGTGGAGTCAGTGACCTCATCATCGTCATCACCCCCTATCTCCTCATCACTGGAGCCAACGTGGCAGTATGGTGCAGCTGCTGGGGCAACATGAGTGGCAGTTATTTGTGTGTCACTGGCACCCCCTTCCTCTAGGTTCATTATACTCCCTCCCTCAACCTCAGAGTTTGAATCAGAGCACTGTAGTTGCTGCACATCCTCAAGCAGCATGTCACTGTCATTGTAGTCAAACAATTCAGCTGACTCCTCCGTGTGTGATAGTGAGGCTACGGCAGGAGTAGTTGTGGACATGGAGGCTGCAATAGATGTTTTGGCAGCTGAGATGGACTGTAAACCACTACAAGCCTGGATGGCAGAGGACTGGGAGGATGAGGATGGACTGGTTAGCCAATCCACCAAATCCTCTGTATGTTGCTGCTGCTTAAGACGGCCAGCACCAGTTAGAAAGGACAAGCGTGCCCCTGCAGAGGATGCACCACGTCCACGACGACCAGAGGCACAGCCTCCTGACACAGGGGCTGCTTGCCCTCTTTTCTGTGTCTGGGAGCGTCTGCCTGTCCTTTTTGGTCTTTCTGACATGGTGAGTGATATATACAGTTGTGTTCAAAATTATTCAACCCCCACTGAAATTGAGTGTTTTGGCCAGTTTGACATTGATTTTGATCATTCAGTCATCTTGCTTACAATTAAATCAAAGAGGCACGTGTAGGTCAGACAAATATAACATAACATTTATAATGAAATAACCACATATGTCTTTTCTGTGCTCACATCATTATCAGTTTTATTCAACCCCCAAGTGACATTCAATCTTAGTACTTAGTACAACATCCTTTTACAGTTATAACAGCTTTTAAACATGAAGCATAGCTTGACACAAGTGTCTTGCAGCGATCTACGGGTATCTTCGCCCATTCGTCATGGGCAAAAGCCTCCAGTTCAGTCACATTCTTAGGCTTGCGCACTGCAACTGCTTTCTTTAAGTCCCACCAGAGGTTCTCAATCGGATTTAAGTCAGGTGACTGCGATGGCCACTCCAAAATGTTCCAGCCTTTAATCTGCAACCATGCTCTAGTGGACTTGGAGGTATGCTTGGGATCATTGTCCTGTTGAAAGGTCCAACGTCTCCCAAGCCTCAGGTTTGTGACGGACTGCATCACATTGTCATCCAATATCTCCTGGTACTGAAGAGAATTCATGGTACCTTGCACACGCTGATGGTTCCCTGTACCTGCAGAAGCAAAACAGCCCCAAAGCATGATTGACCCCCCGCCATGCTTCACAGTAGGCAAGGTGTTCTTTTCTTCATAGGTCTTGTTCTTCCTCCTCCAAACATAGCGTTGATCCATGGGCCCAAACAGTTCTAATTTTGTTTCATCAGTACACAGAACACTTCTGTGGTTTGTCCACATGACTTTTGGCATACTGCAGTCGACTCTTCTTATTTGGAGACAGCAAGGGGGTGCGCCTGGGAGTTCTGGCATGGAGGCCTTCATTACGCAGTGTGCGCCGTATTGTCTGAGCTGAAACTTCAGTACCCACATCTGACAAATCTTTTCTCAGTTCCTCAGCAGTCACACAGGGACTTTTCTCCACTCTACGCTTCAGGTAGCGCACAACAGTCGAAGTCAGCATCTTCTTTCTGCCACGACCAGGTAGCGTTTCAACAGTGCCCTTTGCCTTGAATTTGCGAATGATGCTTTCTATGGTCTCTCTTGGTATGTTTAACATCTTTGCAATCTTCTTATAGCCATTGCCCTTCCTGTGAAGAGTAATCACCTCTTCTCTTGTCTTCCTGGACCATTCTCTTGACTTCACCATGTTTGTAACCACACCAGTAAATGTCTAGAAGGAGCTGAGTATCACAGTCATTTTAAAGCTGCCTAATGGGTGCTTATTATGCTTTATTGCTACTCCGTGACATCCACAGGTGTTTTCAATACCTGATTGAAAACACTTGAATGAACCTCTGTTCTTCAGAGTGGTAGTCTTTAAGGGGTTGAATAATTGTGTCAATGAAGAATTCACAAAAGAAACATTTACTACTGTATTACAAAACCAATTGATGTCATTTTAGTTGCATATGGTTCTTTAAAAAGTACTTGTAGGATTTCATTCTGAATACAATTACAAATGTACACTAAATTCCCTAAAACCCTTTACAGCATTGGGGGTTGAATAATTTTGAACACAACTGTAGGTTAAAGGTATACAGAACTCTGATTCAACTCTGTTATAAAGATTGGAGATATGCAGAACTCTGATTCAACTGTGTTATCTAGATTAAAGATTTCCAGAACTCTGGTATAACTCAGTGAAACACCCTGATAGCTGCCAGCCAGTGACAAAACACAGATTAAAATTCCCAGAAGCCACCTATAAATCAGTGAGACACCCTGATGGGTGGCAGTGACAAGACACAGGTTATAATTCCAAGATATCTGCTACAAGTCTGTGAGACCCCCTGATGGGTGGCAGTGACAAGACACAAATTACAATTCCCAGGAACCTCCTATAAATCAGTGAGACCCCCTGATGGGTGGCAGTGACAAGACACAAATTAAAATTCCCAGGAACCTCCTATAAATCAGTGAGACCCCCTGATGGGTGGCAGTGACAAGACACAGATTACAATTCCCAGATATCTTGTAGAAGTGAGACCCCCCCCCCAATAGCTGCTGGCAGTGAGAACACACAGATTACAACAATTCCCAGATATCTTGTAGAAGTGAGACCCCCCAATAGCTGCTGGCAGTGAGAACACACAGATTACAACAATTCCCAGATATCTTGTAGAAACGAGACCCCCCCCCAATAGCTGCTGGCAGTGAGAACACACAGATTACAACAATTCCCAGATATCTTGTAGAAGTGAGACCCCCCCCCCAATAGCTGCTGGCAGTGAGAACACACAGATTACAACAATTCCCAGATATTTTGTAGAAGTGAGACCCCCCCCCCAATAGCTGCTGGCAGTGAGAACACACAGATTACAACAATTCCCACATATTTTGTAGAAGTGAGACCCCCCCCCCAATAGCTGCTGGCAGTGAGAACACACAGATTACAACAATTCCCAGATATTTTGTAGAAGTGAGACCCCCCCCCCAATAGCTGCTGGCAGTGAGAACACACAGATTACAACAATTCCCAGATATCTTGTAGAAGTAAGACTCCCCAATAGCTGCTGGCATTGAGAAGACACACTAGCAGAACAATCTCCTCTCAAAAAACACGTGCTGGGGCCTGTGTGAAGCCTTATATCGTGTGCTGCGGGACTTAGCTCTGTGAGCCCATGATTGGGCAAAATTTGCCCAATAAGGACTCTGAGCCATGATTGGCATAGTCTTGCACCTGACCTGTGGTCAGGTGCAAAGCTGTAGCCAATTACAAGCTTCAGGCCAGTGGAAAAGTGCATTGTGGTGCATTGAGGGCGAACTCGAACCGAACACGAGGAAATGTTTGGTGTTCGCGAACAGTCGAACGACCGATGTTCGATGCGAACTCCAAACATATCAAACCGAACAGCTCATCCCTATTAAAGATCAGCTCCCACATTTGACATAGGGAATGCAAACTGTCATTGAAGTTACACCTTGCAACATGAACGAATCCTAGTGTGACTGTAAAACATATAATAGACATGTGTAAAAGCAAATTTAAATACTAATTCAGCCAAATAACGGCAATTTGGAACCATCGAATTCTGAATCATCAATTTTAATCACTTCTGAAGTAAGTTTTCTAAAGTTAAAGTCCCCCGAATATATTTGGATCTATTTGGATTGATTTGGATGATTGTAAACGAATGCAATCACTTTGCAATATAAATTCCCTTACCCTTATCTTAACAATATATCAAGCAGAAAAAGTAATCCTATTCACACAAGTAGCTCTAACCCTAAACATAAAAGAAGAAGAAACTGTAACCCTCACCCTAATCATACAACAAGCAGGAACAGGTACACTAACCCTAATCACAAAACAATTTAAAACAAGCAAAAACAGTAACCCTAATCATAAAGCAAGCAGGAACAGGTACACTAACCCTAATCACAAAACAAGTTAAAACAAGCAAAAACAGGTACCCTAACCCTAATCACAAAACAAGTTAAAACAAGCAGGAACAGGTACCCTAACCCTAATCACAAAACAAGTTAAAACTAGCAGGAACAGGTACCCTAACCGTAGTCACAAAACAAGGTAAAACAAGCAAAAACAGTAACCCTAATCGCAAAACAAGCAGGAACAGGTACCCTAACACTAATCACAAAACAAGTTAAAACAAGCAGGAACAGGTACCCTAACCGTAGTCACAAAACAGGTAAAACAAGCAAAAACAGTAACCCTAATCGCAAAACAAGCAGGAACAGGTACCCTAACACTAATCACAAAACAAGTTAAAACAAGCAGGAACAGGTACCCTAACCGTAGTCACAAAACAAGGTAAAACAAGCAAAAACAGTAACCCTAATCACAAAACAAGCAGGAACAGGTACCCTAACCCTAATCACAAAACAAGTTAAAACTAGCAGGAACAGGTACCCTAACCGTAGTCACAAAACAAGGTAAAACAAGCAAAAACAGTAACCCTAATCGCAAAACAAGCAGGAACAGGTACCCTAACACTAATCACAAAACAAGTTAAAACAAACAGGAACAGGTACCCTAGCCCTAATCACAAAACAAGTTAAAACAAGCAAAAACAGTAACCCTAATCATAAAACAAGCAGGAACAGATACCCTAATCACAAAACAAGTTAAAACAAGCAGAAACAGTAGCTCTAATCATAATAGACTAAACAGTAATCCTAATCCTAAATGGAACTCTAACAAAAACCTTAAACCTAACCCTATCTCTAAACGTAACCCTAAACCTAACCCTATTAAAAGTAACCCTAACACTAATCATTTTCCAAATATGAATCACCTGAATATACTAAACATTTCTGACGTTGGAACAGTCCAATATATTTGGATCGATCTATAAAAAATTTCCAAATATGAATTTTTCTGAATTGGAATTTTTTTGATTCATCAATTTCAGAAGCCAAACCAAAGCAAATGTTTTGTCTAACACATAGTGAACATAGGTCACTGTAGAGAACATCCAAAACAGTGCTAGCACCAGCGAAGAGAATGGAGTAAAGGATTCAATGTATGAATTTTATACGTTATAGGATGAGGGAACTGCTAGAGGAAGCAGTCTATTCAGGTAGGGTGGTAGCTTCCCAGAAAAGCTCTTAAACACCAGGTTGGAAAGGTGAAGGGTGCGTCTAGATTCCAGCGACGGCCAATTTAGCTCTATAGAAAGAAATTTCTGTGTCTTCGAACGCATATGTTAAATTATTCATTTTCAAACAATGGCATAGTTTAGTAGTGGCAAATATCACTGATATTTGTGAACCACATATCCTCTGAAGCTCACTCAGTCTATTGCCTTGGTGGGAAATATAATTCACATGCACTTGCTGACACTGCACTGCTGAGGTTAGCTGTAATTAGCATAACTTCTACTCCTGATGTTTTATCCATGGTTATTAGAAAAGCTGGATTAACCTTTGAGCACCCACAGGACTCAGCATTTGAATGTTTAGTCAAAGCAGCACATGTAGCAGTAGCAAAAACTTGTCAAGCAAGTCCTCTCAGTGCTGCCAAACCCATTTAATGTATACACAATAGGTTGCCTTCTACACTTGCATGATCAAGGATTCATCCCTCCAGTCAATACTTGGTGGAAAACACTTTAAATTGCATTTGCTGATTGAAGTAGCATGGCCTATATCTAATCAACATCTGGATCCTGCAATGTTTAACTATTGTTATGGGAAAATAATCAGATTTATTGGGTTACAGCAGTTGTCAAACTGGTAATTAGCAATGCAGTTGACTTTTGTGGCTCAGCATTTTGTTCTAAAGCAAACGGTTCAACGTCGGAGCATTTAAACAATGTGTTAGAATCTAATATGGCTTTTTTAAGACATACATTTTAGTTGATCCACAGACTATTCTAGCACCAGATCATTCTCAGTCTTCACAGTTACCATTGGCCTATTTGTTGCTTCTCTAATTTCTTGCCTGGTGTCACAATAGTGGATAAACCCAGTGCGGAAACCGAACCAGCAAATCCCTACCTAATCCAGGCCTTAGACTGGCCAGATAATTAAAGGGTAGTCAATAAACAAGCCAAGGTCTGTGGCAGGAGAAAAATACATAAAACAAGTAAACTAGGCAAGGTCAGTAACACTGAGATGAGTAATCAGACAAGACGGGGGTCTAGGATCGGAGAGAGTAGTATGATAACAGAAAACATAGCCAAAGTCAGAACCAGGAATCCACAAAACAGAGGAACAGCAAAAAAGCACTGAGAAGTAGAATCCTCATCAGAGCAACTTCCCGAGGAAGAGGAAGCGATATAAAGGGTGGAGAACGTTCCTATTGGCTGGATGTAATACGTAATTCTAGAAAACACATGTGTTATGTTTGATCTCAGAAGGACGAGCTTGACTAGTATGGCACTGACGTAGGTGGGAGCGTGCGTTGCTAGAATGATGTGAATGAGAACAAGTGTCTCCAGATTGACGTTGCTAAAGATAAGTGTTGCTATATTGATGTAGCCAAGGAGATGCGCTAGCAGATCAACGCAAGGAGAAAAAAACAAACAATCTGTTTTCTTATTGATCATCTCCTACTCCTTCCAAGAAGAGGTTACATTTAGAAGTGGCCAATAATCTCAAGTAATTGGTAATTGCCCTAACGAGCCACAATTGTACTAACCTTACTTATGGAAGTATTAAAATTATCTTCATTAATATTCATATACTTTCAAAGTAAAAAGTTAATGAGGAAGCTAAAAAAATGCAAACATGTTCATGGTCGAAATATTGCTGCTGCTTTGCAGATATAATCACTTGACAAAGTTTGAGCAGAGTGGAATTATTTAAGGAACAACAGCTCAGCAGCACCCTCATCTGAGTGAGTGCATCCCCAAGAATTTTTAAGATGACTATCATGGGGCTTGAAAAACTGTAATAGAATAACCTCCAGAGGGCGCTTCTGTAGAACTTTATTCAGGATTTGTTCTGATGGCTCTTTGGCCTCTGTGCTTTGTGTAAACATACTGTATGTTTTCTGACACATTGTCTGGAATGTTATGTATATTGTGTAAATGAAACAGAGCCAAATCTCCATGGATAGCAGTCACATTCTTATCTGTAACACCACAATATATGCATATGACAACGAATTGTGTGAATACTTGTGCAGTTACTAAACCCTATAAGATAATAGACTCAGGGCTCTATTACAGTCCTAACGCTAACGGTAGCGCTCACCTGCGTATCTACCGCATATTACAATTCAAATGCAAACGGGTTAAAAAACCCGTTTGTGTTTGGTACCTTGCGCTCCTCTGCGTGAGGTCACTCTACTTTGCGCTCCGTATACTTAACATGGGGAGCGCAAAGTGTTAATCAGCGCTGGTATTACAAAGTCCCAGCGCTGATTAACGCCTGGCTCTGGTTAGCGAAAAGTTAACCATAGCCAGAACCTGGTGTTAACGGATTCCGCTTCTGCAGAATCCATTAACACCAGGATCAAAAATGTAAAAAATAAATCAGATACTTACTCTCTGTCCCGCGGCGAGGACCGTGGCTCCATCCGCCTGCTCCGGCCGGCGGATGGAGCCACAGTCCCCCCAGTCTCTCCCTGTGTATCCATACGCCGACCGGCCGGATCTCGTGAGGCGAGATCCGGCTGGTCATGTGACCGCCGGTATCTGCTTCAATGGAGTCCTATGGACTTCATTGAGAGGATGCTCGCGGCTGCGCTTAGCACTGCCACGCACATCCCGGCACATAGTGGGCGCAAACAATGCAGGCAGCATTTTTTGCGCCTGGATTGTAATCCCCCGTTAAAACGGGGGCAGTAGGGGGAAAACTGTGGGTGCAGTTTTTCCTACCTACCGCCCCCATTTTAGCATGGGGATTGCAATAGTGCCCTCAAGCTTTTGTACAGCTTTGGTTTTTCACTGGTCCGGCAGAGTTCTGCATGAAAAGAAGAAAATATTTTGCCTTGGACCAGAGAGTTGTTAAATGTGTTCATGTTGACTCTTACATATAAGGATACCTTCAATGTCAATAAAAAACAACCATATTTTCGTTTCACAAATGCACCCAATGTATTAATTATATAACCTCCGAAAGATAGCACATGTTGCTCGATTTCTCAGTCATATAGGGATACTCTCAGAAATTCTGGTGTTTCCTTATGTCCTGCCTCTGGTTTTAAGGAAAATCGCTGTATAGTTAAGAAATTAATCTGGGTTAAAGTTGAGCTGGGACTCTTGGAAAAACATTTCCACCTTGACATGCAGAGTGAATGTGGCTCTCATTGTACATACATGCCATAAAGCTATTATTAGGCTACCACCACTCCTCAAGACCCTGAAATGTAGGTCCATGGTTATTCTTGATGCTGTAGGTCAGGGGTCAGCAACCTTGGCCCTTCAGATGTTTTGGAACTACATCTCCCTCAACTTACTGAGGAATCTTGGATTCCAATTAGCAATCTCCCATACAATGTCCATGTTATGGGCTTCAAAACCCTAAATCGACTGTAACTCTTGGCTGCTCAGTGCAGACCTATACATGGATCATGCAATAAAATAAAATATAACCTTTATTAACAATTTAAAAGAATTCAAACATATAAGGGCAATACATATAAAAACCATAAAAGTTAGGATTCCAACTCATGCAAGGTGATACTATGTGTGGTTCTATAGCCACCTACTGGTTCCGAGTATTATCAATGTATAGGGGCTTAAGGACGTAACAATTGAATACAAATGTTAAACATCTCCCTCAAGACACGGCCAGCCTAATGAGTGGCTGAGCACTGTGGGAGATGTAGTTCCAAATCGAATGGAGGGGCAAGGTTGCTGTCCCTTGCTCTAGGCTGTAAAGCTCATAGCTGTGAGTAATAAGAAGGCAAGTACACCTTGACTCGAATTACCCTCCATTTCTAAAATTCTCAGTCCTCAACTGGACTAACCTTAATCTCGAGTCACTAAATCCTGCTGTAATACGATTTACGCCTGCAGCACATTACTATGTTAAATCGTGCTGCGCTTTGGTTTTTTATATACGACAATATATAAATGTATTTTTAAATCAAATTATAGAGGTGGATACTATGGGTCTATAGCTATAGCTCAAGTAATATTTCATACTAATAATATTTTATGTTCTTCACTGTATAAGAAAACTATGACCTGCTTTTAACATTGGTAATAGAATTTAATTTTATTATTTTTTTGCTTTTAGTTCTTTTATATTCTCACTTTTTACCGAACTGCTAAAAAAACAGAGGAGGACTATTTTAGAGGGAGTCTTTAAAATGCGTAGTTGCAGGCATTATATCAAACCTAACATAATGCAATGTAGCACATTCACTGGGTTGCAACAAACGACCTAGCTCCCTACGCAGACCGAGGCTATATAATGATTTTATTTCAACATTTGGAGAGTGCCCGGTATCATTGCATTGGCAAGACTTTCAGAAACACGCATCCCTTCAACAGAAAAGCTGGACCGCATAGACTGCTGCAATAATCCATTATATTATCACTATAAATTAGTTAGCACAGCACAAAATAATGAGCAAAATTTGGGTACAAGAAAAGGTAATTTTTTTAAATAAAATCTGCTTAATTCGTCACTTTGTGTAATTAGGAGAATTCATTTAAGAACTCTTTCTATATTTTCTATTATTAGTTAGTCACGTTTACATTTTCTTCTCTTTAATGTCGTAACTAACAAAAATCAATCTGGAGCTCTGTTGGGAGTCGTGTTACCAGGGTATTCTGCTTATTCTGGGAAAAAAAAGACAATTCCTAGCCGTGTTAGTGTCGATAATTTGTGGAAATATTATAAATAAATATATCTACAGATATAAAATGGAAAGATGAGCTAAGCTAAGGAGAAATTAGTAAAACGATATGACGATCAATATCATTACCTCTACGAAACTGTATGAAATTACATAAAATTATATAAAAGAAATTCAGCTTCTCCATTTCCCAATCAATAAAGTCTAAAAGTAAAATGGTATTTTGTGTCCACGTCAGTGTTTGAAATAGCAAGTTAATTATAGAGAAATTTATTACAAAGTCATATTTTTTACGTTAGAAACAGCAGATTATGACTTCTAAATCTGCTGTTTCTAGGTAAGAAATCTGATTCCTTTACAATACCTTCTTACATTATTATTGGTTTTATTCCAATCATATTCACTCCTCCACTGGAGAAATCCATTTCCTCTTGGCTCTTTCATTGCATTCCGATCAACCCCGATGTTTATTTCACTTTGCTATTAAATATTTATTTTCTTTTTCCTGTTTTTTTACATTCAGTCTATTAACCTGCTGAGTGGCAGTGCCCGTCTTCCCGCGTTTGTCCTCCAAGTTGAATAATTTGTGCCAATGTTCATTTGCCAAATGGTCTGAGTGCTAGACTTCAGTACAAATTGCATCTGCTGTGATATATAATTCATGCAAAATGAGCAAAAAAAACAGGCCAAATTGCCTTTCGGCCCTAATCGTGCAATTATATTCCATTTACTGAAAAGATGAGCTTATGGTCTTCATCCAGCTGTTGTTGGGATAGCAATTAGCATTGTTGAAAAATACCTTTCATACCTGTTGGTCTGTTTGTTAATGATGGCAAAGCCTCTCAAGATTTGTGAAAGAGAAACAATAAAACAAGCAAGACAGAGTGGAAAAACAGATTTAGTACATCTGACATGAACTTGTATTTAGAACTATAACAAAGATAACGTTTATATGCTATCCCAACAACAGCTGGATGAAGACCATAAGCTCATCTTTTCAGTAAATGGAATATAATTGCACGATTAGGGCCGAAAGGCAATTTGGCCTGTTTTTTTTGCTCATTTTGCATGAATTATGTGGACCCCCATCAATTCTCCAACCTACTTCACCACCTCCCTCATACCTCATCCTTTACCTGCCCTGATGCTGCCACTAATCACTACAACACTACGCTTATCTCTGCTCTAGACACTCTTGCTCCTCTTCGACTCTGTAAGGCCCCACGCCGCCAGCTTCAGCCCTGGCACACCCTCCAGACTCGCTACCTGCAAAGATGCTCCCGCACCGCAGAGCGTGCCTGGAGGAAATCCCGCTCTGAAGCTGATTTTGTTCACTTCAAGTTTATTCTCCGGTCATACACCTCTGCCCTCCACTTGGCCAAACAATCCTTCTTCTCATCTCTTATATCTACGCTGTCCTCCAACCCTAAACGGCTCTGGTCCACCTTCAACACCCTCCTCTACCCACCTGCACCTCCCCCCTCAGCTGCCTTCAGCGCTCAAGAGCTGGCAGACTACTTCCTCAGTAAAACTTTAACTATCAGAAGCAACATCCCAACACAAGATAGTTATCTGCCACCTCCACTCCCACAGGTCCCATCTGCCACCCTCTGCCGCTTCCTCCCAACCACTGAGGAGGAAGTCAATTCCTTATTGTCCTCCTCACATCTCACCACGTGCCCGCTCGACCCCATTCCCTCACATCTAATTCCTCCCCTCTCCTCCTCCCTCACCCCTGCTCTCACACACATCTTCAACCTATCTCTCTCCACTGGCTCCTTTCCATCCGCCTTCAAACACGCGCTAGTTACCCCTTTACTAAAGAAACCATCCCTAGATCCCAACTCTCCATCCAACTACCGTCCTGTATCCCTGCTTCCCTTTACCTCTAAGCTCTTAGAAAAACTAGTCTTCAACCGCCTCTCCCTCTTCCTGTCCTCCAATTCACTACTTGACCCCCTGCAATCTGGCTTCCGTCCCCTACACTCAACTGAAACTGCCCTCACCAAAGTCACCAACGACCTCCTAACTGCTAAAAAACACGGCCACTATTCTATTCTCATCCTGCTTGACCTCTCGGCTGCTTTTGACACTGTTGACCACCCCCTCCTTCTACAGACCCTCAACTCTCTGGGTCTCGGTGACACTGCACTTGCTTGGATTGACTCCTATTTATCCAACAGGTCCTTCTGTGTGTCCTTTGCTGGTAACTCCTCCTCCTCATTGCCTCTATCTGTTGGTGTACCTCAAGGCTCTGTCCTTGGTCCTCTGCTCTTTTCCATCTACACCTCCTCCCTGGGCAAAATCATCAACAGCTTTGGCTTTAATTACCACCTCTACGCTGATGACACTCAGATCTACCTCTCTACCCCTGATCTCTCTCCCCCTGTCCTTTCCAAAGTCAGTGACTGTTTATCTGGCATCTCCTCCTGGATGGCCTCCCACCACCTAAAGATCAACATGTCAAAGACTGAGCTCCTACTTATTCCTCCCTCTAATGCCGCCCCACCTCCTGACTTCTCGATCACGGTGGAGGGTATCACCATCTCCCCATCAAACCAAGTTCGCTGTCTTGGAGTTACACTTGACTCTGCTCTTTCCTTCATCCCCCACATCAAGTCTCTTTCCTCCTCCTGCCGATATCAACTGCGTAATATTTACAGAATTCGGCCATTTCTTACCGCTGTCGCCACAAAACAACTCATACACGCCCTGGTAATCTCCCGACTCGACTATTGCAATAATCTCTTATCTGGCCTCCCTCTGTCCCACCTCTCCCCCCTACAATCCATCCTGAACGCCTCCGCCAGGCTAATTCACCTCACCCGCCGCTCTGTCTCTGCCGCTCCCCTCTGCGAGTCCCTTCACTGGCTCCCCATCCACTGCAGAATTAAGTTCAAAATCCTTATCCTTACCTACAAAACCCTCACTAACTCAGCTCCCCACTACCTGTCCTCACTAATCACCAAATACACCCCAGCCCGCTCCCTAAGGTCAAACAGTGACCTGCGCCTAGCTTCTCCCCGCATCACCTCTTCCCATGATAGACTGCAGGATTTCTCACGCGCAGCCCCCACTCTCTGGAACGCTCTCCCTCGTACTGTCAGACTTTCCCCTAACTTCTCTTCCTTCAAACGCTCCCTGAAAACATTCCTATTTAGGGAAGCCTACCACCCAACTCACTGACGCAACCATCAATCACTCTCACCTTACAGTCCTCTCCTCCTGTTTCCAACCCCAACCCTCCCAGATTGTGAGTTCCTACGGGAATAGGGCCCTCATCTCCTCCTGTACTGTTTGTCAAATGTTGTTCAATGTATTGTAACCCTGTCTATACTGTGCTTATTGTACAGCGCTGCGGAATATGCTGGCGCTTTATAAATAAAGAATAATAATAATAATAATAATAATATGTGCACTGGGTGGAAATCAATAGATATACATGGAAACCTCTAGAAGTAGAGCAATTAGCTGGGTCATTCCTTTAGACTTTCCATTCTGTCAATTTATAATACGCCTTTGTCGGGTATGACAAAAATTGTCAAGTACCGCCGACGCCAGGCAGCCTTCTCCACACTGCTCACTTGCTGAACACCAGATAAAATGCACGCCAGCGCTGATCATATGACAGCCGGAGGGGCGGGGCACATTAGGAAAGCACTCGATCCGGTATATAAGCCCTTCACTTAGCCCAGACCAGTGCGCTGTCATGTTCTCACACTCCCACAGTGCTCCCAAGTGTTTTCTATATTGAAGTGACTTTTTGTATGACCCCTGGCTTTGGCAATCGACTACGTTTGTGTTTTGACCTCTGGCTTTGGCAATCGACTACTCTTGTGTTTTGACCTCTAGCTTTGGCAATCGACTACTCTGGTGTTTTGACCTCTGGTCCTGCATTATTGTTTATACAGATATCTGACTTCTGCTCACGAGAAATATATTTATATATTTTCCTTGTCTATGTCTATTTACTTATTTAGTCTCTATTAACCGACCACACTAGGGATCAGAACATTAGGGTTACTCTGCGTACAGGGATCATTCTTTATATATCCGTGGGGAATCCGTGACAGAAATCTCCCAGTAGGCTGATATACTGCTGTCTCTTTTCTGCTATAATAATCCTGTTCTGTTTTTTTTTAATTAATGAAAACGGGGACACAAGATGAGCCCCTTATGCTGTTGATGCATAACACAGAATTCCACTCCCCACTACTACCGCAAGTCCCACTCTTTACTCCAGTCCCACTCCAGTTCTGTTACCCCAAATCTAAACAGCATTTATGAAGTTTGAGCACAAAAATAAAGCCCACAATTACCCATTTCCTGTGATAGGAAATGACATATCACGTTATGAATGGACCATCAAATCCTCGATCAGTTGCCTCACACGATACATGTGCTACCAATATAAAGTTCAAGGCCAAGAGTGTATCCTATTTGCCAAACACTAAGCATGGCCAACTCTCATCTCAAAATCCAAAATTCCCATCATATGTAATATTTTTTTCAATTACAAGACACTCTACACAGTTTGAGCACCCAATCTTATCTGAGCAGTCACACTGCTGTGAGCACCCTCTCTCCCCTCTGAGGGTAATCTCAGAGGGCTAATTCAGCCATTCAAATGAGGGGCTTAGGCCTGCCCAGATGTTGAGCTCCGGGAGCCCTTAGCTCAGATTTCAGGGCCTGGAGACATTTGGGAACTAGATTTATCCAATGGTATGAAAGCCTTCCTGCATTTAGAGCCACTAGGTTGGCTGGAGCACCCAGCCCCCTGCAGTCATGTGATATGCTGATCTGGAAGCATGTCATATCCTGTAGAGACCAGCGCGAGAACAGTGCTGGATTTAGGAAACTTTTTGACAAAAACTGAAACGTTAAAATGGGATGCAAAGAGGATGAGAAGGGGTTTATGCTTAATCCCTCGGTTTTCTCTTCTGTTTTAACTCTATATTATCAATTTAACAAAATAACGGTAACTAATATGTTAAGTAACATCATTGACATAATTTGTTCACTGACATTCGTTTGCAAAAAACATATACATTTTCATAATAGGTATTTTACCATATGCTAATGTCCGTGGAAAAATATCTATTGGAAAGCAGAATAGCTTAAATTTGACACGTCAAATTTTAACCTATCACAATCTTCATTAGATTTTGCTCATTACAAACTATTCTGCCTTTTGTACAAAAGTAATACTTATTGCCTAAAATTCTAGAACATCTGTCACTTTTCCTTTCATGCCCAAATTAATCCATCAATCAAATAAAAAAAAATAATAAAGTATGTCCCCTATTATTTTCTTCTCTGGTCACTTTTGTTTTCTCTTGTTATGTTCAAGATTCTATCCTAAATGGCCTATTTCTTTACCGCATTGAGCTTCCAACAAGAAATCTGAAATATAGATTATCCTCAATCTGTCTTGACATGCTCATGGCACCCCACACTGAGCAATCCATATGGGTTTCCAGTACACCAGTATTCCCTCTTTGAATTCATTACATTTGCCTACACAATCTTGTATCTATTATCCCTTACAGCATGCAATACCCACTCACCTTTTCCTCCACATCTCTTATACGTCTCTTCTTTTCTGTTTCCTCGTTCTCCGTTTCAGCTGTCTACACATGGATCCAGTCATCTTGCTGGATGACTTTTGTATAAAACCAAATTATTCGTGATCACATTCTCTGTTATAGTAATGTTTGTTTTTGATACAATTGCTTCTCTTGTCATTGGCTCTCACTTGAGTTCCGAATAAAAGGCCATATTACGTTCTAAATGCTAAAACAGGGACACTAAGGAGGGAAACCTGCACCTACAGGTTTCTCCTTAGCGTCCGCGTTTTACCATCATATTACGGTCCAGGCGCTAACCCAGCAGCCTGCACGCAATGCGGCTCTAAGCCTCAGGATGCTCGCGGCAGCGGTAAGCGCCGCCGCGAGCATCTCCTCCATGGAGTCCATAGGACTCCATTGAGGCTTCCACTGCTGGTCACATGACCTGCAGGATCTCACCTCACATGATCCGGCAGGTCGGCGTAGTGATTCGCAGTGACTTTTTTCCTCCAGTCTCTCTCTGCTCCCGACGGAAAGAAGAAGCGGATCGAACAGTGAGTATCTGATTTTTTGGGGGTGGTTTTAGCTGGTGCTGACTGATTCTGCAGAAGCCCACACCTCCCAAAAGCATATCCAGGTCCATGTATCCCAAGTGGCTATTGTTGCAATTAAGTTAACATTCAATAGTGCAAGAAAATGATTTGTGAATGTGTCGGCTAAGTGTTATTTTGAAATGTAACAAACCCAAAAAATAAAATTTATACTTTACTAAAATGTAAAATATATTTGTAAAAGAAGTAAAAGGTGACTTGCTACATCAAAGGTGTGGGCTACGTGTCTGATGAGTACGGGTAATTCTAATTTTATAGTCGTTTCTAAATATGAGCAATTGTGCACTGGCTGAGGTCTCTTCCTCTCTTTCTGTAGTATTTATCCACACAACGTTTCATCCCTTCTTTTTCAGCTCGTCCCATTAAAAAGTAAAAAAATAAAAAAAGTCCGATAACATTTCTGCCCATCAACATGAGTCCGTTACAAGGGACGGTGTTATTGCGTCCCATGACATAGCATGCAAAATAGCTTTTCGGTCGTACTTTCACAAGAACATTTTTTTTAATACTTAACTTTAGCACATATGCAGCTATAACTGTGACAATTGTACCTGGGAAATCTCATTTATTTAATCCTTTTGTATGGGATTACAGTGTATGAAACTGCTGGCTGCTCTGCCTTTAGTCAATATGTGCATTGCCAATGAACTCACTGTGGTAATGTATTAATGCATTTCCCTTAACTGTGCGAAAATCCCCCGAAGCCATGTACATTATGTCACATGTAGTGCCAAGGCAACGACAATCCACGAGGACATTCAGTGTTTAACCTCTTCTGGAAACTTTAAATCAAACGCCACTGATCAGAGAAATAGCCGGATGCTGTGGGGGTTTCTTATATAACGTAATATACACATATTTTTTTTCAATAACGCACATGAAAACCTTGAAATCAAGGTTAAATACAAAGATTTAAGTATAAGCTACAGTAGAAGAATACTACAATAATGCTTTTTACAGTGTTTGTGGAATTTTGATACAAACATATTTCCACGAAAAGCCAGAGTCTAGGGTGTTTATTGCCGATGTCTGTACAAACTCATATTTTTGTTGAAAACTAAAATGCGCTCAAAACATATTTTAGAATTTGCATTAATGTCACTATCAATAAAAGGACACTCTAAGCGCCACAGTTCTTCCACTGCATTTTGTAGTGATGCTGGTACTTGGGTCTCTTTGGGTGTCCTTCAAGTATTTTTCAACACATTTTCCTTAAAAAAATAGAAGACTACCCAACTCTCTCTTGAATATGATCAGGAAGAAGCTCTGCCGAACAAAATCTGCAAAAATAGTTGTACCAGCTCTAAGAAACACAGCCAGTACATTAGTCTACAGTAGGAATGCCGTTTGAGGGTTATGCTTATTGCTTAACCCCTTCTCTACAAGATCGACTATACTCAATCTGCAAGTCACCTCCTGGTGCCCCGTTCTTGAGTATAGTCAATATAGTGATCTACAGGAGCAATGCAAAGGAATTTATTTAATTGTAAATGAAATTCATTTGCGTTTGGGTCCCAGAAAATGCCCCTATGTTCGAGCACCACGGGAATGGTGCTCGAGGTGCTAACACAAGCTAGGAATACGTCTACATTGACACCTCCCCAACTGATCCCGCACAAAGCCCAGAACTGCAGTAACGCATTTTGGACAGCAGATGACAACATCTGACTGCCAAATAGGCTATTACAGTAAGGAAACCTCTGGGAATATTCCCAAATATTTCTTATTGTATAGAAATGATTTTGTATAAAAACACTGGTTCCTTGGTAGTGATGGGGCTACTTACCCTGAGATGGAATAATGTTCAAATGCATAAAAAAGAACCTACATTCTAGTACAATGTTCTTTTCAGATTATTTTTGACATTAGTGCTGCAAGTTCGTCTCGCCACAACTGAGTGTTTATTTCTTTACCCGGCTAATGACAGTGTTGGCTGATCGTGAACTCAAGTGAAGCCTAAATAATCTAGAGTTGAAAGTTGTGTAGGTACGGAAAGGTGACAAATCCCAGAAAAGAATCAAGGCAACACTGCCTCATGTTGCCTGTTGGAAGAGCTCTTGTAAAGCCACTTAGGTATTATCACCTCTCAAGGAAATGAAACACGTAGGCAAAAAAGTAAAGCAGACAGATACATTCTTGCAATCAAAGAGTCGTGAACTCTATTAAAAAATAAATAAATCATTTCAAGTCTGGATATAAACTATAAGCTATGATACTGCTAGTGAAACATCATCAAACGTTCTCCCCTTCATCTAACCTAAAGGAACACTGTATGAAGAAAAATAATGTTCTTTCAACCAGCCGACTCTTCGCCAAGCCATGACAGAGAAAGTAATTGACAGCCTTCAGGACGGAAGCGACACCTCCACTTTGGATCATTATTGCAGTGCCCAGGGAAAGACCTTGGGAAAGCAGCAAGCTCCTGTCACCATGATGGTTCATGTTGACTAAAGTGTCCTTCATTTCCTATGTTTCTTGAACCACTGGATTATGTTTGCACTAGTTGAAGCATTGATCCAATAAACAAAATTTAGGCTCTTTTGGAACTGAGCCCTGGTTGTTTTTGAGATGTTTTAGACCAGTGTTTCCGAACCCTGGTCCCCAGGTCCCCCCCCCAACAGGCCAGGTTTTCCAGATATCTGAAGCACAGCACAGGTGATATGATTTGCTGTTCAGTGATTGCAGGATTCAGTCTATATTGTGCCAAGGTAATTCATAAAACCTGGCCTGTTAGGGTGACGTGAGGACAGGGATGGGAAACACTGCTAGAAAAAAAATAGATAAGCAACACAATGATAATATTAATAACGGTAAGACAGCAAAAGATCCCATAGGTAAAATATTTCAATTTGAAATAAATACATGAGATCTTGAAAGCACTGCAAAGGGAGAGAAATAATAAACTGCACAACAAACTGCAAAGTCAGGAAACTCCTCCCTGCAGACCTAAAATCCTATTTTATTGTACTGACACATAGAAGTGTTATTAATGTAAGGTCTGGTTCTTCTAAGTTGTCCATTAACCCTTACATGTGATTTTAGAAAATTCCACTGTCAGGAACCAGTGTTATATGGAAATTATTTTTATTTAATTATGGAGTAGAAACATTTGGGAGTATTCCCAGAGTATATCTTACTGTGATAAACTGTTTGGCGGGCAGGGTTGCCATCTACTGGCCAAATAGAGTTACTACAGGTAAAAACTGCAGCTTCTGTTTCCGTGTCGGCAGGGGAATGCCCGATATGTCAGGGCATTTCTTAGCCGCTTTTAACCAGTTTCATCACCTCGGGCATTATGCCCACAGGGCTAAAAATTCGAGGGCACATTCTGGAGCCCAAAAGCAAATTAAAATTCATTTGCAAAAAAACGAATTTAATTTGCAGTCATACAGCAGAGCCCTAGATCGTGTTAACACCATCTCACCTGAAATAATTTCCTTTTCACACAGAAACACACTGACCAAGCTTCAATTCCACACCATCCCTCCCTATGTACCCCCCCCCCACCCAGGACCGGCCTCTAATTTCAGACATCCTTTCCAGCTGTCTCCACTTCTCTCTCTAATTACTCTTACTAATCCCAGGTGTTAGGGAACTGCTAGGTTCACATACTGCTGCACAATGCACTCCCTGTCTCTTCAACTTTTTTACTCTACATTCCTCCTAAAAGTTAACTCCTGCCTCTGTACCACCAACCCCTCCACTATCTACATCTCTCCCTAGACATTCCTATTTAGGTAAGCCTACCACCTGACTCACTAATACACCTCACTGCACCAACCAGTCCATCACTCTCACATTGCAGTCCTGTCCTCCTGATTCCAACCAGTCCCATCACTCTCACCTTGCAGTCCTCTCCTCTTGTTTCCACCACCAACTTCTAGATTTGTAAATTCCCATGGGAATAGGGCCCTTGTTTCCACATGTACTGGTTTGTCAAATGTTGTTCAAAGTATTGTAAGCCTGTCTATATCATGCCCATTGTTCAGTGCTGCGGAATATGCTGATGCTATATAAATAAAGTATAATAATCTCTGGCAGCTGATCATATAGACACAATAAAGGTAGTGAAGGGGTTAAACACAATATATGCTCTGCTCCTACATTTCATTAAAATTCCCTATCCTGCCAGGAGAATTGTAAACCTGTATGCATTTCGGGATTCTGTCATACTATATTGTGCATGGTTGTTGCAGTTACATAGTAACACGTGTACGCGTTCTTTCTGTGTTTTCTTCCCTTAATGTCTTTTCTTCTGGTAATCAGGTCATGTTCCCAGCCCAGACTTTGAGCCTATGTTGATCTGCTTTGTTTGCAATGCAAAATTATGCTAATATACTAGAGGAAGCTCAGGATTCCGATACTCCCCACAGGCATTCCCGTGATTAGACACACTATGATGCAGCGGGCATTACTTATTCACAGTCCACACCAGGGAAAATGGCACTGTCCTATGATGATATCACATATATTAAGAGTTGGGTAATAACAGGCAGTTAATTGGCACAAATTGGGATCTTATGAGTCATTCCAATTCAAGTAACAAGCAGGAACATGTCTGCAAATCAAATATGTAGACAAAGAAGCTTGGAAAAATATTGGAAATGGAGTGAATTATGTAAGCATAGCGAGGAAAAACATGCATGAGGGAACATGAACGAAGCTCCATTGTTAGTATTGTAGTGGTGGGATGGAAGAGACATGGAAGAGACAAAGGAAAACACAGTAACAATGAACACTAGACAGAACAATTCAGTGCACTTCGGGGAACCTGCGGTGAATGCTGAATTCCCTGCAGGGTCGGTGAATTGAGCTTGCCGAAGGACGCCGAACGAGAGAGCACCGAAATTTTGGTGAAGTTTCGGTGCTTTATGCATAGCCCCCATAGTGTATTTTCCATCACAATTCAGCCATTTTTCAGTTCTGCAGATTTAATTAAAGGCATACCGGCCATTTTGATTCCAAACATAAATTAATCTAAATTATCAGCACCAATACTCACTAATGGAAATTTCAGCATTAGCAATTCAATCCACATGTATTGTTAAACAGATTTTCGAACAAAAAAATTAAGTGCTGAAAGGGGTTGATGAATAGATCTTCATACATGGAAGCCTAAAAAAAAAATCAGACTGAATCCCTGAATAAACATTGCGATTTTCAAATAGGCATGATATTTTTTGAAAAATCAACAAGAAGCTGGCTATAAAATTAAAAAAATATTCTTTATTGGTCATTTTACCGGATATTTTACATTCTCGGCACGGCATCATTTTTAGATTTTTAGCTGTGTCTGAATTTTTGAATTGAAAAACTTGTGGACCTGTGACAAACTACCAAGCTTTAACCACATGAGAGCGAAGGATGTGCAGGGAGCATCCTCTCAATTCTCTCCCGTGCACATCAGAAGCTCCCCGCACTTCGTGACGCTTAAGCCCCCCTCGCGCCGATACTCACCCCTCCATCTTGCTTCTTCTGTGTAGTTATACGCTTCCCGGTGCACTGACATCATCGAGACGGCCACGATGACGTCAGTTTCAGGCGCCCCCCTGGGGGGAAGAGCACATGAAAGGACGGTGGGGTGGTCGGACCTCTCTACCTTCCGATTGGGAGGAGATTAAGTTAAAATAGAAGCACTGCTGGAACGGGCAGAGTCTGCCCTTTCCAGCGGTGCCTGTCTTTAACCCCTGAGGTGCTGGTCCGCGATTCGGCACCTGATCAAGGACCTCTCACGGAAGCCTCCAAGGATCCCCCCGCCCTCTGACATCATCGCGCATAGTGCAATGACATCAGTATGATAATTAATCAGCTTGCTGTCTATGGAAACCCTATGGTGGAGATAGAGGCGTCCAAACAACAGCCCTATCTCCTGATCCGTGGCAGCTAGGGGTTATTGTTTGGTATCATTGGAAAGGCCAGAGCATGACCTTTCCAATGATTTCAAACATGACTATGTTAAAAATAACGTGAACAATGATACTGCACTAATGTTTTTTGTTGGGGGTTTTAGCTAAAATCACATAATTTCTGAGAAAAATAAAGGTAAATAGAACGGGTTTCCAGTTCTAATTTTTTAAACTAGTGTACCCCATAGAATATACAATGGCAAAGGCTCAGATGATAAAATGTGAAAAAATTACTTTACACACTGTAGATGATTGAAATTTTATTGAAAATTGTTATAGCATACTGGCAAGGCATGACGTATACCTATAATAATGATATATTATGAATCTGCTGAGAAAAAGGATCTATAATTTGCCTGGGTCGTATAATAAAACTTCAAATCGCGTTTAAACATGAGGAGCACAAACTGTAAAAATTAGCTCAGCACACACAGGTGAAATGGCTCGGCAGTGGAGGGGTTAAGGAATCTAAACAATATGAGGTCATTCTGTAACCACTGTTGACACTGCAACAAACTTTGGTGTTTCAAAGAGAAATTTAAAAAACGGCAAGAGAAGCTTCATCACTGAAGCTTCTCCTGCTGCTGTTTGACTTTACTGTTTGTCCAAGTTGCAACAATAGAAACATAGAAACATAGAAAAATGACGGCAGATAAGAACCTTTCGGCCCATCTAGTCTGCCCAATTACATGGATACTTTACCTGGATTTATCTTTTGTTTAGGATAGCCTTATGCCTATCCCATGCTTGCTTAAATTCAATTACTGTTTTGGCCTCTACCACTTCTACTGGAAGACTGTTCCATGTATCCACCACCCTCTCAGTAAAATAATGCTTCCTGATGTTACTTTTAAACCTTTGCCCCTCTAATCTAAGACTATGTCCTCTTGTTTTGCTATTTTGTTTCCTTTTAAATATACTCCCTTCCTCTACCTTGTGGATTCCCTTTACGTATTTAAATGTTTCTATCATATCTCCTCTGTCTCGTCTTTTTTCCAAGCTGTACATGTTAAGATCATTAAGCCTTTCCTGGTAACATTTCTCCTTCAAGCCGTACACCATTTTAGTAGCCCTTCTCTGAACTCTCTCTAAGATGTCTATATCCTTCTGGAGATACGGTCTCCAGTACTGCACACAGTACTCCAAGTGAGGTCTCACCAGTGCTCTGTACAGTGGCATGAGCACTTACCTTTTCCTACTGCTAATACCTCTCCCTACACAACCAAGCATTCTGCTAGCATTTCCTGCTGCTCTATTACATTGACTACTTACCCTTAGATCCTCTGAAATAATAACCCCTAAATCCCTTTCCTCAGATGTTGACGTTAGGACTGTATCAAATATTCTATACTCAGCCCTTGGGTTTTTACGTCCCAGATGCATTATCTTGCACTTATCCACATTAAAACTCTATTGCCACAACTCCGACCATTTTTTTAGTTTACCTAAATCATTTGTCATTTGGCTGATCCCTCCAGGAACGTCAACCCTGTTGCAAATCTTTGTGTCATCAGCAAAAAGACATACTTTCCCATTAATACCTTCTGCAATATCACTAATAAAAATATTAAAGAGAATGGGTCCAAGTACTGACCCCTGAGGTACCCCACTGGCAACAAGACCTTGTGCCGAATAAACTCCATTTACCACAACCCTCTGTTGTCTGTCACTCAGCCACTGCCTAATCCATTCAACAATATTGGAATCCAAGCTCAAAGATTGCAATTTATTGATAAGCCTTCTATGTGGAACAGTATCAAAAGCCTTACTGAAATCTAAATAAGCAATGTCTACTGCACCACCTGTGTCTATTATTTTTGTTACCCAATCAAAAAAATCAATAAGATTAGTTTGGCATGATCTCCCTGAGGTAAACCCATGTTGTTTCTGATCCTGTAATCTATGTGTTTTTAGATGTTCAACAATCCTTTCCTTTAACATGGTTTCCATTAATTTCCCCACTACTGACGTAAGACTAACTGGCCTATAGTTCCCGATTCCTCCCTACTACCCTTCTTGTAAATGGGCACAACATTTGCTAATTTCAATGGCAAACTACCGTGGTCGCTGAATAAACACAATAGCTTCCGTTAATTTCTTATTTTTCCACCTTGGGAGCAGGGCCGGATTTGCACCTCAGGAACCTGTAGGAACATAAATGCAGAGCGCCCCTACCCCCCCAAAAAAAATAAGAGACATGCCAAAATTACTATTTAGATTTTTGTTTTGAGGCAAAAAAAACAAAAAAATACATTTTAAGAAACTGAAACTGTTTTTTTTCCGTGCTCAAATCAAAAGAAGAGGCAGAATCTGTTGCCTTAGTTGAATTAGTTACAGTTACAAGTATTTATAAAGCGCCAACAAATTCCTTAACGCTGTACAATGGGAGAAACAAAATAAAAAATATACATATATGTTGCACACACACGTAACAGAAGGCGGGAGGACCCTGCTCAAGAACTTACAATCTGAGAGGAGACACATTAGGTGAGGATGAATAGGGTATTTGAAGTAGCGGGTTGCACGAGGACTGAATGGAAATATGGAGCAAGAAATGTGCAGTGGGGGAACATGGAGCACCTGATAGGCTTCTCTATACTAATGCATTTTCAGAGACTTCTTGGCGGACTGGAGAGACGGGCGAGTCTGATGTTGCGGGGAGGCTGTTCCATAGAAAGAGGGCAGCTCGAGTGAAGTCCTGAAGGCGAAAGTTGGGGGGTGCATGTACGAGGAACTGATAGCATCAGATCATTGGCCGAACAAAGTGGTTGGGTGGGATGTACCTGCTAATTAGGGAGGAGATGTAGGCAGCGGCGCAGTTACGGAGAGCTTTGTATGTGAGCACCAGTATAATGAATTGGATTCTAAAGGAAACAGGGAGCCAGTGTAGAGATTGACAGAGAGGTGAGGTGCAGGAGGTGAGGTGTATGAGTCTGGCCCAGGCGTTCATTACAGACTGCAGAGGGAGAATCTGGGATCTCTTAAGGCCAGAGAGAAGACCAGAAGGACAGTAGTCAAGGCAGGTGATAATAAGAGCTTGGATGAGCATTTTAGTAGAGCCTGGATTAAGAAAGGGGTGGATGGGTGCAATGTTTTTTTAGGTGGAAGTAGCAGGATTTGGTTAGAGACTGAATGTGAGGAGTAAAGGATTGATTGGAGTCCAAGAGGACCCTGAGGCAATGGAGCTTGAGAGGTCGAAGTAATGGTGTCACCATTCACCTGAAGGGAAATGGGTGCAGGAATGGATGTTTTAGAGGGAGGGAAGATGAGAAGTTCAGTTTTAGAGAGGTTGAGCTTTAGGAAACGGGAAGTCATCCAGTCGAAGACAACCGATAGGCCGGCAGTAACACGGTCCAACACCGGAGGAGAGAGATCGAGAGAGGAAAGGTAGATTTGGGTGTCACCAGCATAGAGGTGATATTGGAATCCATAGGAAGAGATGAGGTTGTCCAAAGAGGCAGTATAGATCGAGAAGAGTAGGGGACCCAGAACAGAGCCTTCAGGTACCCCAACTGAAAGAGGAACTGGTGGAGAAGAGACACCAGCGAAAGAGACACTGAATGAGCAAAAAGAGAGACAGGAAGAGGACCAGGACAGAGTGATGTCACTGAGGCCAAGTTGACACAGCGTGAGTAGCAGATGAGGGTGATCACCAGTGTCTAATGCAGCGGAAAGGTCAAGAAGAATAAGGAGAGAGAAGTGACCTTCGGTTTCAGAAGCAGCTAAATCATTAGTCACCTTGATCAGAGCCGTCTCAGTGGACGCTGGGACTGAAAGCCAGACTAGTGCGGATCAAGTAGAGTTAGCAGCAAGAAAACTGGTGAGCTGTTTATAGACCAAACGTTCTACGATTTTGGAGGCAAAGGGAAGCAGAGAGACGGGACAGTAGAGGGATGGAGATAGGATCAAGAGATGGCTTTTTAGAATGGGGTGATCAAAGCACGTTTGAATACAGAGGTGAAGATTCCAGAGGAGAGGGAGAGGTTAAAAATATGAGTCAAAGCAGGGACAGTAACTGGTAGGACAGGCCAAATAAGGTGTGAGGGATACGATCAAGTGGACAGGTGGTTGGGTAGGGGGACATAAGCAGTTTGGTTACATCCTCCTCCGAGACTGTAGAAAAGGAAGACATAGTAGAAGAGGGGGCAGGGAGTGAGGGAGTCAGTGGGGTAGAATGGTTAAAGGAGGAGGGCAGTGAATGCAGCAGCATTGTTTGTTTTATATGTAAAAGCATATATTGCCTCTTCTGTAGAACAGAAAAAAATATTTTGCATTTACCTTTTTCATTTTTACACATTACATGGTCATGTTTGGTATCATAGTAAAGACTAGACTCTGACCTTTCCAATGACACCTCACTTAACCTTGTGCGGTGTACAATTCAGGGATGCAGGTTCCAAAGTCCTCCTGTCCCTCCTCACTGCAGCGCCACGGTCTAGGTTGTGAATTAAACAATGTGTTGCTTCACCAGATACACACTTGCTAGCAGTATGGTAAATGAGGTGAGTTAGTGCAGCATCACTGTTCACTTTATAATCATCCCTGTAATGGCACCAGCAAGCTAAAACCTTGTGAGACCCTAGCGGGCACCCACCGTAGAGCAGGCCGCTAGTGCTGTTGCTAGTCCTCAGGATCCTCACACCCCTCCTTTCTCTCACTATAAGTTTACAGGGTCATCCAGACGTGGACCCCTTTCTGTTGTGCCTAGAGGGGTGTCAGCTATACCCTACTGACGAGGCCTAACAAGGCCAAAGCGATCGTCGGGGGTTGCTGCACCTCTTGTGCAGGGATGACGTCCTTGGCAATCAGTACTGGCCACCCTCATTGGGTGAGAGCAGACTGATTTGCATATGGAGCATTCATCCCTGTAATGGCACAAGCAAGCTAAAACCTTTTGAGACCTGAGCAGCCACCCACCGTAGAGCAGGCCACTAGTGCTGTTGCTCGTCCTCAGGATCCTCACCCCCCCCTTTTCTCTCATTTTTTTTTTTTTGAGAAAGGATTTTACCAGGAAGGAAACATTGAGATTTCTCTCGTTTTCAAGTATGTCCTGGGTGGAGAGTCTGTACCGTTAGGTGTCTTTCCCAAGGACACTTACTGGAGAGGTGCTCGTCGGGATCGAACCCATGACTCCACAGGCTCTTTCCATGCAGAGCAGTGATGTTACCTCTACTATAACTGTAAACTAAATAATAGTACCGTGTTAGAAAAAAATAAAAAAAAAGTAATATTTTATTTTTACATAAATCTAACCTGGTGATATTTGGTATCACCGGAAAGGCTATAAGCTGACCCTTTTATTTTTTTTACCCACAGAGCAAGGCGCCCCCTTGTGGCAGGCGCCTGTAGGCAAATGACTACTCTGCCTAATGCCTACTCTGCTTGGGAGTCTCAAAAATTTCATCCAATGTGGAAACCACGATCAGTTATCTACGAGGTATATACAAACTGCTAGTGATAAACTCATATCATACTGGATTTTCATCAAAGTGCACCTAATTGTAATATCATTATATTATTTCTGTGCTGCAAAGCACAATTAATAAACGGTATCCAATTAAGTGGAAAAGTAAATTTTGATACTATAAATTAATTTCATTCATAATAAAGAATTCCTTTTGGATATAAAGAGACTCTGTAAAATTATCTCAAAATAATTATAATATTTAAAAAAAAATTGAACTGTTTTTAACCCCTTCACTATCAACTGATTTAAAAAAAAAAAAACATTGTTAGAAACCAGTGGTTTATTGTAAAATCATTTTTAATTAATTATATAGTAAAACATATTTGGGCATATTCTTATTGTATTTGTTACTGTAAATAACCTATTTAGCCAATAGGTGGCGCCATCTCCTGCCAAATTGCGTGACAGCCGTTTGAGCCATTTTCTTTTTTTCCCCTGCATCAGCTTCTGAATGCACAATGTCAGAGCGTTCATCAGTCAATTTTACACAGTTTTAGCTCTTTGGGGTTTATGCCCATAGGGCTAAAACTTTGGGGCACCTTCTACAGCCCAAAAGCAAACAAAACTTGTTTGAATCTCATTTGCTTTTGGTCTGCAGTTTCGAGATATCTTGAATTGAATTTAAGCAGGCATGGGATAGGCATAAGGATATCCTAAACAAAGGATAAATCCAGGTCAAGTATCCATGTAATTGGGCAGACTAGATGGGCCGAAAGGTTCTTATCTGCCGACATTTTTCTATGTTTCTATATCGGCACACCTGGTGGTGCCTTAGAAGCCTGAGATATCTCGGGACTAGCAAAAAAGAAACATACAATAATTTATGGTACAAGCTTGACACATCCCTGATAATCAGCTTATCTATAACAAATGAGGAACTTTTTTGTTAGTATGAATGTGGGGGTAGACTGTGCATTAACAGATTAGTTCCGAAAATAAATAAACAAAAAAACGAGCCCACATGAAGAATTGTAGGACATGACATTTTCTGAAATCAATGCTTAGTGATTAATATGCTTCTACTTCACATCCTTGGATTTAATCTTTTACCATTTAGTACTTGACATTTGACGTCAATGCCGCATATTGACTGAAGCTTCAAAGTGTCCCAATATGACTATCTATCCATTAATTCTCGTTAACGCACAGTATTTTGTTATGGAAGATGACTTTAGTGAATATGATTGTATCGTCTGGAAGTTTTTTTTATTTCTTTTTCATGCATATGTAGCATTCCCTGGTCCATATATTGTTTTAAGAACATTATTCTTAATGGCAAACTGATCAATAAAATTTCTCAAAAAAGCCTGGAAAGAATTCAGTTAAACTCGTATAACATTTTGGACTGAACATGAGGAGCAAGCTTCTCACACATATAGGGTTAATCCGGGAGAGCCAAACTGGCACCGAAATTGGCGAAATATTGCCAGTGAAATAGTGGCGAATTGCCATTGAAATATGGTGCTGTTCGACGGTAGTGAAATCCCCCATATAGAAGCAATGGTTAATCTATTCAGAGACACCAAACAGCAGTGAAATGTCAGTGAAATGCCCTTATGTTTGGTGGTTTCATTCGGCAGGTTTAATCAGGCGAATCGTATAGGTTTCAATGTTAAAAATATTCCTGTTTTTATTGAATATTTATTCAATAAATATTTATTTTCATTTGCAGCAAAAAGTATTTTTATTTATTTTCTCTTAGGATTTTCTAGGCATTTTTCGGCATTTTTTTTCTTTTTCCTATAACAGACCTTTCTATTACTATTCATAGGAACTTTTGTTAATTCCAGACATTTTTTGTCCAGTAGTTTTTTGCAAACAGCATTTCAATTATGGACACTTTCAATCATTTTTTTTTTGGGGGGGGGGCATGGGGTTTACCCTGTTCATCAACTTGTCGACTTTATCCAGTGGCTGTTTGGCTCTATGTTCGGCGGATATGAAGTATGAACAACCAAATACTTGTTCAAACTCATTTAGATTACAAAGCTGTAAGCAAGACGTCATTCTTGATTGTTTTTAATTGTATTTGTTTTCTTTTTGTTTTTTTAATTTTACATTAGTTTCTCCTGTTTACTCAATTCTTGTAAATGCTTGCAATTTATTTAGTAGCTTAGAAAAACAAAAATATATGAGCCCTGACAGCAAAACCACTATAAAATACAGATAACACTTTAGGGGTTATTCGGAGAGCACCAAAATGTCTCCGACATTTCAGTGCTCTCTCCTTCCCCGCACTTCAGGGAATCAAATACTCTGACCCTGCATTGAATTCAGCATTCACTGCAGGGTCCCTGAAGTGTAGGGAAAAAAGGCCGAACGAATTGGAAAATTGCTCAAAAATCGCCAAAAATCCATCGCTAACCCGCTGACACAATCTAAAAAAATCTGATAAATCCGATGAAGCGCAGAAAACCCGCCAAACGTACTTGACGATCCGCCTCAAAACTGCTGAACATGTCCAAAAAAAGCTGACGATCTGCCGGACACAGCGCTAATAAGCCGCTGGAAAAAGCCAACAATCCGACGAATGGTGTAAAAAAAAAGAAATTGAAACTCAAACTATTTCAAACGCTGTTTGCAAAAAAACTACTGGATGAAAATGTCTGGAATTAACTTATAAGGTCCTATAAATGATAATAAAAAGGTCAGTTACAGAAAAGAAAAATGCTATTTAAAAAAAAAAAAAAATCGGAGAAACCGTTTTTGCCTCAATATAATTATATATAAAATATTCTAAAAAAATTTACTTTTTGTTGCAAATCAAAAAAATAAATGGTTTATTAGGTATCGGATAAAAACGGGAATATTTTTAGCATTGAAACCTATGGGATTCACCTGAATAAACCTGCTGAATGAAACCACTAAACAGCAGGGCAATTCTCTGCTGTTCGGTGTCTCTGAATAGGTTAACCATTACTTCTCTATGGGGGTTTCACTGCTGTCCAACAGACACCTTATTTAGCTGGCAATTTGCCAATATTTGGCAAACTGACAGGTTTGGAATAGCCGAATGGCCCCAAAATTAAACTGTACAGGGAAATTCACCGTTTGGTGCAATTTCGGGGCCAATTCGGCCCTCTCTGAATAACCCTGTTTATGTTATCACTTGTATTATTTTTACAGGGTTATTCAATGAGAATCAAAAAGTCACCGCACGTTCGGTGACTTTTCGTTCGCTTCAATTCGGTGAGATTCGGCGATCCCATTTCAGTGACCCTGCGGTGTATTCTGCAAGCACCACAGGGCCGTCGTAGTGCAGGAAAAGCAGGTGCAAACCTGACGAAACACTCACCGCAAAACCCGGCGAATGCACATTGAAACCAGCAAAAATATCTGGATTAACCCCGCCGAACACGCCGGAGAAACCCGAGCAGCTGCCAATCACAGCGCAGAGCAGCCGTCAGTAAAACCCGACACCGCAGACGAATGGAGTGGGAAAAAAAAAACAGTATGCTTGAATGTTTGTAAAAGTGAGACACTGTTTGCAAACAAACTACTGAGCGAAAATTGCTGAAATTTACATATAAGATCCAATGAATGATAATTAAAAGGGCTGTTACAGAAAAAAGAAAAAACTTTAAAAAAAATCTGAAAAAACTTTTTTGCAACAAAAATCCCGAAAAATGCTTAAAAGATCCTAAAAAAATTCTAGAACTTAAGAAGCTTTTTACTGCAGTATATTATAATCAACGGTTTGTTAGCTATTGCATTAAAACCGGAATATTTCTAACATTGAAACCTATGGGATTCTCCTGAATAAATCTGCCGAATGAAACCACCGAACAGCAGGGCAATTCGGCAACTTTTCACTGCTGGTTTTTGTTCTCTGAATAGACGAAGCATTGCTTCTCTATGGGGATTTCACTGCCCTTGAACAGGCACGAACAGGCACCGTATGTGCAGGCGATTCGCCAACTTTTGATTAACTGCCTGCTCTCTGAATAGCCGAATGGCCAGGAAAGGTAACCGAACGCTGAATTTCACTGTTCGGTTACTTTTCGGCCACAATTCTGAGCTCTTTGAATAACCCTGTGTGTGTTTAGAATTGTTTTTGTCTAGGTCATTATAATTTATAGTAGGTCTATCATTTCATATGTTGATTTTTAGGAATAAAATCTAACAGGGTATTTCAAAGAGATTTGAAAAGTCACCGCACGTTCGGTGACTTTTTGTTCTATTCAATTTGGTTCCTTTTGCCGATCCCATTTCGGTGACCCTGCGGTGTATTCAGCAAGCACCACAGGGTCCCTGAATTGCAGGGAGAGGCTGCCGCAAACCTGACGAAAACTAACTGCAAAACTCACCGAATGCACGCCGAAAACAAGCAAAAACATCTGGATTAACCCGTCGAAAAACCAGAGCAGGAGCTGATCACACGCAGCGAAGCCGCCGGAAAAAGCCGACATCCCAGACAGAGCGACGTGAATAAATTAAGAAAACAGTTTGCATGAATGATTGAAAAGTGAAATGCTGTTTGCAAATAAACTACTGAGCGAAAATGTCTGAAATTTACATAAAAGGTCCAAGGAATGATAATAAAAAAGGGCTGTTACAGAAAAAGTAAGTAAACTTAAAAAAAAAAAAAATCGGACTTTTAGAAAAAAAAAAATCCAGAAAAATGCTTAGAATATGCTAAAAAATCTATAAATAAAGAGACTTTTTGCTGCCGAATTTTATAACGAACGGTTTATTAGATATTTAATTAAAACGGGAATATTTTTAACATTGAAGCCTATGGGATTCTCCTGAATAAACTTGCCGAATTAAACCACCGAATGACAGGGCATTTCGGGAACCTTTCACTGCTGGTTTGTGTTCTCTGAATAGCCGAAGCAGTGCTTTTTATGGGGATTTCACTGCCCTCGAACAGGCACCGAACAGGCACCGTACGTTCAGGCAATTCGCCAGGATTTGGCGAATTGCCTGCTCTCTGGATAGCCGAATGGTCAGGAAAGGTAACCGAACACTGATTTTCAGCGTTCGGTTACCTTTCTCAAGCAATTCGGATCTCTTTGAATAAACCTGTATATATCTGGCTGTGAATGTTTTCTCTTTCACTTCCTAGGCGCTCGCAAAGAAATATGGGAATTGGAAAGGTTATGAAAATAAATTCTCACTCAGCTCGTTTTCCAGCTTTGCTTCCTGTGCCCTTGTCGATTCCTCGCAAATTAGTAAACCCCATTAAGATGCAAATGGACACTGAAATAGTTATATTACCCTATGGAAATTGCAAGGTTAATATACTCACCCAACTGAATAAAATCCCATTAAGTAATGAGTGTCCAGTACTCTGCTATTGAAAAGAACTATGGGTACTGTTACTGTTATTGTATTTATTCACTTGCAACAATCTTAAAGATATCCTAAACTACAGAATGGAGATCTGTACAGCCTTGTACTGTTTAATCTAATTAAATGGATGCAATTAAAGATAATTAGTCATTGCTGCAGCAAATGTTGTGACATGGGTAACCATTCATTAACGCTGGAATTCTTGAGACCCTACAGAATGATCATTGATGTGCAAACAAAAAGCTTCTTTTTTTTTTATTTGTAAAAGTGCTTGTTGTCAATCTGCCATTATTTCACGGTAAGTGAAAAACGCCCAATGTAAAAGATAATCCATTCACTGCTTTGGCATTTTGTGTTTAGTTACGATGACCTGGAATATCAACTGAATTTTCACTTTCAGGGTTATTCAAAGAGAATCAAAGTCACCGCACGTTCGGTGACTTTTTGTTCTCTTCAATTCGGGGCGATTTGGCGATCCCATTTCGGCGACCCTGCGGTGTATTCAGCAAGCACCACAGGGCCGTCGTAGCGCAGGGAAAACCCGCTGAATACTCACCACAAAACCAAGGCGAACGCACACTGAAACCAGCAAAAACATCTGGATTAACCCCACCGGACACGGAGAAACCCGAGCAGCTGCCGATCACAGCGCAGAGCAGCTGCCGGAAAAACCTGACACTGCAGACGAATGGAGTGAAAAAAAAAACAGTATGCTTGAATGTTTGAAAAGTGAAACGCTGTTTGCAAAGAAACTACTGAGCGAAAATGGCTGAAATTTACATATAAGATCCAATGAATGATAATAAAAAGGGTTGTTACAGAAAAAAGAAAAAAACGTTTACATTTTTTTTAAAAAGTAAAAAAATCGGAAAAGCTTTTTTTCCAATAAAAATCCCCAAAAATGCTTAAAAGATCCTAAAATATATATATATAAAGATACTTTTTACTGCAGAATATTATAATAAGCGGTTTATTAGATATTGAATTAAAACAGGAATATTTTTAACATTGAAGCCTATGGGATTCGCCTAAATAAACCTGCCGAATTAAACCACCGAATGGCAGGGCATTTGAGTAACTTTTCACTGCTGGTTTTTGTTCTCTGAATAGACGAAGCATTGCTTCTCTATGGGGATTTCACTGCCCTTGAACAGGCACCATATATGCAGGCAATTCGCCAGCATTTGGCGAACTGCCTGCTCTCTGAATAGCCGAATGGAATTTCAGCGTTCGGTTACCTTCCGCCAGCAATTCGGAGTTCTTTGAATAACCCTGACAGTCTTTTTTGCTCTTCTGGGAAAAATCTATTGAGTACTATAGGGGTTATACTGGAAGAGACAATCTGGCCTCGAAATGGCACCGAACAGTGAATTTTCCCCAATTTTATGGCCATTCAGGTATTCAGTAGGCTTGTGCACCGATTTTTTTTTCGGTTCGATTTTTTCGGATTTTTAAACTTTTCGATTCGGCTCGTTTCGACCGATTTCGGTTTCGATTCGATTCGGTTCGGGTCGTTTTTCGGGTAAATTTTTTCCGGAATATCGACCATTTTTCGTATTTTTGTGTCACTGTGCTTGGTTTTTGTATCGACTTTTCGTGTTTTCGGAAATTTTCGTTTTTCGGAATTGTACATTTTTCGGAATATCGACCATTTTTCGTACTTTTCGTGTCACTTTACTAGTTTAATGTATCGACTTTTCGTTTTTTCCGAAAGTTTTCGTTTTCCGAAAATTTTCGTTTTTTAGAAAATTTTCGTTTTTGGGAAAATTTTCGTTTTTCGGAAAATTTTCGTTTTTCGGAACGTCTGTTCTCCTCGTTTGACACATTTCAAGTCCATTCGAAAAATCCTAAAATATTTCGTTTCGGCTCGGAAAACGTTTCGGATCTGACATTTTCGGATCTAAAATTTTTTGGAAATTTGGCCGCATCCGAAAACACAAATCGAGAAATTTCGTGAAAATTCCGAAATTCCGAAACCCGAAACGCACATCCCTATTCAGAAAGCAGGCAGTTTGCCAAATTGTGGCGAATTGCCAGCGAAATGCGGTGCTTGTTCAATATTACAAATATTCCCATTTTTATTCAATATCTATTAAACCATGTATTCTTTTAATCTGCAGCAAAAAGTCACTTTATTTTTTAGTTTTTTTAGGCATTTTTCAGCTTTTTTTCTAAATAGAGTTTTTTTTTCTGCAACAGACATTTTTATTATTACTTTTAGGACGTTTTATGTCACTTCCAGACATTTTCATCCAATAGATTTTGCAAACAGCAGAAATTTGACACTTTCAATCGTTTTGTTGCTTTTTTTTTTTTACCCCGTCCGTTGGCATGCTGGCTTTTTCCTGCAGGATGGTCAGCGCTGTGTTCGGCCGATTGTTGGCCTTTTTCAGAACTTTTCCGCAGATTTACCATTTGCATTTGCGGTGGATCAAAGGGTATGCTTGGCGGGTTTTCTGCGGCGTTTCAAATCAATCTGAATTTTCAGATTGTATCGACCGCATGGTCGGGGAATTTGATTCGCTGAAGTGTGGGGACGAGAGGGCACCGAAATGTCAAAAAAGTCTTGTTTTATATGCATTTTTTGTTATATTAATTGTGTTATAAACTGAAATTCAGCGAAATTGCATCTGTCTGCCCTTGGGGGTCTTGTTTCAAACTCTTGCATATACTGTTTTCTTTGCAGAGTCAAAATCTAGACGGCTCTGGATCATGTCCTCGATTTAATTCCTTTGAATAAGCATCTTCAACTGATTACAGTTAGAAACATGATTTATCTAAAGAGGTCACTATTAAAGTCTATGTAGATAAATCATTGAACATTTTTCTAATAGATTATAGTCATTTGAAAAGGCTTATCCGAAGGAAGTAAATCGAGGCCCAGGTAAGCTCTCTTTATCTTATGTTTTTGCCCACGGTGTTTGTAGTATTATATTTGTCACAGTACATTTGCAATGTTAATATTATTGGTTACACTTGCCGTAGAAGGTATTTTGTGTGAAAAGTAGGGATGAGCGTTCGGTTCGGATCTGTTCGGAGTTCGATTTGAACATCGCCCGTTCGGCTGTTCGTCGAACTCCAAACATTTCCGCGTGTCTGCCGCATGTTCGCCCACACTGCCACTCTATCAGGGACAGTGTGTATCAGTGAGTTGTAGGAGATTTCTGGGAATTTTAATCTGTGTTGGCACTGTCAGGCTATCAGGGACAGTGTGTATCAGTGAGTTCTACCAGAGTTCAGCAAATTTGAATCGGTCTTGGCACAGCCTGTTATCAGTGTGTATCAGTGAGTTATACCACAGTTCAGCAAATTAGAATCTGTCTTGGCACAACCTGTTATCAGTGTGTATCAGTGAGTTATAACACAGTTCAGCAAATTAGAATCTATTGCCCTTCAACAGGTTGCCCAGCGTGCTTTCTGAAAGGACGTTCAGTGCCGCTGGAGGTTTTGTCACAGACAAAAGAGTGCGTCAATCCACCGACTCTGTAGATCGACTGACATTTATAAAAATGAATCAGTCCTGGATCAGCAGCTATCAATCCCCTGATGCTGATGTAACTGAATAGATCAAGGATCTCTTCTGCATTCCCAAAACCTCCACCACTGCACTCTTCCACAATACCACAGAGGGGTTACGGTGTGAAGGCACTTGCTGCCACCAAAGGTAAAATATTTGGGTGCACTGCCACTGACGTCTATACCAGATTCATATAATTTTAATATTGGACCGCAGGGTCCAACCCTGCACTCTTCCACAATAGCACAGAGGGGTTACTTACGGTGTGAAGGCACTTGCTGCCACCAAAGGCACAATATTTGGGTGCACTGCCACTGATGCCTGTACCAGATTCATATAATTTTAATATTTGACTGCAGGGTTCAACCCTGCACTCTTCCACAATACCACAGAGGGGCACTCTAAAAATCGAACGTTCGGGTCCCATTGACTTACATTGAGTTCGGATCGTGTTCGAGTTCGAACTCGAACCTTTGAAATTGTTCGAGTTCGAAGTTGAACCGAACACGGGGGCGTTCGACTCATCCCTAGTGAAAAGTAGTAGTGTTTTAAGAGACAAGTGCACAGATGATCTTTTTTGGTCACCCTATTGGTATATCAGGTTGTATACCTGCCGTACTCCGTTCTAATACATTACTTTGTACAGAGATGTCTTTGGGCATAAACAAATTCTTTAATCACAAGCAGTACATAAATACAAATATGAATAATATAGTGATTAAGTTAGCGATTTGCACTTGTCTTTGTGCTGTAAGCCGCCAGCTAGCCAAGGGCAGATTAAGGCTAGTGTCAGATGAGCGTCTTTGAAGAGCGGAAAGAATGTCTGTGAGAGTGAATGTTCCTTCCACTCAAAGCCCGTCTGGCCACCTCGCTGAGCGCACACGGAGCAGCTCCGTCAATGCACGTCGTAGCGCTTTGCTGGAGAGGCTTGGATAACGGATGCTTGTTGCGCACGCATTTCGTGCGTGTGCAAAAGCGTGTGACCGGCCCCATTGCAGCATCACAATGCTGCGGCGGACGCCGGTAAGCACATCAGTATGGGCGCACATAGCCAAAAATATTTTAGTTCTTATTTTACATTTGGAGAAGCTCCTGCTTGTAAAAAGACAACGTAGGGGCGTATTCACTGATCTCTGGCATTTGCCGAAGTTGCAAGCACTTTAAAATCACTGCTGTTGCAACACCGACAAAGTGTGGTATTTTACAAAAGTTAAGTCTAAACTGTAGAGAAGAACCTTCACTGTGAAGCTTCTCCTGCAACTGTTTGAATTTAGCTTTTGTGAAACACCTGCGTATGTTGGGGTTGGGACACCAGCTGTTTTTACCTTTGTTTGCAACGTCGGAAAACACCGCTGGTTATAGAATAACCGCTTAACATTTGGGGGCTCAACTTTGGCCCTCCAGATGTTTTCTACATCTTCTACAATACTCAACCACTCATTAGGTAAATAGAGCCTGGTGGGAAATGCAGGGAAGACCGAGATTGAGCACCCCTGCCATAAGAGAATCTGAAAAAGAAAACGTGTGCATAGCATTCTATACAAATTATTTTAAGGACCGTTGCCCATATTTTCTCACAGTTTTTAAGACGTTTAATCCCCATTTATTGATATCACTGAAGCTTCCTAGCTTTCACCTTGATCCTCTCAGGCCTCCAACAAAAGAACCGCCATAACTACCCTACATTATGTAGAAGAGTAATGTAACTAGTTATCCCTCTTTCTTGGTGTTATATATTCAAGTTTCAAATCCACTGGATTTTAGGGATTTAGTCTATGCTGTCACACTGTAGGATCAGCCATAGTCTGATGAAGAGGGTGGTAGCCTTCTCACGGTAAGGAAGTGTGAAGGCATGATGTAATAAAACTACTATAGATTAGCAAGGTGAGTTTATTAGTTTACTGCTGTCACGTTCTTCCTATTATTTGTGGGGATACCACATACAATGGGCGCTGATCCTAATACAAGATAACCAAGCAAGGACCGTTAGGTCTGTTTGATCCTTTCTCGCTTTGGTAAGGATGGAGTAGATGTGTCTCAGGGCTCAGAAATAACTGGATGCAATCACAGGGATGAAGAAAATAGTCTTTTATGAGGATAAACGATGAATGGACAAAAATAATGATATAATCTGTAAATCCAGAGAATAGGTAAACAAAAGTATTCTTGGTCGGTAACAAAGCAGAGGTCGGCAATAAGGGTAGCAGAAGTGTCCATCTGCGGAAACAAGCAGGAGTCAGCAATAAAGGCAGCAGAAGTATCCGTGGTCGTTGAAGAATATGCATATGGTTATGAAGATAACTGGGGAGATTTATCTTGCCATCCTCCACAGTTCCTATGCCCACAACATATACAACAATTGTCCATTAAGTGGTTGGTTGCAGTTGACAACAGGCTCCACCACCTCCCTTACCAATACCAGTATAAAGAGAAACAGACCAGCAATCTTCCAGTTAAAAACAACTATACAATAGTCTTCATGAGTCTGTAAGAAAAACGACCTGATAGTTAAAATGCCGTTTATTGGGCTTACGTAATAAAATAATGTTGATTTTTTTCGTTTTGGAGGAATAATAGACCTTATTTTTTCTTGGAATGACATTACTTTAGCTTAAAAGAACTAAAAATTATTTATTCTGTCTGTTAATTACAAAAATTCAACAAAAAACAACAATAAAAAAATATAATATAGAAAGGAGAGGCTTATTTTTTTAATGTTAATTAAAGCTAACATTTAATACCTCTCAGTCTGTTAAAAAAAAGCAAAAAAAAAAACCCAAATGAAAGATGCACATATTTTTATGCAGGAAAAACGGATAATAAATGGCTTGTGAAATGAACCCAGTGGGGTGGTAAACAAACACAACAGGTGTGGGGAATAGATAGAGCTCTGTGCTCCGTATTGACATTTAACATGGAATACTTCAGTAAAGTGTATATCGAGATATATTATTCACCGTGTGGCAAGCTATTGAATAATTCATTGACGTGAATGTGTTGGTGCTAATCATCTATGATAAACAAATGCATTCTAAACATTGCTTCACTCTACGAAGCAATGAAATAGATATCTATATTTTCGAGGGCTGACGCATAAATCAAAGAAAGCATCGTTACCTTTTTTCCAGAATCTAGATAAGAAGCCAAACATGAGGCTGTTTACTCATCTGAAAAATTCACCTAGAATGCTCCACATTCTACCCTAGATCGGCAGTAATTCTAATTAAAAAAAAACAGACATCCAACTGTTTGATAAATACCAAGCAGAAAATATTTAGGCGCCCTACTAATAAAAGAAGCAAGAACACAAGGGGTGATATATATGCTTTCTTTCAGGGATTGCTAGTTGTAAGCAGAACATAGATTATGATACAATCTCTCTAATGAGTAGCGTGACGGGCAAAAAGACGCATTGCAGTTTAACTAATAAGAGTTGAATTATGTGTTTCATCATTTAATCAAGGAAAAATACACAGACATGTGCCATGTGTTCGCTTGCTTGTTTATTGTTTTAACAAACATAACCCTTTGTTTCCTGGCTATTTCCAGAATATATTGCCAGCACGCTGCCAGGATCAGAGAGACCCCTTCAGGCAAAACCTAAACATGACAAAGCTTAACAGTACACCTGTACTTGTAATGGCCGATAAAACCAAAATTAGCTCAAGACTAGAAGACAGAATAGTTGAAAGCAAGCCTGAGGTCAGGGATATTTAAAGACACGGAGCAGGAAGACAAAGCCAGTGTCAGGATTCCAGAAGTCAGGCAACGCTTCTGGGTCGGTAATGGAAAATCAAAATAGATACAACTGGGTCTGCACAACAAGAACCACAACAGGGCACTGTGGATAAAGGGCATTGCATACTTAAAAGGAAAGGCGTCTGACATCACTATTGTGTGTCGGAATTAACTGAACAAGGCAACCTCCTACATCAAACTGAATGCCAGATGCGGGAAAAATTATGCGTAGCGCAAAGGTGGAGTCATCATCAAAACAATGTGAGGCAACACAGGCAGTGAGATGAAGTTAGAGCCTTTGGCAAATGATGCAAGGGACCAGTATCATTTGGAGAGAATCCCTGACACTTGACAATTCTGAGCACTATATGATTGTCAACTAATATTTAATAAATGGTATCAATCACGTCACCCACCAGCACAGAAATACATCAGCTATGAGCAATCTTTGCTAGAAGGCTCACTGAGCTCAAGTGCTCACACTATGATACCACTGATATTTCTTAGATTTCTGTTTTGAAAACGCCCTATAACAGATCTCTGTACCTCAACTGGGTCACATCTGTAAATGCCGCTCACTTTCCAGATCCCTGTCCTCCCACCAGCAGTCTTTCGTGCCTTCCTCCAGCCCTTAGTTGAAGATTAAGGATGGGCACATTGAAAGTGCGGTGATCGCATTCCCCAGAAATTAGTCAGCACACAGATCTTGAAAATAGCAGATTGTGAGGATAAACAGGGAATTCAGAGTATGCAGTATCTGATAATGAGACAGTGTTTTCCAAACAAGATAGACTAACAAAGACCACTCAAACCTTTAACAGATTTAAACATATTCTAGATAAAAGGCGAATATCCATACGGCGCATCTAGTACAATTAATATGTTAATAAATCAATGGATATGTAAAATCCATAAAATCTATTAAAAAACTCATAAACCGTAGCAGTAAAAAATGTATTAAAAATATATATTATTAAGTCAATTAGGTGCATAGAGTAAAGTCCAGGTCAAATGTGCAAATAGTGCAAAAAAAGTGCTCAAATATATATTGATGGAATACTCAAAAAATGATGATGAAAAATGATGTGCTGATCTTCTTATAAGTGCTGGTGCTGAATCCTCATATCCGCCAGTAATCCTCAAAAAAAGCACATCACAAGAAAGGATAATAGTGCAGACAGTCAAAATAGAATAGGCTCGAATTATAACCAAAATCCAAACCACTCACATTTATAGGAGCCCACAAGGTCCCGGCTCGAGGAAAAACAGCCTGCGGCCAAATATAGGGTGGCACTTCCCTTCTTTCTGTTCGTACTGGAGACTAAAAATAGAAAGAATCGGGAGACGGCACTCCCATAGCGTAATGCTGCGTATATGTGAAAATGTGATAAAGGAAAAGATGAAGCACACTCACCGATTTTAGAGCCTCGTAATGTCAGGCTCAATCTATGTCGCTCTGGGTCCTCTTAAGGTGGGAACCCAAACCTCTTTGCCTCCGCGGTGATGGATCCAAGATTCCAAGGAGAAAAAAAGGGGCCGGAGAAAGGTGGCAAATATTGGGAAAATTTAATGGATAAATAAAATAAAATACAGGACAGAATCTACCGAGACGCGTTTCGGCTTAAAAAGCCTTCCTCAGTCGGTATAAAGGTAAATGTCCATAAAAAAGTCAGTATAACATACAAAGTAAAGGTGTCCTCTTTTATAGTGCATCAGAATAGTATCTCTTCCTACTTCTGGTCAGTTGACTTCCGATCGTTCGGATTTTACCCAGTAATGCTTTGCGATACGAAATGGCGGCGAAAACAATACGAACGACTGGCCGGTCGTAATGGCTATTAAAAGTCGATGTTGGTCGAAAAAAGTATAGAAAACAGCCAGAAGGGGTTTAATTAACAAAAAATACGAAAATTTAGCAATGTTCGTTCATATGGTTAATAATTAAAAACCGGATGTAAATAAAAGGGGTTCGACCAATTGCGGTATTTCGGTTCTAATTACATGACAATATATAGATCTTAATTTTCGTGTAAACAGATACGAAAAATAGTGATGGATACAATAAGAAAACAATCATAATGTTTATAAATCCGAAATTATGTAGGAAACGGATAATGGTCGAGCATATAGCATACGATCAGAAAAATCGGGCGGAATTAGAATCGGGCGGAAATGAAAAATACCCAGTGGGGCCTTGCGGCCACTTTCAGTTTCGATTTGGGTCTATCAGAAACCGGAAGTAAACAAATGGATTTTTACCTAATGGTAACTTTTCGTTTCGGATTATGTGATAATACATGGATCTTAATATTCGTATAAACAAATATACGATGGAAATGTAATAAAAATTTAGTCATAATGTTTATACATCTGAAACGAATAGTGTATAATGGAGGAATAAAAGGATCGGACGAAAATGGGAAAATTACCCAAAGGGGTCTTGGGGTCGTTTTAAGTTACGATTTTCGTCCATATATAAATTAAGATCCGAATGATAAATGAACGAAAATATAATATATACGAAACGCATAAGAAAAAACAGACAGCATTTCTGCTACATCAATTTAAGGGATGGAAAATGGTATAAGGGAGATTTTACCTAGTGGAAACTTGCAGCATATGGAAAGAAGCTATGAACAGCCTAACAAACATTAAACCAATGCATTAGGCAGGATATAATAACGATTTTAAAATAGAGTAAAATTAATTGAAATGTATAAAATTGGGGGATGCATCAAAAAATGATCTATTTATCTAATAAGGCCTTTATATAGATCAAGGCAGAAATAGGGAGAGAGTTATGAAGAGCAAGAAGGTAATTTATAAAATATAAATTAATGGATGATAAAACAGCCAAAAAATAGGAGGTTAGTAGTATAAGTCATGGACTAAAAAGGAGAGCCGGTTAAAATGGATAGATTAAGAATAATGCTTAAAATGGGTCTAATAATAAAAATGGGGAAGGGGGTAAAGGAGGGCTAATCATTAAGGAAATGGCACAGCTCAAAATCAGCATTAAGACCGTGGGGTTGGAGCGTATTCATTAAAAAAATCCACCTCATTTCTTCTTTTCCTAGTCGTGTTTCCAGGCTTCCTCCTCTCCAGAAAGGTTCCAACTTCTGAACTGCCATAAATTGGAGTCCCTCTGGATTCTGACCATGTTTTAATTTAAAATGTAATGATACGCTGTGTTTGTCAAACCCTTTTTTTATGTTTCTTATATGTTCTTGTATGCGTATATACCTTTATACCGACTGAGGAAGGCTTTTTAAGCCGAAACGCGTCTCGGTAGATTCTGTCCTGTATTTTATTTTATTTATCCATTAAAATTTTCCCAATATTTGCCACCTTCTCTCCGGCCCCTTTTTTTCTCCTTGGAATCTTGGATCCATCACCGCGGAGGCAAAGAGGTTTGGGTTCCCACCTTAAGAGGACCCAGAGCGACATAGATTGAGCCTGACATTACGAGGCTCTAAAATCGGTGAGTGTGCTTCATCTTTTCCTTTATCACATTTTCACATATACGCAGCATTACGCTATGGGAGTGCCGTCTCCCGATTCTTTCTATTTTTAGTCTCCAGTACGAACAGAAAGAAGGGAAGTGCCACCCTATATTTTGGCCGCAGTGTTTTTCCTCGAGCCGGGACCTTGTGGGCTCTATAAATGTGAGTGGTTTGGATTTTGGTTATAATTCGAGCCTATTCTATTTTGACTGTCTGCACTATTATCCTTTCTTGTGATGTGCTTTTTTTGAGGATTACTGGCGGATATGAGGATTCAGCACCAGCACATTATAAGAAGATCAGCACATCATTTTTCATCATCATTTTTTGAGTATTCCATCAATATATATTTGAGCACTTTTTTTTGCACTATTTGCACATTTGACCTGGACTTTACTCTATGCACCTAATTGACTTAATAATATATATTTTTAATACATTTTTTACTGCTACGGTTTATGAGTTTTTTAATAGATTTTATGGATTTTACATATCCATTGATTTATTAACATATTAATTGTACTAGATGCGCCGTATGGATATTCGCCTTTTATCTTGTATTCTGACACATATTTTGGTTGTTTTTTATGTGTTTTTACCATACTCTAGGCAGCATTGACTATTTATTAGCACTACACCCTGCACTTTAAATTAATTTATAAATAGGCGCCCACACTGTATAGTGTATATTTATATATACACACTTTTTGCTTTAAACATATTCTAGATAGAGGGAGTTGGAAAGGACTACAGCCTTAGACCCACAGTAATCCTATTAGCAGATAGTAACAAATAAACATAGACAATAATGATAATAACAATAACAGTATTCATGACTATTTTTTTTACCTTCTTTTGGATCAACAGCAGTAGGTGATGTGTGAGAAGCTGAACCTGATGGACGCATGTCTTTTTTCAGCCTATGTAACTATGTATGCGTAGCACAGATGACACAAACACCCTGCACTTAGAATTATATGTACAAGGTGACTTCAACATAAGCGATGGCAGGGAAACAATATAAATCATCAAGCCTGCACCTCCCAAATGCATCTCTAGGTCCATGTGCCCCAAGTTCGAAGTGACTCTAGTCAAACTACCTATTCCTGGGCCTCCACCAGAAACCATTGGTCAATTGTCATGGATGTCTGGAGGCCTGTCCTTGGCTATATACTGTACACTCGCTCAGAGCTCCTCACTGCCAATGATCTAATGCTATCAGCTTCATGTACCCACACCCCTAACTCCTGCCTTCAAGACTTCTCCCGAGCAGCCCCCTTTCTTTGGAACTCCCTCCCTCGCTACATCAGACTCTCCCCGTCTCTCCAGTCCTTCATGACGTCTCTGAAAGCACATTACTTTAGAGAAGCCTATCAGCTCACTCCATAATCCCCCTCTGTTCATCTCCTACTGCATCTTCCCACATAGCCCACATGCAGCCCACTGCTTCAAATTCTGTATTAACCCTTGTGACGGAACAGCCACGACAATGTTTATTTGCATTTAATTTTCTTACATTTGATTGCCCTGTATTTAGGGTAGAGTGTTGTGTAAAATACTGTGCTTTTTTTCCCCTTGTGTAATCTGTAACCATTTGCCCTGCTTCCACCCACTCCACCAGATCTGGCTTCAACCAGAACTCCTCACCAGTTTCCATTGATAGGAGACCAGGGTGTGTGTGTGTGTGGGGGAGGCTTTGAGAGGATCTGGAGGAAGGAAATGCAGAGGCGTGTTCGGATGTTTGAATTTCTAACTGAAAACCTCTGAATGAAGGCATTCTTAGTTTTGGTGTTCAAGCGGCAAGGATTGATCCCACAGTCTATGTGTCGTCTATTCTGTGGGGGTACAATCACCTCCTGGTTCAGCAGAAAGGGGCGCCTGGGGTATCAGGATCTATTACAACCCTCACCTAGTCTGTCACCCCTATCCTCTTAGACTGTAAGCTCTTGAGCAGGGTCCTCCCTCCTACTGTACTCTGTGTTGAACCTGTATGTATATTTATTATTCTGCCTCCCATTGCAGAGCACTACGGAACTTGTTATCACTGTATAAAAACTTGTAACTGCAACTGGATTGAGCAAACTACAGGTGGGCTTAATGTTCAAAGTAAACAAAAAGCATAAGTGAAAAGTGATTTTTTAAAAATAGCATGGGTGATAAGAATCAAACATGAAGGAAAAGGGAATCACAAAGGTATCCAAGAGGTAGTGCATGTGGAAGTAAAAAAAACAAAGATGTGTGTGAATACGAACACAACAATCTGAAATAATAAATATATGATCTACAATACTAAATGATCAGAGAAAGGTATAAAATAATTATCTTTTTAATTCCCTATATATGAAAGATTCCCTTAGTTAACATGTCCCCATTAGTCCAGTTTAAAATGTTTTGTTAGCAACTCTCAGGAATGTGGGATGATATGACTCAAAAAGCCCCCCCTTCTCTGAATATATGTCATCCTTATTACATATTCACAAAATATGTGTGTATATAGGTGTAACGATAGTTATGAGCAAATAGATTTTGTATACAGTTTCTAGAAAATGTTTATATATACATATCAGATCAATAGTGGAACCAGCACTCCATCAGTTCCTTGATGAAAGTCATTGCATAAATTAAACATTGATCCTGTGATTCAATAAATTACAACGATTTGGGAAGACCCTGGAGTGCTGGTTCGGTTACTGATATGCCATTTTTTTGCTTATTTCGACTATTTCATGACAACGTGTAATGTGGGTATATGGGCCTTAGGTGTGTCTTATCACAAAGCAAGAAACACATTTTCTTGATCACTTTCCTAATGTCACAGATAAAATGGACATTATTAGCCATCTAGAAACAAGAACAATGATGCAGAGACACGTGAGACGGCAATCAATTACAATATAGCTATGTTTTTCCAATGCATTTTTGCTCCTAAGGGGCTCACAGGGCTGACATCAGAAACCTTGGGGCCCCTTACCGAACCACTAGCCAGGACTTTCCTTCCAGTTGCCCTTTTGTAAACTAATTAAAAATAAAACATTTTGGCGCTTCTGCTTACCATATTTTACAGAGAGTGTGCTAAATCCCTGGTGGTCCAGCAAGAGGTTAATAAGTGTTTCCTTTTGGGAGGGTGTTCGGTCTCAGTGCAGAACATACTAATCACAAACACATTGATGAGTAAAAGATCTCTTACTGGCCCTAGTTGCTGTGGCCAACCAGAAAATGTGTTGGTATCTTGGTGGGCCAGTCCTGGGTGGCATGAAGGGACCCTTCCACCTTTGCCACTTAGACAAGCTGAACAGGTTTTGACACGAGCCAGGCCCCCCTAGAGTTACAGGGCCCTTGAACTTAGGCTGCCCCCCCATGGCAAACCCTGGGGCATGGTTTTCTTCAAAATAGATTTGGTTCAAATGTGTTTCTCTGGAATTAGTGATCTAGGACAGCAGTTCTACGGAGTAGAACACATTTGATATAAAAATGTATGCTTAGGATTGCACAGCATCAACAAAAGAATTCTGATGCAAATTCCTCATGATGGGGCAATTAACTAAATTTGTGTCAAAAACCAATATAGTGCAACTTTTTCAAATGAACCTTTTCACTCTATGGTATTTATATCACATTACCCCTTTGCCCTCTAGCAAAACATTCCGCTCACGTGCCATTCAGTTTAATGATTTTTAGGCACAGCTACTGCAGATTTATTTTCTATAAATCCATTGGGTCGTGGCACTGGTTTATGGAAGACAACATGGTAGTGAAGGATTGAATTGAAACCAGAGGCACAAGCAGCTCCTTACCCCAGTATCCCTTCCCCATGGCCTGCAGGCGAGTGGATAAACCAGAGCAAGTGGGCATTTTGACCTCCTCTGGTTTAAACTCTCAGCAGTTTGCAGTTTGGGGGTTACAAGCGTGAACTGGATAGAGTTTGCATGCAGATTTTTTTTCTTCTTAATTTTAAGTTTGTCCCCAAAAATGTTTAGATAACCTAAATTCACTAAATAGATTTAGTTGGGCCTTTGATTCCGTGCATCCACCATTCAAATGTAATATTCTGATTTGATTTTTTTTTTTTGTGCAGTAAATGAGCTTGTGCACATGCTGCATAGGCTTATTATCTCACAATTAATTAATTCATTAAAACTTTATTGTCAGGATCAGTACCGGAGGGGTACCAGCTTTGCTGGTATGAGCCCAGTATGCAGTGATATCTATGCATATCTATAATAGTATCTAATCTATGAATACACACACTTGAGGGAAAGAGTGGAGGCAGAAACAGGAGAGCCAGCGAGCTAGGAAGATGTACAAGGTTTGGAAAGGCTGACCAGGCTGGATGATGAGAAAGGTTACCAGGAGGACAGGAGAATCTAGGAGAGGATACTATGAACTTGAAGACACTGAGGGATCCAACAGGAAGGTAGGAGCAGGGGTACAGCAACACAGCTGAAGGGGAATCCAAGCATGGTACAAAATGGTTGATCAGGTAGCGTGGTCAGGTTGGATTCCATGTCTTTAACAGGAGGAATCAGGTATTGGTCTTTACTATGTCTTCCAACCCTAGACGACTCTGGTCCACTGTCAAATATCTCCTCTACCCACCCGCATCTCCCCCCTCTAGTGCCTTTAGCACTCAGAACCTGGCAGATTACTTCTTAAATAAAACTCTCACTTTGAGAAGCAACATCCTGACACAAAACAGTATTCCACCACCTCCACTCCCAGACACCTGCTCTGCTACCCTCTGCTGCTTCTTTCCAGCCACTGAGGAGGAGACCAATTCCTTACAGTCTTCCTCACATCTAATATCTCCACTCTCCTCCTCCTTCACCCCTGCTCTCAAACACATCTATCTCTCTCCACCGGGTCCTTCCCACCCGCCTTCAAACATGGACCCTATACTAAAGAAACTCTCCCTCGATCCTAACTCTCCATCCAACTACTGTCCTGTATCTCTGCTTCCGTTCACCTCTAAACGCTTGGAAAAACTAGTTTTCAACTGCCTCACCCTCTTCCAGTCCTCTAATTCTCTACTCGACCCCCTGCAATCAGGCTTCCGTCCCCTACACTCAACTGAAACTGCCCTCACCAAAGTCACCAACGACCTTCTAACTGCTAAAAACCACGGCCACTGTTTTGTTTGTAGTCGCCTATCTCTGAGCATTCCTGTAGCCACCCCGTTTGAGTGACTGGTAATGAGAAGTTCGAGCACGGCTGGAGCGATCTCCCAGTTGTACGCTCTCCTCCTCCACACGTCTCTTGATCACCCATGCTCATATCAGCGTTATGGAAGACAGATTTAGGACGTCTTATACCTCGGGAGGAGTGGGAGGCGTTAACGGAGAACTCTATGGGGATTACGACTTGTACCATGGTAAAAGAGAATTGCTATAATCTACTTTCCAGGTGGCACCTAGACCCGGTCAGGATGCAAAGAATCTATCCTATGCTGACCGGCTTATGCACTAGGGGTTGTGGCCAACGTGGAACTTTTTATTGTATGTGGTGGGAGTGTGGGTTGGGAACCATTTTGTGGTCTTCAATTTTTGCATTGATTTCACGTGCTCTGGGTATGCAAATAGTCCCCCGACCCCACCTTGGCCCTACTCAATAGCCTGTCCTGGCATCATGGATTATCCCGTCCTTCCCTCAGATTGGTTCATCGTGTGTGTACGGGTGCTCGCATATACATAGCACGTTCGTGGAAATTGACCCTCCCTTCCGTACCGGAGGTAGTTGCGAAGGTGTGGTACATTTACAAGATGGAACGTTTGACAGCGCAACTGCATGACACTCTTCCGCAGTATACTAAGATCTGGGAGCCATGGCTCGCGACTCAGACTATCCCGTAAACTGATCTAGATATGGTAGACCGAGAGACCTTGATTTTATTTATTTTTGTGTGTATATTTTTCAACTCTTATAATTTTTCTAATTTTTGCTTTTCCCTCTTTTTTTTATTTATTTTTATTATTTTTTTATTTTTATTTTTTTTATTGTTATTGCTGTTCTGCAATAGTTATGCATATCATTTCAAGGCTCTGTTTTGCCTCAAGGATAAGAATCTGACTTTGCTCTCTCACTGTATTTGATTGTCTTGCTACAGCTTCCTTGAGAGGACGTTTCGCTTTATGTGCTTCCTTTGGAGCCTTATTGCTGTATTATTGAAAAAACAATAAAATTGTGTTATTAAAAAAAAACACGGCCACTATTCTATTCTCATCCTGCTTGACCTCTCGGCAGCTTTTGACACTGTCGACCACCCCTCCTTCTACAGACTCTCAGCTCTCTTGGTCTTTGTGACACTGTACTCTCTTGGATTGACTCTTATCTGTCTGACAGGTCCTTCTCTGTGTCTTTTGCTGCTAACTCCTCCTTTTGTCAGGGTGACACCTGGCATTCGCTGTGGTGGGACCCATGTTCAGGTGGTTAGAGCCCTTTAGGCAGGAATATTCTGGAGGTACCTGGGAGTAAGCTGACTGAGGCAGGTCTGAGTCCAGGGCGCGGTACAAAGGGGTAAACCAGGGAGGATAGTCAGGATGGTCCGTGATCAGTGGCTGGCAGCAAGGAGGCAAGGTCGGTGGGTCAAGCAGGATCTGGTACATGGTGGTCAGTATAAACATAAAGGCATGTCTGGATAACACAGGGGTTGACTTGTCAATGCAAAGCCAAGTTGCAGGAGTGGGAGTTGATCGTTTATTGACAGACAAGGGGGTGTGGTGTATGTTTGTGGTTTGTGTTTAACTGTTAACCCTCTTGAGTGCTGAACAGGTCTGAGGCAGCACTTTTCAAGTATGCATACATGCAGAGCAGGTTCTCGCGCACATACAGGTACTGATCCCTGACACCTTTTCAATGCCTTTATCAGTTGGTGTACCTCAAAGCTCTGTCCTAGGTCCTCTGCTCTTCTCTATTACACCTCCTCCCTCGGCAAAATCATTAACAGCTTTGGCTATAATTACCACTTCTAGCTGATGATACTCAGATCTACCTCTCTACCCCTGATCTCTCTTCTCCTGTCTTTTCCAAAGTCAGCAACTGTTTTTCTGGGAAGCTACCACCCTACCTGAATAGGCTGCTTCCCTCAGCAGTTCCCTCATCCTATAACCTCTGATCCAGGACCAGCACCTTACTTGCAATACCACAATACAAAAAGAAAGTGTCTAGGTCCTCATTTATCTACAGAGCACCACAATTATGGAATAACCTCCCAGACGCCATCAAATCTTCCCCCAGTCTAAAGTCCCTTAAGAGCTCCATATTAACATACCTCAATAAGAAATGCACCTGTAAACATGTAACATAGTGACTATATTTTCTACATATTTATTCTCTGTTAATCTGTATATTTGTTTTGTGTTAATTGCTTACATTTTACTACTTTGTATTTCTGTAACCATGTTCTGCAACCCAGGACATACTTGAAAACGAGAGAAATCTCAATGTATCCTTCCTGGTAAAATCCTTTATAAATAAATAAAAATAAATAAATAAATCTGGCATTTCCTCCTGGATGGCCTCTCACCACCTAAATATCAACACGTGGAAGACTGAGCTCCTACTAATACCTCCCTACTTCCCTCTAATACCTCCCCACCTCCTGACTTCTCTATCATGGTCTATGGTATCACTATCTCCCCATCAAACCAGGTTCGCTGTCTTGGAGTTAGACTTGACTCTGCGCTTTCCTTCATCCCACACATTCAGTCTCTTTCCTCCTCCTGCCGCTACCAACTATGTAATATTTCAAGAATTCGGCCATTTCTTACCACTGACACCACAAAGCAACTCATCCACGCCCTTGTAATCTCCTGACTTTACTATTGCAATAATCTTCTCGCTGGCCTCCCACTCTCCCACCTCGCCCCCTTTTAATCCATTCTGAATGCCTCTGCCAGGCTCATCCACCTCACCCGCTGCTCTGTTTCTGTTGCACCTCTCCGCGAGTCTCTTCACTGGCCCCCATCCACTGCAGAATTAAATTTAAAATCCTTATCCTGACCTACAAAGCTCTAACTTGGCTCCCTACTACCTGTCCTTACTAATCGCCAAATACACCCCAGCCCGCTCCCTAAGATCAAACAGTGACTTGCGCCTATCTTCTCCCCGTATCACCTCTTCCCATGATAGACTGCAGGATTTCTCATGCGCAGCTCCCATCCTCTGGAATGTTTTCCCTAATACTGTCAGACTTTCCCCTAGTTTCTCTTCCTTCAAACACTCCCTTAAGACATTCCTATTTAGGGAAGCCTACCACCCAACTCACTGTCGCAACCAGTCCATCACTCTCACCTTGCAGTCTCCTCCTGCTGTTTCCACCCCATAACCCTTCTAGAATGCAAGTTCCCATGGGAATAGGGCGTTTGTTTACTCCTGTACTGGTTTTTTAAAATGTTGTTCAATGTATTGTAACCCTGTCTATATTGTTCCCATTGTACAGCGCTGCGGAATATGCTGACACTTTATAAATAAAGAATAATAATAATAATACTCTAGGAGTGTCAGGGTTGGGGATGGTACCAGGGTGGCACCGGGGTTGAGGGGAATATGAGCCCAGCGTGCAGTGGTCTGCACAGATAAACAGGTGGATATGGGTAAAGGACGGTGGATGGATACGGTGACTAACCAGGTAGAATGCAGAAGGATGTTGGGAATGATGGATATGGTTGCAGGAGCCAGAAATGGGGAATCAGGAACAGGTATCAGAGCAGCAATACAAAGTAGCGGTGTTCACTCTTTGAGAGCATAAGCTGTAATGAACCAGCAATGTTAATTGTGGGGCAGAGCCCTTTATTCTGTGAGTCACATGTGTTTTGGTGCTTAACTGTTACATTGCTGGATGCTGATTGCTGGTTACAGGTTACAGGGCAGGAGCAGTACAGGACGTGTACCACCGGGAGGGGGGGTGTCAGGATGGTTGCAGCCATGGGGCATGACAGTATCTCCCCCTTCATGGTCACACACCGGGTGACCAAGACATAGAACTGTCCATGGAGTCACTCCAGTGGGTGACAGGACCAAAAGTCATCGCACCACTGGAGGGTGGAATGGTGGTCAGGAGTAGTGGTGCTGGCTTGGGCACGGTCCCTTTATTCTGTGAGTCATGTGTGTTTGTGATTTAACTGTTGCATTGCTGGATGAGCTGGTTGCTGGATACAGGTTACAGGGCAGGAACAGTACAGGGAGTGTACCACCATCAAGATGGTTGCAGCCATGGGGCATGACAGTACCTCCCCCTTCACGTTCACACACCGGGTGACCAAGGCCATAGAACTATCCATGGAGTCACTCCAGCGGGTGACAGGACCAGAAGTCATTGCACCACTGGAGGGTGGAATGGAGGTGAGGGGTGGTGGTGCTGGCTTGGACACGGGCCCTTCTCTGACGTCTTCGCACCATGGTTTTGGTTTTCTTCTGGTCAATAGATACCTCAGGAATGAGAGTGCCCATGTACCCAAATGGCACCAAGGTGGGTACAGCAAAGCATCCCTGCACAGTATAGGAACCTGGATCCTCAAATGAGGGGTCTGGACAAACAGGAGTGTTTGGAGCATCTGGCTTTGGCGACAGAGGGAGATAGATAGGAGGCAGAGTCACCAGCGAACCTAGTGCCCACATAGGAAGATGGCATTGAGGCAGGCATCTCCTCCATTCCTCCCAGTTCCCATTCTGGATCGGGTCCATCACTAAGGTATCAGACCCCAAAGACTCCGTATGTTGACCTGGGGGTCCTTTGGAGCGTCGGGCTGTCTGTCGCGATAAAGTTCTCCTCGGAGGCAACGATGTCTTCTGGGTCACATTCAAACAGGGAAGCAGACCAGGAAGACAGTGGTGGATCTTGCTGGTTGGGAGTGAAGGGAGTTGTAAGTGCCATCATGGAGTTCTTGATCTCCTGAGCTTTCTTCAGGCTGGCTATCATAAATTGCTTGAAAGGGGTCTGTGTCATGGACATGATCTTCATAGGGGTTGGTATATCTGACTTCACAGGTACAGTGGGTTCTACATCCATAGGAAGGAAAAGTTCTGATTCTGTTCGTACAAAGATTTCAGTGTCCATAGGACTTTCAGACTCGTTATCAGAGATGGACTCAGCTACACCCTGTTCTTGGGCACAGATCTTCTGGGGACAGGTCTGAGTGCAGGGGGTTTTCGGGGTGCAGGTTTGGGTGCAGGGGGTTTTCTGGGTGCAGACTTGGGTGCAATTGCTCGTACAGCAGGTCACTCTGGAGCAGGCTTAGACACAGTGGCTGTAGCAGGCCTGGAAGCCTGGGGCTGCTTCAGAGGTCTACGCACCTGAGTGTGCTTGGGAGTTGCATCAGGCTTAGAAACAGTGGTTTGCTGATTGAAAGCAGCAGTACGTTTCTGGGGTCTTACTGGGCATTTTTCGAGCCAGTGGGTGGAGTCCCCACAGTACAGGCACAGGTTGGCAGTCTGTCTCCTGGCACGTTCTTCGGGAGACAGGGGGTCTCTGTGCTTGCTTGCTTGCTGGAGGAACACATTCCTTAGGCGATATGCCCCAACTGCCTTGCAGCAACTTAATCAGAAAATCAGCCAGGTTATTGAAAAGTTCCTGGAAGGTCTTTTTTAGCAGGTCCATCATAAGATGCAGCACTGCAGGCGCGATGACGTCATTTACGTTGGGAGGAGCTTGACTTCAGCGTCTGAGGACGCTAAAGTCAGAACGCCGCAGGACCCCGGACAGAGAGGTGAGTATCTCCGCAAAGCTGATGACGTGTGGGACACGTCCTCCTCAGCATACAGCGAGAGTAACTGAGGATGTGTCCCACACGTTGTCAGCAGTGAAGGGGTTTAAAACATCTTTTTCTTAAACTTTTTGTCCTTGATTCCTGTCCCCCAGGGCACTACCCGGACCCGGATATTGTTTTTAAATGTTTCTATACATCCTAGAAATCCACCACTTCACGGGCAGGTTATGGGGACCTCCTAGGCATGATATTTGAAGGAATTTTTCATTTTTATTTTTAACCCTTATTTCATGGAAAACTCACTGTCCCTTCAAAAACGTTTTTTTTTTACTTTTTGTCCTTGTTTCCTGTCCCCCAGGGCACTACCCGGACCCCCATACACCTTTTATGGAAAATATCTAGCATATATGCCCTCTTGGAGGGCACTCTAAAAATCGAACTTTGAGTCCCATTGGCTTGTATTGAGTTCGTGTTCGTTTTCGAGTTCGAATTCGAACTTTTGAAAAGTTCAAGTTCGAATGCGAACCGAACTCGGGGGTGTTCTGCTCATCCCTATTGGCTATGGGTGGCGGAGGGTGGATGGATATGGTGACTAACCAGGTAGAATGCAGAAGGATGTTGGGAATGATGGATATGGTTGCAAGAGCCCGAAATGGGGAATCAGGAACATGTATCAGAGCAGCAATACAAAGTAGCGGTGTTCAATCTTTGAGAGCATAAGCTGTAATGAACCAGCAATGTTAATTGTGGGGCAGAGCCCTTTATTCTGTGAGTCACGTGTGTTTTGGTGCTTAACTGTTATATTGCTGGATGCTGATTGCTGGTTACAGGTTACAGGTTACAGGGCAGAAGCAGTACAGGACGTGTACCACCAGGGGGGGTGCCAGGATGGTTGCAGCCATGGGGCATGACAAGGAGTAACTGAGCAACTATGCTGAAGCCCTGAGGAAAGGGAGGTCTGGTCCTTTATTCAGGTCTGGTCATGTGGGTAGGTGTGTTTCTGAATTAACTGGTTGTGTTCTGGAAAACCAGTGCTGGCTGAGCAAGGCTGACGAGTAAGGTATGAAGGGTGCTGCCTTCATGAACAGACACAGTCCCATCCGTGGTTGGGGCATGGCAGGGCATGACATCTATGTATTGGCAACACGTAAGGAGATAACCAAGACAGCAGGTGAGCTGACAGAAAGCCCGTTAGCTTCAGAACACCATGGCCTGAAAAGAAAAGGAGGGGGGGTATATTTTACCTGCAAAATGATTGTATTACAAAGAAAATGTTTTGTCCAAATTTTGAACAAAAAAAAAATCAACATCCCGATGTAGAGCAGATGAGGTCAAATGTAATTTTTGGATGAATCAATAATTGAGAACCACATTTTTGGCCTGTGCACATACCTACTGGGAACCTTTAACTGGGAGGGGACACATAAGGTAAAAAAAATCTGTCTAGGTTGGAATAGGAGAACAAATAAATGAAAATTCCAAAGACAAACCTGTGATATGTATCACAAGATGCCTATTGCACCTTAGAGGGCCGTTTTGATAAAAAAAAGTCCTCTTTCAATAGAGCACGTCACATTGTGACGGCCCCACAATAGTTATATATGGAGAAAAAAAACTTTTAATTCAAAATCTCAAGATGAAGTAGGAATTTGTTAATAACGTATAATTATAACTATTTTAGAGTGTTGGCTCACACCACAATAATTACTGTGCGGAAAATAGACCTTCATCAGGACCACCCTTATTATTTGATGGTATCTGCGGGAAAATTGTCTCCATTTTTACTTTTAAACAATTTAAAAAAAAAATTATTTCCACTATTTTCCAATCTCTACAAAAATATAGAAAAAAATACCAATTACAAATATTATTCATTAAGAACACAAGTTTTTGTCTGAACTGTATCTCCTTGAAAGATGGTTTAAGTGAAATATCAATGTTTTCGTGCATTGTAATTGTGAGCAAATTTTACTATTCATGCAGTACCAAAAATAATTTTCTTGATAGGGGGGAATCATGTTTGCCGGCGCAGTGGGAGTGCACAGTTTTATGTCTGTATTCAGTTTCAGTATATAGAAGGCATGGCCCAACAAGGCTGAAACGATTGTTGGGGGTTGCTGCATCTCTCGTGCAGGGATGACGTCCTTGGCATTCAGTACTGGCCACCCTGTCTGGGTGAGAGCAGGCTGATTTGCATATGGAGCATTCGTCCCTGTAATAGCACAATCGAGCAAAAACCCTGTGAGACCTGAGCGGGCCCCACCGTAGAGCAGGCCACTAGTGCCGTTGCTCGTCCTCAGGACCCTCACAAACCACTTTTTTCTCACTATCAGTATATAGAAGCCATATAAACCCCTCATTATATCCCCACTTCCTCCTTCTGTTTACTTAACTACACACATTCTTCCTCTTATTTCATGATATTCCCCAATTCCTGATTACCAGGGGCCATATTCCAACTGAGCCATTAATTGCTCCTTACCGTTGTATACCTTGTATTCCAATCCTGGTGTAAACTTACCCACAGCTATTGAAAACCAAGCAACTGCATAGACAAACAAATAGTTCCCAGTGTTCTACTGACATGATGTGACCCCACATCCACCAGTTCGAGCACAGCTCGTTAAATATTCACACCTGATGCCATAAAGTCCCATGAACCCAGGAGCCCATAACAGCGGCAGTGTGCACCAGTGACTCAGAAATATTCAGATTCAAGCTGCTAATACAGTCGCTCGGTTAGAATAGAATACTGTAATTAATAGCTAGCTACAAAAGGAAACTGTCTCGCACATGAGTTTTCCATTTGAGTTGCTTTTAGCAGCTCAGTTAATAGGGTCCCTATTATCTAGTGATTCAGTATCTGGCGCGTGAAGAAGAAAGATGAAAGAGGAGGTAGTAAGGACTGTAAAAGAAGCAAAGAGTGCCTAGGCATGCGCAGGAGGGTGTGCTTCAGGGTCAACTTACTTGGCTAATAATCTTCGTCAAAGACTTAGTTGACAACATATGTTTACTGACTAGACTACACCTAAGTTATGATGAGTAAAACCATGAGGAATATCGCTCAACACTTCCATTGAGTGATAAAAAGAAGATAAAATATAAAAATAGCTTTAACCCGTCCCGCCTCAGGATGCACTATGCTGTCTGGGTGGCGGGAGGGCTTTGAAGATGCAGGGCATACAGGTCCCTCCCCACAGCCTGAGCGCGCAGCGTGTCATTCACTGCAGGGGGACGGCCTGAACTCAGGCCGCCCCCTGTAGTCAATGAAGCGCAATGGCACCCGTCGGCGTGGTGTACCTGTACGCCTCGCCGGCGATAAACTACCCCCCTGTCGTTAAGGATTTAATCCCACTTTTGCAGCAAAAAGGTAAACATGATGGGGACAGCAGCAAATATGGCCTGGCTGCAAAGTACAGTAATAGTTAAAAACACACACACAGAAAAAAACTCGGTGCCGCGTTCCACTCCCTATCCCAAGTGACGATTTTTTTGGTACTGTGCATAAATAAGCACACAATTTTGGGCTGAAAAAAGTTTGGAAGTTGTCTATTGGCATTACGTTAGAACCTACTATTAGAGGTTTAGTGTGGTGTGGCAGGTGGGCTTAAGACTTTAATAGCCATTCAAGTAAACCTGTGATTCCCGGCCCTGGTCCTCAATTCCCCTAACAGGTCAGGTTTAAGGGTTACCTTGGAGAAATGATGACTGACTCCTGCAATCACTGAGCAGCAAATCATATTCTTTGTGCTGTGCTACACATATCTGACAAACCTGGCCTGTTAGGAGGACCTGAAGACTAGGGTTGGAGACCACTGCCTTAGAGTAAGAAAAAAGTCCAGTATAGTGTTACCCTAGTAAATATGAATGTTGACATAAATTTTTAATGGCTGACTGAAACCACTTCCCACCTGTTAGGGAGACCTGAGGACAAGGTTTGGGAACCACTGAAGTAGACTGATTGATTGATTAGTGTGGCAGATGGGATTCAAAACTCAGACGACTATTCTTTGGAATATTTTATGAATGAAGTAGGTCTGAATAACGCTGCATAGGTTGTGAATAGAATGAAGGACTGATTTTTATATGCAAATTAACTTGTTCCCGCCATGAGGCGTACTATGCCGTCCCCATGGCGGGTGGGACTGAACGCCGCAGGGCAGCATAGCATGCCTCACTGCCGTCTATGGACCGCGCCAGGCCTTCACACAGTTGGCTTGCGGCCCCCGGCATATGCGCTGAGCATCAGCTGTGTAGACGGGTTAGTACTAGCATGACCCGTCCGGCAGTAAGGGATTGACAGTAGATACTTGTATTTTTTAAGTGATAAATGGAACGTTTATGCACAATCCCAAATAAGGACTGCCATGTACCTTTGAATGGGTGGTGTGGTTAAGTGGGCAGTGTGGGCCTCATTGCCTTGGAAGAAATGCAGACCAGAATCTTGATGTATAACATAATGTGTAGCACAAATATAGCAAAACAACAATCTACAGGATAAGTAAATATAAGAATAAGAGGTATAGGAGAAAAAAATGTAGAGGTAACATTAGGCAAAGCACGAGCAATCTTTTTACCAAAAATACTGTGAATTTCTCCTTTTATAGTTTCATCCTCTGAAAATTTTGGGTTGTCAGCAATGAATTCTCATGTTTCCTGAGCAGCCTTTGGTTCAGCGAGCTTTAATAATTCACACTCAGTGATACTTTTCAGGAACATTTTTCCCTGTTGGCATGCTAAGGTGATTGCCTTACTTTTTCCAGAGGAACAACTTTCCCCACTGGCATGCCGTACTGATTGCCTGACTTTTCTTATGCCGAAGACTTTAATCGAAAGCAGAGTTTCCCCGCTGCATCGGCATCTAACCTTTGGAATGCTTTTAGTAAAGCAAAGTAACGGATTTCTTGGCGTTCGTACGGCATACATTTTAAACATATCTTTTATTCATTCTCAGACGTCCCCCTGGAAATAGAACTGCTTCTAACTAGGGTAGGAAGAGGTTTTCTATCACATCTGTCCCTGGAAGGTGACGGACCCATGCTGGCCACATACGTTTATGATCCAATATCTCAGAATTCATTGTCAGCGCATGGGGATGATTTAAAGAGCACGGATTAAAGAGAATATTTAAGTTCTGTTTCTTGGAATCCTTGCTATGCTGTATTATTGCTATGAAGTTACACGAATTTCACAGAATATTAAGGGTTATAATATTTAATATGTGGGTAAAAGCTTCTTGTTCCAAGGAGAAATCTGACGCCATCTGGGGTCAAGAAGGAATTTTTTCCCAGTATGTTGCATATTGGCGAGCATTTCAGACTGGGTTTTTTGCCTTCTTTTGGATCAACAGCAGTAGGTGATGTGTGAGAGGCTGAACCCGATGGACGCATGTCTTTTTTCAGCCTATGTAACTATGTAAGGCGCGTGTAACACGATGGAGCCCAAAAAAAAAAAATGAAAATAAGGACGGTATGTCTCAAACGAAATTACTGTAGATACTCGAGTACAGATTTTGGTGACAAAAATTGACCTTAAAATTGGAGGGGCCGCGTTATATTCGAGACATCTGCATCGCGTGTAAAGAAAAAAAAAGGAAAAACTTGACTTGCTCAGGGATCCCAAGTTTCCCGGAAGTTCTGGTAGTTTCCCTGAAGTGAATGCGGGGTCCCTGACCCACGCAAATACTTCAGGAATTCCCAGATTTGGGAGGTGGGATCCATCACGGCCAGAGGGCACGCTTAATCCAATCATTCTAGATTGGCTTAAAACCGAGCGTGCACCCTCGCTCCGCACAGCACGCTGGGAGGTGTCGTTTTCTGACTTCCGTCTCCAGCAGGCAGGCTCATCCACTTCGTCGTCCGCCAATAGCCAACCCCACCCCATTGTTGCTCCGTCCTGATGTCACTGCAGACGCGCTGCGCGATTCTCCTCACATTCTGAATAGCCTGACTGTGTTAAGAGAACCTCGAAGGATTTTAATGGCTTACCGGTACAGTACACTTTTATAATTCTGCTCCTCGTGTTAGTCTTGAGTATTCTTTCATTTCCATAATAAATTTCTATCCAACGCGTTATATTCGGATCTTGTTTTTGTCGCTAAACTTGTATCTTAACCCTGAATACCATTCATAATTCTTGGGCTCTATTAAAGTCATCATGCAAAAGCGCACGAGCAGTGCAATTTGTTTTCCGCGAAGCGTTAAACGTTAACGCGGGAAAAATAACGGTGGTATTACAATCTGTGCGCATTTTTCATCCGTCAAAAAATAATGCTCAAAAACGCGCGCATTAACGTTGCGCCCAGAAATCGGCGTGCGGACTGTTTTTTAACGCGATTCAGTCAATTAAGAACCAATTAGGTATTAAGAACCACAATTGTATCCCGTTAGTTTTTGCGCCTGCCAAAATCAATCTGAGTATATATGCTGCAGCACTAATAAAAACACGCACAACCTCTCAATTTTATTGTTGGGGTATGTGTAGAATGTGTAACTATACGTTGCTGTGTTTTTTTTTCAGGCTGGTGTATTTGGTTTCGGCCAGGACGTTCAGATTTGCCGTTACCACCAGCTTTTAAAAGATGTTAAAATAATGCGTGCAAACGTTGTCCGTTAAAATTTGCGTATAGATTGCAATACCATCTGCGTACCAGCGCACAAACGCATTTGCGCTCACAATGTTAAGTATAGGACGTGCAGCGTACATTACGCTCGCGCAGGTTCACCCGCGATAGACGTTAACGCGCATTTTTTGCACAGACATTGTAATACGACGTTCTGCGCAAAGGGTTTTTACCCTCGCATTAATGCGTTTTTGCGCACGCGTTAACGTTTGCGCGAAGTAGTTAATAGAGCCCCTACTCTTTTAACCTTAGAAATGCAAATGTTCTCAGCGAAGATAGCCAGAACATGTTTTCTTACATTTTGTTGCTTTTTTTCAGCAATTGAAAGCTACGGCAGTAAATAGTTAGTCGGTATTGTAAACCCCATATGTGTCTTGGCGGAGTTTACTTCACTAAAGAATTCTCTAAACAGAATGATCTGTAACGCACGAAGGATTTGCTAAATCAGAAACTATTACACACAACTGCACACTATAACTGCACACAAAATAATCTGCAATGCTGGCCTGTCTGACGGGACAAGCGTATCCTCCATATGGCTTTAACATGGTGGCTGTCATACACAAAGTTACATAGTTACATAGTTACATAGTTATATAGGCTGAAAAAAGACATGCGTCCATCGGGTTCAGCCTCTCCCACATAACCTACTGCTGTTGATCCAAAAGAAGGCAAAAAACCCAGTCTGAATGCTTGCCAATATGCAACATACTGGGAAAAAATTCCTTCTTGACCCCAGAATGGCAGTCAGATTTCTCCTTGGATCAAGAAGCTTTTACCCAAATATTAAATATTATAACCCTTAATATTCTGTGTCTGCAGGAAGTCATCCAGTCGTTTTTTTAAAAGTCTGTACAGACTCTGACCCAACCACCTCAACAGGCAGAGAATTCCACAGCTTGATTGTTCTCACCGTAAAATAACCCTTCCTATGCTTTAAGCTAAATTTTCTTTCTTCCAGTCTAAATGGATGACCCCGTGTCCTGTGTATAGTCCTGTTAATGAATAGGTTATCAGACAATGGTTGATAATGGCCCCGTATATATTTATATAAGGTTATCAGATCCCCTCTAAGGCGCCTTTTCTCTAAACTAAACAGGTTTAAGCTTGTTAGTCTTTCCTCATAACTTAACCCTTCCATCCCCCTTATTAATTTAGTTGCCCGTCTCTGCACTTTTTCTAGCGATATAATATCTTTTTTTAAGACAGGTGCCCAAAATTGCACGGCATATTCAAGGTGCGGCCTAACCATTGATTTATACAGAGGCAAAATTATGTTTTCATCCCGTGAGTGAACTCCCCTTTTAATGCATGCCAGTACTTTGCTGGCCTTACCCTATATATATTGCCAAGTTGGCAAGAAATGCTGAGAAATCATTAAATCTATTCACAAAAAGGGCTATATGCTGGATGCAGAGCATAATATTGGTAATTTTTGGCATCTTTAATTACTGTATGCAATACACTAACAAAAAGGCATATCCATTGTATCGAAACATTAAGGGCTCTATTACATTTTTCACGCAAAAGCGCACGCGCAGAGCGTTTTTTTGCGTGAAGCGTTAACGCGCGAAAAATAACAGTGGTATTACAGCCCGTGTGCATTTTTTCATCCGTCAAAAAATAACGAGCGTAAAAAAGACCCGCAAAAACGCGCACGCATTGACGTTGCGCGCAGAAATCGGTGTGCGGACTGTTTTTTAACGCGATTCAGCCAATTAAGAATTAAGAACCACAATTGTCTCCCGTTAGTTTTTGCGCCTGCCAAAATCAATCTGAGTATATATGCTGCAGCAGTAATAAAAACACGCACAACTTCTCCATTTTAATTGTTTGGGTATGAGTAGAATGTGTAACTATACTTTCCTTATTTTTTTTGTGTGTTTGGGTTCGGCCGGGACGTTCAGATTTGCCGTTACCACCAGCTTTTCAAAGACATTAAATTATGCGTGCAAACGCTGTCCGTTAAAATTTGCGCATAAATTGTAGTACCATCCGCATACCAGCGCACAAATGCATTTGCGCCCACAATGCTAAGTATAGGACGCCGCAGTACAGTACGCTCGCAAAGGGTTCGCCCGCGTTAGACATTAACGTGCATTTTTTGCGCTGACGTTGTAAAACGGCGTTCAGCGCAAAGGGTTTTGCCTCTCGCGTTAATGAATTTTTGCGCACGCGTTATTTTTTACGCAAAGATTATAATAGGGCCCTAAATGGGGGAAATCAATGTATGAAATCACAGGGACACTCCAGGCCAGGAGTGTTCCAGATGTTTTAGTCCTACATCTCCTGTGATACTGAGCCATTTATTATGTTGACAGAGCTTTCTGAAAAATGCAGTTCCGAAACGTCTGGAGCAGCAAAGTTGAACACCCCTGTTTTAGGCACTGCGGGCACTTTAATTTGAGTATTCACAGCCTCTCCAATCAAATTATTTCGAAGGGGAAATCTCAAGGGTTAATTCAGCAGTGGTGTAGCCCTACTCAGGTCATGGGATTTCAAGGCTTTTGGGACTCAGCTCCGACCAATGGCACTCAATGTGCTCTGGGATTGTCATGCCCCCTGCCGCTGACTGTACTGTGCTTGCCATTCATACTCTGGCAGCACATGTAAAGTGCTGCCCATACTTAGTATGGATAACCTGAAACCAAACAGTTAAACACAACAACACACCTCACACACCTTCTGTGAATAAAGGTCAACTACTCCCTTCACTCAGGGCTTCAGCAGTAATCTCCTAGCTGTGTTTCCAACCAGACTGACCTTCCTGAAGCTCTCTGATCTGCTCTTGAATTCTTGTGTACCAGAACCCCTGCTTTGCCCACTGATTTCTGCCCTCTAACAGTCCTTGACCTACTGACTGTTCATTGACCATTCTTCTTGGAATACACATTTGTACCTTGCTTGGAGTCCCCTTGTGTCCTACCACCCCAAGGTACATTTCCAAGTGTCTCCCAAGAATCCTAGTCCCTCCTGTCTGCTTACTTGTGTGTCCCTGCCTACTGGGCTCCGACTACCCATAACCATTACAGGGATTGAGAGCCATTGGATTCCATGATGTCCAGGCACCCTATGGTCATGTGACAGCTGCAACTTACAGAATAGTGGCATCATGTCACTTCTGGATATGGAACTGTCCATGGTCTGTAAATAATAACAGTAAGATTTATTGCTAAACCAGTTCAAAACAGTTAATGATCCAAAACTGTAGCGTCCCTAACCTTTATGTGCAACTTTTGTAATGACAATCTGAAGCCCATACTGGTATTTCACCCGCCCGCTCCCCCTCCATAAAACAAATAGTTTCTGCACTCGAGAACGCCACACACAACAGCACTGTGCTCCAGTCAGTGAACATCTATTAAATCGTAAGGTACTGACACTTCTAGGACTTCTTACTGGTAAATTTATTTTCAGTGTGCGATTCGTTTCGCAACAAATTGTAATTTGTCCAAATTCTGACGATTCGTGTTTTGGAAGTACTTCCAAAACTATGAATCGCTTTCTTCCAAAATAGATTGCATCTGAAACGGAACAGTATATGACAAATCGGTTCGGTTTGTTAAAACAAATTTGTTTCGTTATGACGTTTAACACAGTTGGAATGATTGAGAGTAGACTGAACCAATCACTGCATTCCTTGGTTGGAAAAAGCTAACATTGCTTGGCCAATCATTGTTCAGCATCTGTCTTCAGTCTGCGGCCAATTAGATCATGTATTAACCATTGATTGACATATTTTACAGCCAGTAAATTTTATCGTGTGACAGACAGTTGTTCAATGAAGGCTAGGAGGATCATGTTATCACCATGGCGGGCGGTATGGGTTTATATAAAGCTGGCATAATGGTTTTATGTCACGTTGGCTAATGTGGTTTGAGCAAAGAGACACAGAGAAATTTGTCGTCTTATGTGTGATCGCCACTGCCATTGTTGTGTGTGTTCTCTTGATGTCTGGTGATGAAACTGATCGCTTCTGTCACCTTCACCCAGCTCCAGGGGTTAAAATATCTCCAGCTGTTTATTTTTTTAATCTCTCTTTTTTCTGTGCAGTGCCCACACTTTGGGCCCTACTACAAACATAACGCTAGTATTAGCGCTCAGATATGTGAGCGTTAACGCTAGCTTAAGTGAGTCTAGCGCAGGCCCCCCATATTACATTCCGAGTGCTAACTAGCTTCCGCAAACTTACTGTACTTTGCACTCCGTATATTTAACATGGGGAGCACAAAGACTAACGCTAATTACGCCCCATTGCAGTTAACTGAAAAGCTAACCACAGCTAGAAGCTGGTGCTAAGTAATACTGCTTCTGCAGAATCAATTAGCATGAGCTGAAAACCCCCCAAAAAAATCAGATACCCACCTCTCATCCCACAGCAAGAACTGTGGACTGATCTGCTGCTTCTGGCCACCGGGAGCAGAGTGAAACTGGGGACAAATAGTTCCCAGTCTCCCTCCATGTTCATTCCGCAGCCCTGCACGGTCTCGTGAGTGCAGGTCCCGTGACCTGGCAGTACAAGCCTCCGTGGAGTCCAGGAGGTGGTACTCTCAGTGGCGTGTTAGTGCTTCATTAACGGGGACCTGCTGAATCAACGCCTGCCCTGTAACAGGGTGCTAAAATGAGGGCGCTAAGGGGAAACCTGCAGGTGCAGCTTTTCCACCTTAGTGTCGCCGTTTTAGTGGGAATTTTGTTATACTGACCGTCGTTTGATATCACTGTCAGTTTCTTTCTAATGTGCCCTGTGCAAATTCAGGTAATTTTTTAATTTTTTATTTAATTTAAGAATAAAAATCGAAATTTAACAAATTTAAAAAATCTTGTTAAGGTGAGGGGGGGGGGGGAGCATCTGCCCGGCCAGCCGTCTAGGATCGAATAAAGCCCTAGTTTAGATTTAGGTATTGTTGTGGGGGGTGTCTGATAGCTAGAGAGAACCCCTTGCTTTTCAAAGTTTTCCCCCCGAATGTAATTTTTCTCCTTAACAGAAATTGCAGTCTTGATGCTGGTTTTGTATGTGTTTAGTGTGTTAACCCTTTCGCTGCTGAGGCTTTTCCTGCCTCTGTGCTGAGGTCATTTTTACCGGTTTTGCTCATCATGTTTAAACGTGTTTTGAAGGCTTATTTTAGTATATTACCCAGACATATTATATATCGTTCTTTCCGTCAGACTCGGTAGATTCATAATATGTCATTATTATATGTATACGTTATGTCATGTCTGTATATTATAACAAAAAATGCAATAAAATATGTATTTTCAATAATTTACAACGTGTAAAGTGTTTTTTTTCCACATTTTAACATGCGAGCAATTGCGGTTATATTTTGTATGGGGTGCGCTTGTTAAAAAAATTAGAGATGGGGTCTCGTTACATTTTTTTTGGGGAAAATTACGCGATTTTTAACAAATGCACTGCATACAAAAATCGTTAGTGCAGCATCATTGTTCACATTATAATTGAAATGGGAACAATATTGCTGCATTAACGAACCAAAAAAATAAAAAAAATGTTTATTTATTTTTTTTATAATTTTTTTTTTAAATATATTTTTATTTTTAATTTTAATTTTTATTTTTTTTAACAAAACTTTTTTCACATTCGAGTTTGGTATCGTTGGAACGGCCATGCTCTGGCCGATCCAGCCATACCAAACATTAACCCCTAACTGTCACGGATCGGGAGATAGGGAGTTCATTGGAACTCCCTATCTCCACCGTTGGTGGCAGTTAGGGGTTAACTCTAGGACTGGCGTCATCGTGCTATGCACGATGACGCCAGTCCTCAGGGGGAGTTCCCGGAGGCTTGGCCGACATCCAAGATGTCGGCCAGCTCCGGGAAAGGATCGCGAACCGGCGCTTTTCAGCGCCGATTCGCGATCCAGCTCCCCAGGGGTTAATGCCAGGCACCATTTGGAAGGGCAGGCTGTGCCCTTCCAAATGGTGCCTGGGTTAACCCCCGCAACGCCGCCGATTGGGAGGGAGAGAGGTCCGAAGGACCTCCCCCTCCCTTTCAGGCGCCTCCTCCGCACATGCGGGGGGGGCGCCTGAATTAGGTGTCATCGCGCTGCCGCGATGACACCTAATTTCAGCGGGTGCGGTTCCGGATGCCGGGCTGACATCGAGGATGTCAGCCCGCACCGGGGGGCCAGCGATCGGCCGGAACCCGGCCGAACGCTGACCCCAATGGGAGGACGCGCTCAGCGCGTCCTCCGCATACCAGCAGTAATGCGGAGGACGCGCTGAGCGCATCCTCCGCATTGAAGTGGTTAATCACATCGATTTCTAAAATATAATATCTGTAATTTTTTTGTAAAGAAAAGTTATTATTAAAATATTAGTAAAATCCTATCTGAATTAGAGTCTTAGGCAGTGATTTGTAGTGGGTTTTTAGTGATCCATCTGCTTAATCATTTTTTTACTAAGCTGTAATTGTTATTTTAAAATATTTATTTATTTATTTATTTATAAAGGATTTTACCAGGAAGGATACATTGAGATTTCTCTCGTTTTAAAGTACGTCCGTATATTTGTAGACTAGCCATGAAGCTAGTAGGAATTTCTCACAATATAAATTGGTAGATAACAGCCAAGAAGCTGCCTTTTATTTAATTTATTAGTGCCATTTATTAAATAATAGTGCAATCTATTATTATTATTATTATTATCGTCATTTATATAGCGCCAACAGTTTCCGTAGCGCTTTACAATAACCAAAGGGAACAAGATACAGATAAACGGACATAGGATGGAAACACTAGGGGCCCTATTACATTCTTCGCGTAAACGTTTGCGCCCGTGCAAAAACACATTAACGCAAGGGGTAAAACCCTTTGCACAGAACGTCGTATTACAATGTCAGCGCAACAAATGCGCGCATACGTCTACCGCGGGTGAACCTGCGCGAACGCTGCGTGAGCTTACCGTACTTTGCACGTCCTATACTTAACATTGTGAGCGCAAATGTGTTTGTGCGCTGGTACTCGGATGGTATTACAATCTATGTGCAGTTTGTAACGCACAGCCTTAGCACGCGCAATTTTAGCAACTCCTGAAAGCTGGTGTTAATGGCAAATTCTATCAACCCGGCTGAAACCAAATACACCAGCCCAAAAAAAATACACAGCAAAGTATAGTTACACATTCTACACATACCCAAACCAATAAAATGGAGAAGTTGTGCGTGCTTTTTTTTATTGATGCAGCATATATGCGCAGATTGATTTTGACAGGCGCAAAAACTTAACGTAAGACAATTGTGGTTCTTAATTCTGATTGGCTGAATCGCGTGGAAAAACCAGTCCGCACACGATTTCTGCGTGCAACGTTAATACGCCGTATTACGTATTACGTATTACGTCCGTTATTTTTTGATGGATGAAAAAATGTGCGAGGATTGTATACCAGCGTTGTTTTACGCCCGTTAACATTTAACAAACGTTTAACATTCACGCGTTCTGCGTGCATTTTTGCGTTAAGAATGTAATAGGGCCCTAGGTGTAGAGGGCCCTGCTCATAAGAGCTTACAGTCTAGACTCTAGTGGGATTGGATTGGAGGACCAGGAGAATTTTACTGGATGTCAGGATCATTAGTGCCAGTGGTTTGGGAATGGTGGGGCCATAGAAGCGGCTTCAATCATGTGGGTGTAGGTAAGCAGAGGAATGAGTTGCATCAGTGATGTGGTACGCTAATCTGAAGATTTTGTTCTTATTTGTGCAGCACAGTGCATAAAACTGTTTGCGGCCTTTCTTTTTCTTGAACTGATCTGCTTATTAAAAGAAAGCTAGGTGAACTTGCTGACCAACAGCACAGCCGGTCACCACTTGAGTGAGTCTGACTATTAGTAGTAGTCAATAAATGAATGTAAATAAATAATTAAATAGTATTTCAGTACTAGGTAAGTTGAAATAATTAAATCGATCTAAAAATTACTAATAATAATTTTAAAAACCCTTATTGTGTCAACTCACAGTGCTCTGTGCAGAGTCTGTGCATAGCAGCAGCGAGAAGAATGATGAACAGATTTAATCCATGTTTCCAAAATCCTTTTTGAAAGTACTTTGTGGCTCCTCTACCACCCCCAGTACCGCTTTTGTTGGTCTAATTTTGTAACCATTTTTAAAATTATTTTAACTAGTTGCGTTGTCAATTCATCTTCACAAAGCCCCCATACACATACATCTATTAAGGTTTAACCCTTTGCCACCATAGGGCATACTCTGCCGTTCCTGCGACGGGTGCACCTTGAAGCCTTGGGGTGTACTAGTATGCCCCATTGACTTCTATGGACAGCCCTGGTCCCGCCCAGCACTCGGTGCCCACCGTTGGCAGCTACATTACAGCCTTAACTCACGCCGTCCCCCTGCAGCCAATGATTGTGTCGAGCATCAGCTGCGTGGCTGGGCTGAAGGATAGGCCTACCACAGCACCTGGCTACACTGAGGCCTCTCAATGTATATGTTCACTGTAGGTAAGCACTATATGACAGGCAGAGGGGCCCCCTGCTGGCCAAAAATGCTACTACGTTTACGTTATGGCTTGGGCTCTATTTTTCTGTTAAAGAAAATGGATCTCGTAGCTTTTCATTTAATTTCAACCCATCGGCTGTCATGTCTGATGTGTTGACATTTTTGGGGCCCGTTCTGGAGCCTGTTTGAGATGGATTTCATTTGCGGTAAATTACATTTCTTTGCATTGGTCCAGAATCGCACCAGATCGAGTATACTCAATACCAGAGCACCAGCAGGTGTTTTTAAAAAACGAGTATACTCGTCGATAATGGTAGTGAAGGAGTAATGGACAGCTGAGTAATCATCAATGCCATATGTAGTGAATGAGTTAATAAATGTGAACACTATGGAGTCAACATTCTTTAGGAAACAGGAAATTGTTGGGAATCGACAAGAAGACATTGCTGATAGAGATTTCAAAGTAGTGATGAAAGAAATATGATGCCGTTAAGGAGATAATGTTCTTATATGAGCTACCATTTACCTAAAAGCATTTGTTTTCCAAGCCAACATCTGTGCTGAGCACAGTGACTAAATCTGACTTTGCTTACTATAGATTCGGCAGGACAAACCATCCAAAACGAAAAAAAAATAATTCTCTATTCATCACAATGTTATAGTTTTGCAACTTTTATAATTTCGGCTGATTTTTTTTGCCCAGACAACTCATTTTACAGTTGAGCAAGTAGGCCATAATAAGTGCGAAGTCATAGTTTTGGAGGAAATAAAAGGTGTAGTTAGCGATGTTTCAAGGTGAATGCCCATTGCTGAAACAGAATAAGCAAGTATACTGCAAAATATATTTTATGCTATAGTAAAAAGACATAGGGCCCTATTACAATCTTCGTGCAATTGCGCTTGCGCACAAAAAAACCCATTATCGTGCGAAAATTTACTTGGTATTACGATCCGAACGCATTTTTTCAGCCGTCAAAAAATAATGTTCGTAAAACCGACGCGCAAAAATGTCCGCAAAGTACGTTTGCGCGCACAAATCTGTGTCCGCAATGTAATTTTTGGTAAATTTGATTCAGCAAATATATATATATAATCCTAACATTTTATTTTACATTTTCAACATTTAAAAAGGACCTTATTTTAAAATTTAACCAAAGTTGGATCAATTATTTTTTTTATATATATCTATATTATTCTTACAAAAAACACCACTTTCTAATAATTTCACCTATAAAAAATGTGTCAAAGGCAATCTGCGTATATATGCTGCAGCAAAAAAATATAAAAAAGAAACAACTGATAAATTTTATTGTTTGGGTATGTGTAGAATGTGTAACTGTACTATGCTGTATTTTTTTTTTTTCGTGCTGGTGTTTTCCGTTTCGGCCTGAACGATCAAATTTGCAGTTACCACCAGCTTTTCAAAGACGTTAAAAAAATGCGCGGAAACGTCGTTCGTAAAAGGTTGCGCAAAGATTGTAATACCATCCGCGTACCAGCGCACAAATGCATTTGTGCTCACAATGTTAAGTATGGGATGCGCGCATGAAATTTGGTTCGCGCAGGGTCACTCGCGTTAAACGTTAACGTGCATCGTTTGCGCGAACGTTGTAATACGACGTTCAGCGCAAAGGGTTTTGCCCCTCGCGCAAATGCGCATTTGCGCACGCAAAACACAATGCACGAAGAATGTAATAGGGTCCATACAGTTAGAAAAAGGAGATCTTTGCAGGATCCAAGTAAAAGATTTTGGACTAACACGGATAAAATCTCCCTGGACCAATGAATCTCTTCCATGAAACCTAATAGAAACCAGTGCGTTCATGTCAGACTGCTTTCCATTACCCAAACTTTAATGATGAATGTAACATCTATATACGATCTTAGAAAACAATACAGAAATCTCATATGACAGATAGAGGTCTCTCCGTGTTGTCAAAGTTCACTACTGCAACCTGCTCCCATGAGACACATGGAGACAAAAGTCACTGACGGTTACGGACACAGAATGCAGTTCTGTGAGCTGCAATGTTTTTACACTTTAACTTTAGGAACATTTCCTGGTGACCACACTTTATTTGCAATAAATTCAACTCCTTTGCATTGCTCCACAGACCAGATTGAGTGGATGTGACATCTGGGCACCTGCAGGTTCTTTTGAAGATCGAGTATCCTCAACCGAGGAAGTGAAGGTGTTAAAAGAATTCCTACAACAGTAATTCAAATAATGAAATTTATATGCTTCTTCTGCCATTCATATTCAGTCAGCAACATAGTATCAAGAACATTTTTTGTGGGGGACTGTAACCTCTTAACGCAGGGATGTCAAAACTCCTGCCCCCAAATGTTCCTGAACTACAACTCCCAGAAATCTCTGACTGCATTAGATGGATGAAGAAGCATGGGAGTTGTAGTTCATGTACATCTGGGGGACCGGAGTTTGGATATCCCTGCTTAATGCCACTGACTTGCAATGCACTCCCAGCGGAGTGTGGGTCTGAACGCTGAGGGGAGGGCAAAGCAAGTCTCGCAACTTTCCTGCAACTCCTCAGGGCTGCCTCCCTTCCCTGCGGCCAATCACCATCATTGGCTGCAGGGTGGTTGCTCCCCTCCTGCCTCCCTTGACTGCCCCAGTGTTAATCAAAATTAAATTTTGTGTATATTTATGCTACGTTTAGTTTCATACTTGTTCAGGTTTACTGGCCATTGTCAGTTGGTTCCTTTGGTTTTGGGACCAATTTTACCTTGGTTAATACTATTATTGCATGCACAGTTTGCAGTGATAACTACAAATTTAATGAATTAAAGCATTTGGGCCAAAAACAAGAGCCCAAACAAAAGAAGATTAGAGGATGACAAACACGAGTGCTTTGAATAATAATAATGTTTTATTCAAAATCTATTTTAGATTGAAACCTTGCAGTGTTTTAGGAACTATTGGATCTGATTGTAAAAAATATTTACTAATTGTATGTACAGCTTTGAGTAACCCCAGAGCTGTCCCTGTATTCTGCCCTCTCCCTGGCTGTTGTAATGCAGCAGAAAATGTTTTGAACTTTTTGTTAGAGTAAGGGTGGGCGCTGCTATTTACAGCTTGTTTACAGTAATACAGGGCGACGGGAGAGAGATAATACTAAGAATTTTGTTTGAATCTTGCTTTTAAGTAGGGATGAGCTGTTCGGTTCGATCGGTTCGGAGTTCGATTCAAACATCACCTGTTCGCATGTTCGCGAACTACGAACATTTCCGCGTGTTCGCCGCATGTTCGCCTACAATGCACCACAATGGACCACAATGGACCACAATGCACTTTTCCACTGGCCTGAAGCTTGTAATTGGCTACAGCCTTGCACCTGACCACAGGTCAGGTTCAAGACAGGTTCAAGACTATGCCAATCACGGCTCAGAGTCCTGATTGGACAAATTTTGCCCAATCATGGGCTCACAAAGCTAAGTCCCGCCGCACACTATATAAGGCTTCACACAGCGCTTCAGCACGTGTTTGAGAGGAGATTGTTCTTCTGTTAGTGTGTGTTCATACTGCCAGTCTGCCTCCAGCTACTGGGGGGGGGGTCTCATTTCTACAAAATATCTGGGAATTGTTCTAATCTGTGTGTTCTCACTGACACCAAGTATTTTGGGGGTCAGTAATTTCTACAAAATATTTGGGAATTGTTATAATCCGTGTGTTCTCACTGACACCAAGTATTTTGGGGGTCAGTAATTTCTACAAAATATTTGGGAATTGTTATAATCCGTGTGTTCTCACTGACACCAAGTATTTTAAGGGGGTCAATAATTTCTACAAAATATTTGGGAATTGTTATAATCTGTGTGTTCTCACTGGCTGCCACCAAGTATTTAGGGGTCAGTAATTTCTACAAAATATTTGGGAATTGTTCTAATCCGTGTGTTCTCACTGACACCAAGTATTTTGGGGGTCAGTAATTTCTACAAAATATTGGAGAATTGTTATAATCCGTGTGTTCTCACTGACACCAAGTATTTTGGGGGTCAGTAATTTCTAAAAAATATTTGGGAATTGAGTTAATCTGTGTCTTGTCACTGCCACCCATCAGGGGGTCTCACTGATTTATAGGAGGTTTCTGGGAATTGTAATCTGTGTCTTGTCACTGGCTGCAGCTATCAGGGTGTCTCACTGAGTTATACCAGAGTTCTGGAAATCTTTAATCTTTATACCAGAGATGAATCAGAGTTCTGCAGCATATCTCCAATTTTTATAACAGAGTTGAATCAGAGCTCTGTATACATTTAATCTAAATATCACTCCCCATGTCAAAAAGACCAAAAAGGACAGGCAGACGCTCCCAGGCACAGATTAGAGGGCAAGCAGCCTCTGTGTCGGGAGGCTGTGCCTCTGGTCGTCGTGGACATGGTGCATCCTCTGCAGGGGCACGCTTGTCCTTTCTAACTGGTGCTGGCCGTCTTCTTAAGCAGCAGCAACATACAGAGGATTTGGTGGATTGGCTAACCAGGCCATCCTCATCCTCTGAGTCCTCTGCCAGCCAGGCTTGTAGTGCTTTACAGTCCACCTCAGCTACCAAAGCATCTAATGCAGCCTCCATGTCCACAGCTACTCCTGCCGTAGCCTCACTATCACACACGGTGGAGTCAGATGAATTGTTTGACTACAATGACAGTGACATGCTGCTTGAGGATGCGCAGCAACTACAGTGCTCTGATTCAATCTCTGAGGTTGAGGAAGGGAATATAATGAACCTAGAGGAAGGGGGTGCCAGTGATGACACACAAATAACTGGCACTCATAGAAACATAGAAGCATAGAAAAATGTCGGCAGATAAGAACCTTTCGGCCCATCTAGTCTGCCCAATTACATGGATACTTTACCTGGATTTATCTTTTGTTTAGGATAGCCTTATGCCTATCCCATGCTTGCTTAAATTCAATTACTGTTTTGGCCTCTACCACTGCAACTGGAAGGCTGTTCCATGTATCCACCACCCTCTCAGTAAAATAATGCTTCCTGATGTTACTTTTAAACCTTTGCCCACTCATGTTGCCCCAGCAGCTGCAGCATACTGCCAAGTTGGCTCCAGTGATGAGGAGATAGGGGGTGATGACAATGATGATGAGGTAACTGACTCCACCTGGGTGCCTGATCGAACAGAGGAGTCAAGTGAGGAGGAGGCACAACAAACACGGGGCACAACGTCCTCTATGACCAACCGTAGCACTAGCCAGTCCAAGGCATCAGATGTCAAAACTGCTCAGGTGCAGAGCGCTGTTGTCTCAAAGCACACATCCAGGAACTCTGCTGTCTGGGAGTTCTTTAAGAAATGTGCAGCAGACCCCACCGTTGCTTTTTGTAATCTATGTCAGATGAGGCTCAAGCGTGGGAAAGACACCGGACGCTTGGGTACCACGTGCTTGAGGCGACATATGACCACCTGCCACGCATTCCGTTGGAGCAAAACTTTGTGTAGGTCCTCCTCACCTGTCTCTACCCCCACTATATGTCCTGCCATGTCATTGACTCCAACCTCCACTGACAGGGATGATGCTACAGTAATGGATGTACCAGGTCCTTCCTCACAATGTGACAGCAGCCGTTACATTTCCTTCACGGCACACTGGGTAACTCTGATTGCAGCTGGGAGGGATCCAAGACGAGGCTCTGTGCTGGAGCTTGTTTATCCACCACGCCTCCAGAAAGCTGCTTGTATGAGGTCTGTCTGCTCCACCAACACCTCTCCCTCTTCCTCCTCCTCCTCCTCCTTCTCTGTCTCTGGCGAAGTGGCAGTTAAACCGAGTTTAAGTGGCAGGGGCTATGCAATGGCTCAAGCAAAAAGATGCCATACTGTGCTTGAGCTGGTTTGTTTAGGGGACAGGAGCCACACCGGGCCCGAAATTCTGTCAGCTCTGCAGGGGCAGGAGCAGAGATGGTTAACACCACGCCAGCTTCAGCTGGGAATGGTCGTCTATGATAATGGCAGCAACCTTCTCTCCGCCCTACGCCAGGGTAAGTTGACACATGTACCATGCCTAGCACACGTCCTAAATCCAGTGGTATAGCGTTTCCTAAGCAGGTACCCAGGGCTGGCAGAGCTTCTCAGCCAGGCCAGAAAAGTCTGCAGCCACTTCAGACGGTCATTCCCAGCAAGTGTTCGCCTGGCAGAAATTCTAAGAGAATTCCACCTTCCCACAAACCGTCTGATCTGTGACATGCCCACCAGGTGGAACACGACATTAGCAATGCTGCAGCATCTGCACAAGCAGCAGAGGGCTATCAATGAATACCTGTGTGAGTATGGCACAAGGACAGGTTCAGGTCAACTTGTGTTTCCCCCCCCGCAGTGACTGATGATCAAGGATGCATGCACTGTACTGTCACCATTTGAGGAGGCAACGAGGATGGTGAGCAGGGACAGTGCATGCATCAGTGACACAATTCCTTTAGTGTTCCTGCTGGAGCACACTCTGCGGGGAATTATAGATGTGGCTCTAGAGGCAGAGCAGTGGGAGGAAGAGGACACCTTCCCTAGCTCTGAAGGCCCCAGTCTTTCCGCAGACAGCATTCCAGCGGGTCCTCCTCAGATCAGACAGGAGGAGGATGAGAAGGAGGAGGAATATTTTAGTAGTGGGGGCACTGAAGGTGGGGATTCCTCAAGGGAGGGTTTTGTGTGCCCAGAAACCCAAGGACTAGTACGTGGCTGGGAGTAGGAAGTGCACGATGGGGTCATCCTCCTCATTGACCAGGAAGACTCAGAAGCTAATGCCACCTCCAACCTACGCTGCATGGGCTCCCTTATCCTGCAAAGCCTGCTAAAGGACCCAGGATTCGTGCTATCAAGGAGAGGGATCATTACTGCTTGGCAAGCCTTCTTGATCCACAATACAAGGGTAAAGTTGCAGAGCTCATCCTGCCCGCACAGAGGGAGGATGAAAGAAACTTGAGGACGCTCTAAACCGACACTTGTGTAATACCTTTCCAGGCACTGGTAGGTTACCAAGTGAGGACACAGGTGCTTCTGAGGCTGCGGATGATCAGCAGAATAGAGGTGAAGGCCAGGGCCGCTTGTCTGATGCCTTTTAAAATATTTTTTAGTCCACGACGCCCAGGGACATCAAATGTAGGCACCCATTGCCAGCATCTTCACCATATGGTGCAGGACTTCCTAGGGGCAAGGGCACACCTGGATACCTTTCCAGCAGATGATCCACTGGCTTACTGGGTGTTGAGATTGGATCACTGGCCAGAACTTAGCCAATATGCTATGCAGCTACTAGGTTGCACTTTATCCAGCGTGCTTTCTGAAAGGACGTTCAGTGCCGCTGGAGGATTTGTCACAGACAAAAGAGTGTGTCTGTCCACTGACTCTGTAGACTGGTTGACATTTATCAAAATGAAGCAGTCCTGGATCAGCAGCTATCAATCCCCTGATGCTGACGTAATGGAATAGATTGGGGATTTCTTCTGCATTCACAAAACCTCCACCACTGCACTCTTCCACAATATCACAAAGGGGTTACGGTGTGAAGGCACTTGCTGCCACCAAAGGCAAAATATTTGGGTGCACTGACGCCATTACCAGATTTATATAATTTACATTTTTTGAACCGCAGGCTCCAACCCTGCACTCTTCCACAATACCACAAAAGGGTTACGGTGTGAAGACACTTGGTGCCATGAAAGACACATTATTTGGGTGCACTGACGCCTGTACCAGATTCATATCATTTTAATATAGGACCGCATGGTCCACCCCTGCACTCTTCCACAATACCACAAAAGGGTTACGGTGTGAAGGCACTTGCTGCCATGAAAGGCACATTATTTGGGTGCACTGCCACTGACGCCTATATTACCAGATTTATATCATTTTAATTTTTTGGACCGCAGGGTCCAACACTGCACTCTTCCACAATACCACAGAGGGGTTACGGTGTGACGGCACTGTTGCCGACACTAAAGGCCCAATCTTAAAGCACCTATTGTTACTTTCATCCAAAGCCTGCATAAGTTTCACCATAATTTAGCCAAAAAATCACTAAACTTGTTCTGCGCGTCCTAAAAGGTCTCCTCTTTTAATACAGACTGCCGCCCCAAGCAGTTGTTTATGAATAGATTAAAGGAAAACCGTTTACCGTCATTTGAAATGTCATTTTATGTTTTTAAATGTTTCTATACATCCTACAAATCTGCCATTTCACGGGCAGGTTATGGGGACCTCCTAGGCACGATATTTGAAGGAATTTTTCATTTTTATTTTTAACCCTCATTTCATGGAAAACTCGCTGTCCCTTTAAAAACGTTTTTTTAAAACTTTTTGTCCTTGTTTCCTGTCCCCCAGGACACTACCCGTACCCCCATACACCTTTTATGGCAAATATCTTGCATATATGCCCTCTTGGAGGGCACTCTAAAAACCGAACTTTTGACTCCCATTGACTTGCATTGAGTTCGGTTCGTGTTCGAACTCGAACTTTAGAAATTGTTCGAGTTCGAATGCGAACCAAACTCGGGGGTGTTCGGCTCATCCCTACTTTTAAGGTACACAATTTGGGTTATTTATATTAATTTTACTGCTTTTCAGTGTGTGTCAGTGCTATGAAGAGTTAATTACTCTAGCGAAGGCCCTAATCGTGCTCTTTGAAAAAATGTATACGCAAACATTGTTTTCTTTATTAAAATGGCGAGCAATGTAAAAATAGTAGTTTTTCTGTACAATAGAGGAAGATCCTTTTTAAATATACAAGTAAGTGCAATAAAGACATAAAAACTTGACATATATAAAAAGTTTAATAAAGGGGGATGAAATTTTGGGGTTTTTTTTAAGTAAGGTTGTTGTTTTTTTGTGCCGATTTGATAACACAAGTTCCATAACACAAGTTTCTGGCTGCAAAAACTAGAACTCTTTTTAAACATAAACTTGCTGTTTTGAATAGAATATACATCACATGGTTTTTACAAGCCCTGAGGAATTTATGTGCTGCATTTTAGGAGAAAATCGGGCTTTGAAATGGTAATGTTCTATCGGTATACAAAAGCTGAATGATCTACCTTTATATAAAAAGATATAAAATGCTCGTGTGATCCAGTGTACATGGTAACAGCTACCAGCATCTTAACTGCAATGGATGTGACCGAAAATGCAAAGTGAAATAAAAGAATACAAGAGGCTGCATAGGGAATATGTTACATGTCTGTTAAACATGCACGATCAATAGTCATATTTCGTTCTTCCTTTGTACACTACTTCAGTGGTTTTTCAACCCCCCCCACAAAAAGGACAGGTTTGCCAGATATGTGAAGCACAGCACAGGTGATATGATTTGCTGCTCAGTGATTGCAGGATTCAGTCTGCACTTCCCCAAGGTAACCCTTAAAACCTGTCCTGTTAGGGGTACATGGATTGGGAAACCATGCCCTTCTTTATCTATATAACCACATGGAATTTTCAGAAATAAAGTCATTTGTTTTGACCATCATATGACCTAATTATGTGGATCATCCAGTAAATCGGTAGAGAATTCCTCAAAATTTGCATATTTTACACCAAACTAGTTGAACTGAAGGAATATTGGAAAACTATTCACAAAATATTTTTCAATGAAAACGTTTATTCCATTGGAATTCTCCATTTATTCGTTGCTTTGATTGCAGAGATAATTTGTGTATTTATGCATTTTTAGGTATGTTTTCACATTATGTAATGACCTTCTTAAAATTGGCCTGGTTCCACTCTGGGAGCACCTGAAGCCCATGGTATAGAATTATCAAGACTAGACATTGTAATGATGATCGAGCTGCTCAAAACCCCCTGAATGGGCACTGGGTCTCAATATCGATTGTGTAAAAAAATCATGCACTAAGAACTGCAGCTGAAGGCAGACCCACAATCCACTCGCAATGGTGAGAATAAGACTACGTGTGTAATAATATTGTCAATACATACTGTACATAGAGGCATACATCTACAAATGTAAAAAATTGCAAGAGCTGAGAGTTTCCGAGGGTAAATTGTCATAAAAATAAACACAAAAGTCAGAATAAACTGGGACCATCCAGTGGACTTGTGATATACTCAAGGGCTTGTCAGTTAGAGAAATAAATGTTGTAACAGTCAGAGATGTGTTTTTATGTTTCTATCATGGTTATCCTGTTCATAATAAAAAATATATTTTTGCCTTTTTTGGCATCTTTTTGGTTTAAACTTTATAACACGATCCCCTAATGGCCAAGATGACCAATAAATAAATCAGAATCAGATGTAAATTACATATGTAAGATAGAAAAATTACAATTGTAGAAGACAGAATATGTTTAACAGACACTTCAGATTTAACCCCTTCACTACCAAGATAGACTATATTCGATCTGAAAGTGTCGGGACTCACCCACGACTCCCCTTGAACCTGCCTTATGGCCATCCATCCGGCGGTTCCTGATGGCAGACGCCACACTCTCGGGAGCTGCCACAGTTGGACGGCTATCTCAGGGCGATGCATGGTGGTGGTTCTCTGCCCCTGAACATCCCACACCGGCATTCTCCTCCACCAGGGATCCTGGGCCTGCCCGCCATCTGGCATATCCGGGGGCGTGTCCAGCCATTGTTATAGATGGCGGCAGCAGGAATTCCAGGCTGGGGGGCATGACTGGGTGGCACCAAGGACCGGAGACATGCCCCCCGCAACCATCACTGACCCTCTGCCATACAAGGGCATGAGAGGGTGGAAAGGGGGCGGAGCCGGAGAGTGTCAGCAGACATGGTGCCCTATTTAAACCCCCTTCCCAGAGGTAAGGTGCCTGATCGTTGTTTTCTTCCTAAGAGTACCTATCTAGCGTTCCTTCATTGTTTGACTACCTGTGTATGATCCCTGGCTTCCCTTGACCACAATCCTTGCTGCCCGCACCGACCTTTGCTAGTCTTTGGAATTCCCTTTTTCTTTTTGATTCGGATTATCTACCTTTGTACTAGTCCCATCACTCCCAGCTGACCCGAACTCTGCATACGGAGCTCCAAACTGTATGGTATACCCTGACAGCCAGGCACCTGCCTGTTATTGAGTATACTCAAGGGTAGAGTAATTATAGAGCAATGTAAATTATTTTTCTTTCCAATTGGGCTCCAGAAAGTGACCAAAGAGTTTTAGCACCATGAACATGATCCCTGTGGTGACAAAACAGTTTAAGCAGGTTGGATTATTCCCCCATGAAAAAAAAAGTAATCTAAGCTGCAGTATGGAGATTAAGTAGCCTTATGTGGCCAGCAGATCAGCTGCCTAACACATAGTGCATGCATTTGAAAATATGCTTTGGAGATTTTCAGGCACATATGTTTTCCATAAATTCACTGTGTCCTGGCAGTGGTTTTATGGAAAACATCTTGGGGTTTAAATGTCTTGCTGAAAGCATTGCAAATTAGACATGTGCAAAGGCAAAATCATTGGTTTGGTTCCGTTCTGAATATTCCAAAATTCAAACGTTTACAATTCTGACATATTCGGAATCAGCCAATTCAGAATATCAGAAGGTTCTGATGTTTTTGATTGGGTCAAATTTGAATATCAGACTGCTCCTAAATATTCGGCACTTGGCAATTGTCGGAACTGCGATGTATTAAAAAAACATAAAATTATACAGAATGATGCCAGAATGACTCTGGAATGACGCACAGAATGACACACATGCAGCAAAATGATGCACATAATGACACACATGCAGCCAAATGGTGAACAGAAGGAGGCAAATGTTCCAAAATGACTGACCAAATGAAGCATTTGCTTCAAAAATCATCACGCACACAATAAAACATGCCCACCAAAACTGATTCAAAGAATCAAACATATGCTCCAAAATGAATCACAGGATGAAGCATATGCTCCAACAATCACACACAGAATGAAGCATGTGCTCCAACATGATGCACCAACATGATGCACCAAATGCAGCATATGCTCCAAAAATGACGCACATAGGCATCAATAGAGCTGTGGAGAATTGCAAATCAATCTGAAAAGATCAGACCATATTTGGGTCTGGCTGATTGTAAATGAATCGATTAGGGATATTTTTTAAAATTAGTTTTATAAAGTATTTTACCAGGAAGAACGTTTTTCAAGTGTGTCTTGGGTGGCGAGTATGTACTGTTAGTGTCTTACTAGGACAATTACTGGAGACGAGCTCTAGCTGGGATTCAAACCTGTGTCTCCACGATTATAGAGGAGTGATGTTACCTTTACTCCATTCATCAGTTTAGAATGTATTTATTTGGAGAGTGATTTGATTTGGATATTGCCACTTCCAATTTTGAATTGATCTGAATCGCTGTATATTCGGACGAATTCCGAAAGATCCATCCCGAGTCGCACAAGTCTATCCATCCTGAGTCGCACAATGCCAAATGCTAAACAATGCCAAATGGGGGATCCTTTCCACTTCATACTTATGTTATAGTTAAAATGCAAAGAGCTAAAGTGTTGGCTGACGCAGCTCACCCTTGGTAACATCCAGATTGCTTTTCATGCTGTGATATTCTATCTCCCGTTTATTTTCTCAGCAAGTACTTCTATAATCTGTCTTTCAATGTATCCACACTGTATGTCTACCTGTGCAGGCACTCTAATTGCAGCCATATATTAAACATTTGCCATTTTGGTTGACAAGATATGTACTGCGTAATTCCTTTAAAATTGTATTGCACTGTATATACTGATTTATGACACAATAAATACTTGGGGAAAAAACCTATAATAAAAAAAAATCTAAATCCCAAAAGTGAGAAAATATTTTATCACTTTATTAATTCTTGTTAGTTTTATATGAGAATTACACAACATGCCCAGAAAAGTGATGAGTAAAAATGTCAAGCTTTCTCTTATAATGTGCATGTATAAAAGTCATTTTTAGCTCTCAAAGCTATAATAAATACAAAACCATGGAAAATATGCTAAGTATATTAAAAACAACCTGCAATTTATTCAGCTGTTCAATGATATGGGTTGGTGTAGTTTTTTTTTTTAGCATTTTATGTTTTTAAATTTGTTTTATTTTCTTCAGTAGGATTCATTAAAAAAAATGAAAATGAAAAAAAAAATGCTATTGACAAAAACCTTATTCATAAACTCAGGGATTAGGTACAGCAGAAATGCCTGGGAATCACTTATTTACATATAGGAACGTAGTTCCCATTTTGCTGTCATACTGGAAACCTATAGTACCTTTCTATTCAGACATAATTTTAGAAAATTATCTATATTTAATGGAGTTTCTAGATCTTCAATACCTTGGAAACTCATGGAAATGACAATTTCTCTATATTTGTCTGAGGAATGGCATCCACATACATAAAGAGGTGCTGCAGCTTCCAGAACTTCTGGTAGTTTTTTTTATACGCATAATTAATAAATGGTTGGAAATCATGGTGAGTTTCATCAATATTTTTTTTTTTTAGAACTTGACCCCTGCATAAACTCCTTATCAATATCTTCAACAGCACTCTGCCCTTATCATCCACGAAGTTGGGTTAAGGACTTTATGGGTCTGGAGTAGGGATGAGCTGTTCGGTTCGATCTGTTCGGAGTTCGCATATAACATCGGCCGCTCGGCTGTTCGCGAACTCCGAACATTTCCGCGTGTTCGGTTCGAGTTTGCCCACAATGCACCACAATGGACCACAATGCACTTTTCCATTGGCCTGAAGCTTGTAATTGGCTACAGCCTTGCACGTGACCACAGGTCAGGTGCAAGACTATGCAATCACGGCTCAGAGTCCTGATTGGGCAAATTTTGCCCAATCATGGGCTCACAGAGCTAAGTCCCGCAGCACACTATATAAGGCTTAACACAGCCTTCAGCACGTGTTTTTTGAGAGGAGATTGTTCTGTTAGTGTGTCTTCTCAGTGCCAGCAGCTATTGGGGGGGGGGGTCTCACTTCTACAAGATTTCTGGGAATTGTTGTAATCTGTGTGTTCTCACTGCCAGCAGCTATTGGGGGGGGGGGTTCACTTCTACAAGATATCTGGGAATTGTTGTAATCTGTGTGTTCTCACTGCCAGCAGCTATTGGGGGGGGGGTTCACTTCTACAAGATATCTGGAATTGTTGTAATCTGTGTGTTCTCACTGCCAGCAGCTATTGGGGGGGGGGTCTCACTTCTACAAGATATCTGGGAATTGTTGTAATCTGTGTGTTCTCACTGCCAGCAGCTATTGGGGGGGGGGTTCACTTCTACAAGATATCTGGGAATTGTTGTAATCTGTGTGTTCTCACTGCCAGCAGCTATTGGGGGGGGGGGTCTCACTTCTACAAGATATCTGGGAATTGTTGTAATCTGTGTGTTCTCAGTGCCAGCAGATATTGGGGGGGGGTTTCACTTCTACAAGATATCTGGGAATTGTTGTAATCTGTGTGTTCTCACTGCCAGCAGCTATTGGGGGGGGGGTTTCACTTCTACAAGATATCTGGGAATTGTAATTTGTGTCTTGTCACTGCCACCCATCAGGGGGTCTCACTGATTTATAGGAGGTTCCTGGGAATTGTAATTTGTGTCTGTCACTGCCACTCATCACTCACTGCCACTTATTTTTTATTTGTTTTGTTAATGCAGCAATATTGTTCCCATTTAATTTATAATGTGAACAATGATGCTGCACTAACGATTTTTGTGTGGGGTGCATTTGTTAAAAATAGGGAAATTTCCCCCAAAAAAATGTAACATATAATAATGACATATTATGAATCTGCCAAGTCTGCCGGAAAAAACGATATATAATATGTCTGGGTCATATAATAAAATAAGGCTTCAAAACGCGGTTAAACATGATGAGCGAAACCGGTAAAAATTACCTCAGCACACAGGCGGGAAATGCCTCAGCAGCGAAAGGGTTAAAAACGTTTTAAAAAAAAAAATTGTCCTTGTTTCCTGTCCCCCAGGACACTACCCGGACCCCCATACACCTTTTATGTCAAATATCTTGCATTTATGCCCTCTTGGAGGGTACTCTAACAGTCGAACTTTCGAGTCCCATTAACTTGCATTGAGTTCGTGTTCGAGTTCGACTCAAACTTTTGAAATTGTTCGAGTTCGAATGCGAACCGAACACGGGGGTGTTTGGCTCATCCCTACTCTGGAGCTACATTTGATGCCCTGTATCTCTGACAGCGATTTTTCTTCTGCTTCATCCTTTCGCCTCTACCCTATTTCTGTCAATTCTATTGTGTCTTTGTTCTCTTCTTATTTGGGTGTGCGGCACGTCAATGGTAATTAATCTTTTAATGGGCCTGGAGGTGCAGGTTGAAATCCACTATGTTAAGCCAGATGATTCACTTCACAATATGTGGTGATTGTTCAAAGAAACGTTCATTTATTTCCTGCTGAAACTATCATTTTTTTCTCTTTACTACAGAGATCATAGCCTAATGTCACGTACCTCCTACAAATATATTGTCAGATCTCTGTACGCAGACAAGCTATCCTACACTGCCGGTGCTTTAAGTGGCCAGAAAATCTACCTATTACCCTACACAAATAGAATAACAGACACCAGGGGTTTAATACCAGATGTTGCTATTGAGCCAGATACCAGGGTTGCTTGTAAGCCAGATACCAGGGGTTGCTGGTAAGCCAGATACCAGGGGTTGCTCGTAAGCCAGATACCAGCGTTGCTTGTGAGCCAGACACCAGGGATTATTACCAGTCAGGTCATCAGAGATATGGCAGGGGTTGGATGCCAGATCTGGTAGTCAGAGGATTGCCAGAGGTCAGATGCTAGATCGGGTTGTCAGCCAGGAGCCAAAGGGGTATGAGCCAGTCGTTAGTCAAGCCAGAGTCATACATGAGTGAGCAGAAGACATATACATCACAAAGAATGAAGCATGAAGCAGTGAGAACCACATCAGGGCAAGGAACTAGGGCTCAGACGTTTGGTTTTAAACTCAGCCAGCGCAACGTCATCACTCTGCGCCTCTACTGCATCAGTGACACATGATCACGGCTCTCTGCTACTTCACTCGGTGGCCTGCCAGCGTGCAGTGAGGAAGGCACTGCCGGGAACCCAGGACGTCATGGGATGTGACACCTAAGCTGACTGATGAAGAGACCCAACATTAAGGTCCTCCAAAAGTGGAATTCTCAGCTTTATTTAGTCAATATTTTCTTCTGCTCATGGGAGAACGCCATCAAGTGAGCCATCTATTATTCATGGAAAGTCTATTCTCTTATAACTTATCATTGATGTAACACACATTACTGCAAGTGGAGCAGGTATAGGATAATTATTGTCCTACTGGCTGGGAGGTTACAGAGTTAATATGCCTATATTTCTGAATGGTGACTCTTGTTCTTAGCTATAATGTCACCCAATCAATAGCTACATAGAGGAACAGAACTCGGTGGTTAGGTCTGAGAATGCACATCTCTTGGAAGTATTTTACTACAAATGTAGGTGGTTTTTATACCTCTATCGGCATCAGTTACGTGGCCTGTGTTATTACCAAAGCTATCATGTCAAGACATATGTTAAGGCCATGAACTATGATGTTAATTGATATATAACATATGCTTGCACATGTATAATGTATATTTGAAAATACCCTCATTGGAAATCACACAGTATGTCTCCAAAGCAACATAGAAGGTTTACATAAACACTAATCTACTTTAAAATGCTCATATTAGATGTGGCTCTACTTAAACAGTTTTAATTTAATCAAGAAACATTTACCACATTAAACAAATTACCCTTAGTGAAGAGATTAAGGGGAGATATAGTCTTTCTTTGCTATAAAAAAAACTTCTTGAAGCCCTTCACTAGCAAGCTGTTTTCCATAAAACCATTGCCAGGACCCAATGGGTTCAAGGGAGACAAGTTTGTAGATGGTGTATTCTTCATAAAATACATTTTAGAAACATTTTAGAGACTATAAGCTTATTTGACAAGCCAAGTGCTCTCCCTTCTGGACAAAAAGCGCTACTACAGGTACCACTATATACAGTGGAGCTTCAACTCTCTGTGAAAGAAATCAGATCTCCAAGCTGTTCAAACTGCTTCAGCACCTTGTATGACCAAGGTGCTGGAAATTTAGGGGGCACATTCTGAAGGGATTCCTTCTGAAGTTAAATTCCTTTGCCTTGCTCCAAAATATGACCAGATCGAGTTTACTTGATGCCGGGCTCCTGCAGGAGCTTTTAAAGATCGAGTATACTCGCCCATGGTAGTGAAGGAGTGTACTCCCAGCAACCTTTGAGCTTGAAAAATGGTTATGATTTCTTTTGCATTCTTGTGTCTGCCTTTCATTTACTATTGCTTTTGTATTTATTATTTATTATTGTTCTTTTCATATTTACAGATAGTTAAATGCCAAAAATGCTTATACTCATATCACAGATAATAAACCTCTATCAATGTTACTATTTTTTCTAGGACATACAGTGACAAATTGTCTTCAAAATGTTGTTAACCTTTTTCATTTTAGCAAATCATTTCTTTTTATTTTGATTATCTCTTTATTTAGGATATTACCTCATTGGAACTATCATTCTGAATCCACCCGATGACATTTCAATAATTTTGGATTGATTGAGAAACTGTCGAAACCAGTTCTATTTGGTGTCTTGGCGATTGAGAATTCAGATCTGATGTGTACAGCGAACTTGGCAGGACTTTACAGTAGGCATGGCTAACTTATTTATGCACACCTCTATGCAAAGATGAGCCCACCTCAGAGATATGTGCGTGACACTCTAGTGGCTGGTCAAGTTTCATTTACTGGATGTTACCTCATTTCTGGGAATCCTGTGATGTGATCTTTATTATATATTCATGATTGCCTGTAATTTCCACTGTATTACGATCGCTGCCTGCTGTGAGCTGTTTGTCTATGAATGATTCGTTGAACAGTGCCACAGTGTGTCGTGTAGTCTGCTTGCTATACATTCTGTGTCTCTGCTTGTAAACGTTTAATAGAATTCTTACTTCACACCTCGTTGTTGTGATTAATGAGTTCTATTCCTGCAGTAATTGTGAATCGAGTTGAGACGGTGATTGGCAGTCAAGGGATTAAGGTTTAAGTCTATATATATATATATACTGTATTTTTCGCTCTATAAGACGCACTTTTCCCCCCAAAAAAGTATGGGAAAAAGTGTATGCGTCTTATGGAGCGAATACTGAGCTTTGCAGTGTTCAGCTCCCTGCGAGCTTCCGAAGCTATGGAGCTTCGGCACTTGCCTGGGGGAACCACATCACCAGCTGAGTTCTCGCGAGATCGCGGCTGGTCACGTGGCTCCCCCAGGCGAGTGCCCAAGCTCCATGCCGCGGGACGCTCAGAGGGAGCCGAACACGCGGTGGCAGGAGGTGAGCTGGGGCCTGGGGGCAGTATCCATGAGAGCTGTTGGGGCAGTATATCCATGAGAGGAGCTGGGGCATTATCCATGAGAGGAGCTGGGGCAGTATATCCATGAGAGCAGCTGGGGCAGTATATCCATGAGCGGAGCTGGGGCAGTATATCCATGAGAGGAGCTGGGGCATTATCCATGAGAGGAGCTGGGGCAGTATATCCATGAGAGGAGCTGGGGCAGTATATCCATGAGAGGAGCTGGGGCAGTATTTCCATGAGAGGAGCTGGGGCAGTATATCCATGAGAGGAGCTGGGGCAGTATATCCATGAGAGGAGCTGGGGCATTATCCATGAGAGGAGCTGGAGCGTTATCCATGAGAGGAGCTGGGGCATTATCCATTATTACACTATTTGATTCAGAATATTTTTTTTCCTGTTTTCCTCCTCTAAAAACTAGATGCGTCTTATGGTCAGGTGCGTCTTATGGAGAAAAAAATACGCTCTATATCGCAGGTTAAAGAGTGATCACTCGATAAGGTAACGCAGCAAGCATCCGTCTATCACATACATAGAGCAAAACAATTCCCAGGGAAGCAGCTAGTCCAACCAAAGATACACTGTGGATCCAATGCAAGATAAGGAAAACCTAAAAAGTACAACGGAGACTGTTCTCACTAGCAATAAGGTTTATTAGTGTCCATAGTGATATACAGGGTGTCCATAAAGTCTCTTTACAATTTCAAAAATTTATCAAAAAGGCAAATGAAAAGACAGAAAAGTGAAAATGATTACAAAATGAGACGTATATATTTAAGTTTTTTGCTTAATTCAATACACTTCTATATGGGCACCATTAGTTGCGCGAAGCACATCAAGACGGTACTTGATTTCTTGCCATGTTGGCTGTAGCATACCCTCATCAATGGTGGCAATGGAATCAGTGATCCTCTGCTTTAGATTAGTGATGTCCCGTACCTTTGTTCCATGCACCATATCTTTAACCTAAACCCATAGAAAGAAGTGGATATCTGGTGAATGAGGTGAACGAGGTGGCCAGGGAATTGGGTCACCCCATCCAATCAACCAGTCTGCAAATGTTTCATTTAGGAATCTACGAACATGCAGTCACCAATGTGGTGGTGCACCATCTTCCTGGAAAATGATGGTTGGTTGAAGGTCATGTAGTTGTGGTGCCACGTATTCAGTCAAAAGGTCAAGGTAAACATTTGCAGTAATTGATGTCTCGCCGAAGAAAAACAGACCAATGATTCAATTGTACATGATCCCACACCATACGTTCATCTAAAGCAGAGCATCACTGATGCCATTGCCACCATTAATGAGGGTATGCTGGAGCCCACATGGCAAGAAATCGAGTACTGTCTTGATGTGCTTCGTGCAACTAATGGTGCCCATATAGAGGTGTCTTAAATATATACGTCTCATTTTGTAATAATTTTCCCATATCTGTCTCTTCATTTGCCTTTGTAATAAATTTTTGAAATTGTAAAGAGACTTTATGGACACCCTGTATTCCATCTATGAGCATGAACAAAGCGAAAACATTTTGATGTGTACTCTTTGTTGATGTGAAATGTCCAGTGAAAGAGGGAGAGTCTGCTCACAAGCAGAGTGGTTATGGTGTATGGATGAAGCCCATCTTCTGAAAAATACTAGAAGCACAAAGAGGATTGTGCTGATACTACATATAAAATCTATATAGAGCCTATTTGTAGACTCCAAATAAAGATCAAGAGAATGTTGGCAGTCAAGAAATGTAAAGCTTTTCGAGGAGATAAGGAGACAAAGAAGCGTATTAAATGGTTCTAAACTGCTGTAGCTTTTTTCTTAATTCTTTACTTCTTAATTTTATATTAGACAATGCATAGCGAAGCGAATATGAGGATATGAAAGTAGCCAAGTATATGGAAAGAAAAATAATGAATATTATCGATCAATAAACACTCAAGTTAGAGTCCAACAATGAGGCAGGCAGGCATACTACTAAACGAAAAAGAAAGCAAAATAAAAAAAAGGGAAGAATAATTAAGATCACTGGCTAATTATGGCCTGAAAGAGGGAACCACGAGCTTAGAGAGTTGGGTGGAAAAAAAACCATGTCTCATTCAAATTAGACAATGAGCAAGTGATTGCCATCTTTGGACACCAGGAGAGACCCAGATGTGACTCAACGGTGCCAGAGACTATGAGCTCTTAGTTGCAAGGGAAATTTACTGTAACATTTATGGACTAAAATTAATAAAACCATCAAAGTAAAGTTTCTTAAAAAAATGAAATTTCTAAATTGTTCATAAGTGCTTGGAACTGCAAAGTTAAAAAAAACTTTGGGAGAATGAAAAGATAGATATAGATAGCTATGATAGATGATAGATACTGATAGATATAGATAGCTATGGATAGATACTGATATATATAGATAGCTATGGATAGATACTGATATATATAGATAGCTATGATAGATGGATAGATACTGATAGATATAGATAGCTATGGATAGATACTGATATATATAGATAGCTATGGATAGATTGATAGATACTGATAGATATAGATAGCTATGCATAGATGAATAGATGTAGAGCTCTATCACCTGGTGTGAGCTAAAATGCCAACGCTATATGAAAAATGTAGCGCCTGACAACCCACCAACAGATCGCCTTGTTCACGGATGCCGATGTCAGTGTACAAGCTTCATTAGCGCACGTTAGAGAAACACTAAGACCTGGGCTGTGAACCATCGCTAATGCGGGTGTGTACAGCCTAGAACAGTTTTGTTCCCAGCGCAGAGTGCCGGGCCATACCTATCCCCTGCACTCATAAGCTTGTATAAGTATGAACACATACAGTGAAGAGCCCTCACCCCCTGCATTATTAAAATCCTCCAAAGTACCCGTATTATCCATGTTTATTTGCACACATATATTCATTAAGGTTGATGGGCATTGCATGATAAATGACACCCAACAGCATGTTGAATCATTACAATGCATTTAATATATCCAAAAGGAAGGCCAGGTGGAGCGACAATAATTTCCCTGCTGCAGCACATAAATAATACATGTTTCATGGCAAGACTTATCCATGTGTCCCTTTAAACACGGTCCACATGGTCACCCTAATAATAAACCGCTTACATACTATGAATAACCCCCAGCAAAAAATGTTTAAAATTAGCTAATATATTAGATTTAGGAAACATGTCAATAAAGGATACCTATATATCATAATACAGCCTATTGCAACAGCAGCGACTAGATCCATTACTATGGTGTATGGGGCCAAGAGAACACATAGAACATTCCTTTCAATTGAATTTTAATTTGGCGCAAGGACCTTTTTTTTTTGCTCCTTTCCATCAGTTAATACCAGGGGTTGAGCAGTAGGTACATTTTCACGATTAGCGTATGTGTAGAAATTAGCGCTGGGACCAAACGATCTGTTGGTTACAATAGCACAAGTGATCTCTAGCGCTTCCCATGTTAAGTATAGGACGAGGTCAGTACAGTAAGCTCACGCAATGTATCGCAAATTACCACACGCTAAGTGGTATTCTCCATTTGTAGCGAAAGGCAATCTGTTGGTCAGGCGCTAGACTGACTTTACCAGGCGCTAACGCAAAAATATGCTGATGCTAGGGTTAGCTCTAGGGATGTGCATGCCTGAAATAATTTTTTTTTAATTTCGTTTCGTTACCTTTTTAAATCATTTCGTTTTCGGAATTTCGGAACTAATTTCGTTTTGTATTTCGTTTAGTTTCGATTTGAAATTTTGAATCGATTCGAATTTCATATACCAATTCGATAGTTGATATCAATTCGAATTTTGGATCACTAAATAAAACCCCGATTCATCAAATTTTGCTGTTAAGAGAAAAGCTAGGATTAAATTTTAAGCTGTGTCACAGATTTAGTATTTGAGTCAAATTAAACAGTGAGACAAAATTATTTGTTTCATAAAGTCCTGTGCTTACTAATACTTGTATTGTAGGTTAAGATCAATTCGATAGTTGATATCAATTTGATAGTTCATTTCAAATTTGATAGTTGAGATCAATTTGAGAGTTAATTTCAAATTTTATAGTTCATTTCAAATTCGATAGTTGATAGAGTTATTAAAATTTTTCTTTTATGATGATGACACAGTGTAAAACAAAATAAATTCGTTATATAACGTTTCGTTTCGAATTCGTATCGTATCGATTCGTTATTCGGAAGTACTTCCGAATACGAATTATCAAATTTCATTCCAAATTCTGAATATTTCCGAAACAAATGCACATCTTTGGTTAGCTCACACCAGGTGATTGCGTCCATAGATAGCTATGGATAGATATATATAGCTATGGATAGATGGATAGATATATATAGCTATGGCTAGATGGATAGATATAGGGTTATATTACATTCTTCATGCAAAAATCCTTGCGCAAAGCGAGAATCTTTGCGCCAAGCGTTAAAGTTTTGCGGCGCAAATCAACGCTGGAATTACAATCCTCGCGCCTTTTTTCATCCGCCGATCAATTGCGCGCGCAAACAGGAGGCACCCATATGCATGCGAAGTACCGTCTCGTGCAAAAATCTTTGCTGTGCTGTTTTTTTTCGCGATTCATCCAATCAGAATTAAGAAACAAACCTATCTCTCGTTAACAAATTGCGTCTGCCAAAGTCAATGAGCATATATGCTGCAGCAATAATACATGCACACACAAATACATCCATTGTATTGGTGTGGTATGAGTTGAATGGGCAATTGTGCTTTGGTGCATTCCTTTTTATGGGGTTGGATTATTCTGGGTTAGCCAGGTTGTTTAAATTTGCCATTAACACCAGCTTTTTGCAGTTGCTAAAATTATGCGTGCAAAGGCTATGCGGTAATTACCGCAAATAGATTGTAATACCATCCTCGTACCAGCGCACAAACGCATTTGCGCTCAAAATGTTAAGTATAGGAGGCGCAAAGTACAGTAAGCTCGCGCAGGGTTTGCGCAGGTTCACCCGCTGTAGACAATTGCGCGCGGTTGTTGCGCTGACTATGTAATCTGGGATTCGGCGCAAATGGTTTTACCCCTCGCGTTAATGTTTTTTTTGTGCCGGCGCAAACGTTTGAGTGAAGATTTTAATTTAGCCCATAGAGAGATATGGATAGATATAGAGAGCTATAGAGAGCTATGGATAGATGGATAGATATATACAGTATATAGCTATGGATAGATGGATAGATTTAGAGAGCTATGGATAGATATAGATACAGTAGCTATGGATTGCTATAGATAGCTATGGATAGATGGATAGATTTAGAGAGCTATGGATAGATATAGAGAGCTACGGATAGATATAGAGAGCTAAGGATAGATATAGATAGCTATGGATAGATATAGATAGCTATGGATAGATGGATAGATATAGAGAGATATACAGTTGTGTTCAAAATTATTCAACCCCCACTGAAATTGAGTGTTTTGGCCAGTTTGACATTGATTTTGATCATTCAGTCATCTTGCTTACAATTAAATCAAAGCGGCACGTGTAGGTCAGACAAATAACACATAACATTTATAATGAAATAACCACAAATGTCTTTTCTGTGCTCACATCATTATCAGTTTTATTCAACCCCCAAGTGACATTCAATCTTAGTACAACATCCTTTTACAGTTATAAGTACTAACAGCTTTTAAACGTGAAGCATAGCTTGACACAAGTGTCTTGCAGCGATCTACGGGTATCTTCGCCCATTCGTCATGGGCAAAAGCCTCCAGTTCAGTCACATTCTTAGGCTTGCGCACTGCAACTGCTTTCTTTAAGTCCCACCAGAGGTTCTCAATCGGATTTAAGTCAGGTGACTGCGATGGCCACTCCAAAATGTTCCAGCCTTTAATCTGCAACCATGCTCTAGTGGATTTAGAGGTATGCTTGGGATCATTGTCCTGTTGAAAGGTCCAACGTCTCCCAAGCCTCAGGTTTGTGACGGACTGCATCACATTGTCATCCAATATCTCCTGGTACTGAAGAGAATTCATGGTACCTTGCACACACTGAAGCTTCCCTGTACCTGCAGAAGCAAAACAGCCCCAAAGCATGATTGACCCCCCGCCATGCTTCACAGTAGGCAAGGTGTTCTTTTCTTCATATGCCTTGTTCTTCCTCCTCCAAACATAGCATTGATCCATGAGCCCAAACAGTTCTAATTTTTGTTTCATCAGTCCACAGAACACTATCCCAAAACTTCTGTGGTTTGTCCACATGACTTTTGGCATACTGCAGTCGACTCTTCTTATTCTTTGGAGACAGCAAGGAGGTGCACCTGGGAGTTCTGGCATGGAGGCCTTCATTACGCAGTGTGCGCCGTATTGTCTGAGCTGAAACTTCAGTACCCACATCTGACAAATCTTTTCTCAGTTCCTCAGCAGTCACACGGGGACTTTTCTCCACTCTACGCTTCAGATAGCGCACAGCAGTCGAAGTCAGCATCTTCTTTCTGCCACGACCAGGTAGCGTTTCAACAGTGCCCTTTGCCTTGAATTTGCGAATGATGCTTCCTATGGTCTCTCTTGGTATGTTTAACATCTTTGCAATCTTCTTATAGCCATTGCCCTTCCGGTGAAGAGTAATCACCTCTTCTCTTGTCTTCCTGGACCATTCTCTTGACTTCACCATGTTTGTAACCACACCAGTAAATGTCTAGAAGGAGCTGAGTATCACAGTCATTTTAAAGCTGCCTAATTGGTGCTTATTATACTTTATTGCTGCTCCGTGACATCCATAGGTGTTTTCAATACCTGATTGAAAACACTTGAATGAACCTCTTTTCTTCAGAGTGGTAGTCTTTAAGGGGTTGAATAATTGTGTCAATGAAGAATTCATAAAAGAAACATTTACTACTGTATTACAAATCCAATTGATGTCATTTTAGTTGCATATGGTTCTTTAAAAAGTCCTTGTAGGATTTCATTCTGAATACAATTACAAATGTACACTAAATTCCCTAAAACCCTTTACAGCATTGGGGGTTGAATAATTTTGAACACAACTGTAGATAGATGGATAGATATACCGTGTTTCCCCGAAAATAAGACACTGTCTTATATTTTTTTGGCCCCCAAAAAACATGCTAGGTCTTTTTATTATTTTTGGGGTAGGTCTTATTTTTTATGCTGTTTTTTTTTTTTTGATGGTGTACATCTGGTATCACTCTGCCTGTGACAGGAGCTGGCGTTAGAGCAAGCATCGGCTAAGGCTGCAGCCACACTAGCGTTCTTTGAGCAGAAGGAACGCACTGAGTGTCCATGTGTCCACACTTCCCTGCGCCCGTTGCGGCTTTGTGAAGACTGGAGGGGGTGGGTCACATGGTTCAGCGTGCGCAAAAATTGCGTGCACTACCACCGGACGTGATTTCAGCCTCCCTGTCAAACAGCTACGACGGACGCAGACGGGCTTCAAAGCATGATCCTCCATAGGAGGATTGCACTGTGTAGCGCTGAGCGCACTAATTGCGCTCAGCGAGGTGGCCACACTGGCATCAGAGTGGAAGGAACGTCCAGTCTCACAGATGTTCCTTCTGCTCAAAGAACACTCGTGTGACTGCAGCCTTATGTGGCTCTGCTCCCCCTGGCGCCTGTATCACTGATTTTCTCCCACGACTCTTCAAGTTGCCCTACAACTAGGTCTTATTTTCGGGGTAGGTCTTATATTTTACCAGTTATCAAATAAACACACTAGGTCTTATTTTCAGGGTAGGTCTTATTTTCGGGGAAACAGGGTAGATAGCTATGGATAGATGGGTAGATATAGAGAGCCATGGATAGATGGATAGATATAGAAAGATATGGATAGATGGATATAGTCCTATGTCTAGTATTTCATAAGAATCATCTACTATATGATTATATCTGAAAATATTCTCTATTTTTTTAATGTTACAATTCAAAAAGTCTTTACCAGTGCGCAGTACGTATGACATTTCAATAGTTCGACACGAGAAACAGACAGATGGGCACGTGAAAAGCTCTGATATGCAGTAAATAAGTAAATATCACAGGATGACATTTGTTGAAAAACCCCACTCTAATATCCATTTAGAGGAAGCATTAACGAAAGCCTTTGAATATTAGAAATGCAGCCACACATCTGCAAACATATCAATCCATGTCACAATTTTTCCTTACAGGGACGATTTCGAAACGTCAAATGCACTAAAATGCTCCATTCCGGAGGTTCAATGGAGTGCAATGCAAGATGAATTAGTTGCATACCTTTTACTGTGCCAAGTTCTCATAATTTAATCTCAAATGTCATTCTATCTAGAACAAGGCTGGAAAATCCTTGTGGATAATCTTTTTTTTTTTTGTATTGCTAAATTGGATTTTGGATTGATAAAGGTTAATCACCTCAGCTTAGTGCGATGACATTAAAATGTTCCAAAATGCACTTTTGTAAGTGTGAAAAAAAATTATATATGAAACCAGAGAGAGATGGAATGGGAACACACCAGATCTGGCCAAAGCATAGAACAGTGTTTTGCCACCTTGGTCCTCAGGTGTCGTCCCCCCAACAGGCCAGGTTTCCAGATATGTGAAGCACAGCACAGGTGATATAATTCGCTGCTCAGTGATTGCAGGACTCAGTCTGTATTTCGCCAAGGGAATCCTTAAAACCTGGTCTGTTTCCAGGTCATGAGGCCCATGGTTAGGAAGCACTGGCATTGACTTTGGGGTAATATGCTGTTCAGGTTAGGCTGGTGTCAGACAAGCGCAATATGTGCGCCCGTACTGATGTGCCTCCCCACGTCCTTCGCAACGCTGCGACAGGGCCGGTCACATGCTGTAGCACACACACGAATTGTGAGCGGTACAACAGGCATGCTGCATCCATGTAGAAAGCATCCCTGTCGAAGCACTATAACGCGCGTTGGACGGGGCTGCAAAGCGCGATCCTCCATAGGAGGATCAAGATGGCACAGAAGCTAACTGTTAACAGAAATGGTGACCCATCTGGAATAGAATGCCAATAACAAGTGAGGCAGTGACTTTACAGCTCACTCATTAATTTTAACTGCTCCAGGGGAATCAAGCTCATTGAAAAGTTTACAAGTTCCACAAAAGAACATTGTCATTCCAGGTTTATATTTAAATTGTATCATTGAAGAACACAGATAAATTGAGCGATGGTTTCATTGGAGAGAAGGTTCTGAAGAGGTATATTGTATGTGTTTACAATCTATACATGCATAACGGTTTTGGGGCACACATTGAGCCTTATACCTAATGAATCTATGTTTGCTGAGACCAGTGTTTTTTTCTAGGAAAAAAGGTGGGGGTACTCACCATGAAGCGTCATAAAGTGTCAGGCAGTGAGCAGCCAATGGAAAAGATAGCGAACACTTGCATGCAGCCAATGAATAGATGGCGCATGCCGGAGTGCAGCCAGCCAACATATAGAGCCAAGGGCAGGCGATGACATTTTGTTGCCTGGGTCCAAGGATGAAATGCTGTGTGTGAGCATATCACAGAGCTCCACAGCAAAAACTCACAGTAATGTGTAGTGTGTATGAGCGTATCACAGAGCTCCACATTGCTGCATCACTGTTCACTTTATAATTGAAACGTAAACAATAGTGCTGCATTAGAAAAAAAAAGAAAACAAAATAATATTTAATTATTTATTATTTTAACTTTAAGTAAAAACTGGTCATGGTTGATATCATTGGAAATGCCATGCTCTGGCCTTTCCAATGATACCTCACATGTCTATCTAACTCCTATGGGTTCAGAAATGCCCTTGCGCGATGTCAGTGGGCGGGGACGTGCCACAAGTTGGGCTGACATTCGAGTTGTCAGCCCACTGCGGGAGAATTCCTCAATCCTCTGAACTTTGACCATGGGCTGGAGTGGAGATGTCCTCCACATCCTTGCAGAGGAACGTCGGCCCTGCTGATAGGTGTCGGTACTGAATACTGGCACGTACTGGTATAAGAAAAGCCCTGGCTTTGACAAAGGTATAAAATCTTCCATAGCCACTTTATTTTTGCAGCTTGAATACAAGTCAGCCGCCATACTAGCGCATGGATGAGCAATTTTCTAATAGCACGTACATTACTGAAGTGCAAATCCATCCACTGGGACAGCATGAAGGACACTGGAGAACTATTGGTTCTCTATGAGCATTGAGAATTGATTTTTATATATTCTTATGTTTTTATTTTAAGGCTGTTACATGATTTCACAGTTCCAAAAAGTCATGGCTTGCCTTGGAATAGTAGAGGCCAGTAACATTTGCAAGTGGAGCTACTAGAGTTGATGGTTCACTCGCAGATGCTTACGGTTCACTTGGAATACAGTCCATGATATTGACTGCTATTCCTTCTTTCAAAGCTCTGTTCATCTATACAGAACAAGATAAAGGATACAATAATCTAGCTAATTCCACCCTATACTTCATTCGTGTGAATACAGAGAGAGATAAATATCTGCTAGTTTGCCAGCCATATTCACACAATGAACAATAGTAGATGTTTTTTTTCTAGCAGTATGCAAGCAATGAACACCAAAACTAGAATTCGCCCTGTGGAGAAAATCCACATTGGGAGACAATTATTTCCACTCCATCCAGACTGTGTGATATAGGTTATCTAGTTGAGGATATCAAATATAGACATGCAATTAAGCTTGATAAGAAACAAGATCTGTATTGGTTTTGTTTTAACAAGACCCTCTGAGCGCTGGGCTATTTTGGTGGTGTGTGACTCTGAACATTGATTTTTTTATTTCTTATGTTCTCTCACTTTGTGTTCTGTTAATACGTTTCTGTTTTCGACAGCATTCTCGTCTTACAGCAATTTTACACATGCCTAAAAGTTCTGCACAATAGTACTATGTAAATCTCTGTACGTGTCTACAAAATACAGTGGTACCTCGGTTCTCGAACGGCCCTGTTCACGAACAATTTGGGAAAATGTGATTCGGTTCGCGACCAGAGTCGTGGAACCAATTACGTTTGTGACCCGAGCTACCACTATATACAAATCATTGCCTTGGTGTTACTTACGATACTGACCTAACGTTCTCTCCCCATGTCCAGACAGTGACCAAATCCTATCAATCCTATCCTAGTAACTATCAACCAGTCCCATGTAGACTTAAAGCTTCCTTGTGCACCATTTGGCATATTGATAGGAGAATTTGAACCATCTCCTGGAAGTAGCTCAATACAATACAATTACAAGATAAGTATTGTGGTTTCTATTGCATATCTTTTCACCATCTGCTGTATATTAAGTGACCAAATCCTGTTACTATCAACTCGAGAACATTGCCCACGTCTGCCCCCTTCTGACTCAAGATACCGCGAAGCTGCTGGTTCATGCTCTTGTCATTTCACAGTTTGATTACTGCAACTCACTCCTTATTGGCCTCCCAAATGCCCGTGTTGTCCCTTTGCAATCTGTAATGAATGCAGGGGCCAGGCTTATTTTTCTCACCAGACGCACCTCTCGTACCTCCCCTCTCTGCCGGTCCCTCCATTGGCTTCCTGTACATTTTAGAATACAGTTTAAAATACTAACGCTAACGTTCAAACCACTCAATAACTCGACCTCTCATTACATGTCTTCGTTACTCCGCAAGCATATCTTGTCTAGACAACTTCGGTCAGCAGACGATCTCCGCCTGTCCTCTGTCTACCCCCGTGCACGGCCAACTCTCGTCTCCAAGACTTCAAGGTCAGCTCCGGTCCTATGGAATGGCAGACCTCGCCCTATCAAACTCTCCCCTGATCTTCAGTTCTTCAAGAAATCCTTCAAACCCAACTCTTCAGATTAGCGTACCACATCACTGATGCAAATCATCCCTCTGCTCACCTAATCACACATGATTGAAGCTGCTTCTATGGCCCCACCATTCCCAAAGCACTGGCACTAATGATCCTTATGTCCAGTAAAACTCCCCTGGTCTCCCTCAACTCCAATCCCTCTAGACTGTAAGCTCCTACGAGCAGGGCCCTCTACACCTCTTGTTTCCATCCTATGTCCGTTAATCTGTATATCGTTTCCGTTGGTTATTGTAAAGTGTTGTGGAAACTGTTAGCACTATATAAATGATAGTAATAAAATATTATAGTGGAGTGAATTCCTATGTTGGACTTTCCTTGCTCAAGATGCAAGTGGAAAGGGTGGCCTTTTCTCTAACAACCAGAGTGTGTGTATGTCTTTGCAACTGTGCATGCGTGAGATGAATGTGTGTGTGCGTGCGTGTCAGGGGTCTTTTCATAAAATCCAATTTATTAAAGATCATTAATTTAAAAAAAATTATGTTTCTGTTCTGTCTAGGATCCTTCTTCCACTCACTCAAGCTTCCAGCCACCCCTGGGTCACATGACGGAAGAATTACAGGAAGTCGGCAGCATATCGAGTCCAGAGGAGCACTGATGGAGGCTGGCCCTGGATTTAGGGTGAGTTTTCTGCATTAACACTAAGGGTGAAATAGGAGATGGTTGATGTTTAGCCCTCCTGCCCCCTCCTATTTTAATCCTAGTGTATCCCTTTAAATATCTATATTAAATCTCAATGCAAATGATGCATCACCTAGGTTGATACATTAAATTCAGAAAGATTTTTATTTTTACACTGCAAGAGATTATATTCAAGTATCTCACATATGGATCAATGTAATCGTAACAATATGCAGCAGGAACACAATACTGTTACTGTGATTATTTCAGCAGAGTCTATTAAACGCAAGGTTAATCCTTACGGTTATATCAATATATTCCTTGTTCAAATAAAACACATTTAAATAACAATGTATTAAATGAAATTTGCTTGCAGACTCTTTGTTGATACTGTATTTTTATGCAAATATATTTTCTGAAAAGGCAGCACGAGTTCTATGACATTCCTCTACATCCATATCAAATATTCACACCCCGATAGGTAAGAAGGCCACAAATTGGAACCAGTATCCAACAGCATTGCTTGCCTACTCACTAGTTGTTGGCTAAATGGGTAAAAAACAAACTAATGGCTCATGCTTGGCAAATAAAGGGGTAGAGGACCAGAACCCCTCCTGAGTTCCACCCTGCCCCCCTTCCCCTTTTGCCTGTAGAGTATAGGCTTACTTTTTCACCAATGCCACAGGAAGCAGACGGGTGCCAGTTAACTGATCAGCATTATAGTGTTGGCAGTTTCAGCCACTCTTATCACAGTGACAGATGGCTCACTGGCACATTTGGGGGTAAATGGAAGTTCTCCACTTTGATGACATGTCACAGCGCCCAGGGTCAGCCGAGGGAGTTGATGAGGGGAAGCACGCAAGCCACCAGTACCATTTATTTTATAATTATTATTTTATTGGGATATAACAACATGATCATAAAGTGGCAAGTGGCAATTCAATTAGGATTCCGATTGCACCATCAAAAGTCATACCCACATTATAAAATATAAACAGTGCAGCAATTAACAAGCAAAATCAGCCCAAAAAAAAAATAAACTAACCTCTTGTCGGCATCTAGCGTCAGGCTGGCTCAATTGGCACAGGGTGGCATGGCACATTTTAAAGCTCTCTGGCCTGCCTCCATCCCCAGCGGTCACACCACCATCATAAGCAGTTCCATTAAAGGTAATATAAGGGACCTTTGGACGTTGGAAACCCTGTATCTCTGGTTCCACACATCCTACACAAACCATAAGGTGTCATTGGAAATGCCAAATTCTGACCTTTCCAATGATACCAAATATGTCTATGTGCAATGTACAGGGTGAGAATAAAATGCAAGAGAAAACTGTGTTTTTCCCAATTTTGTTTATAAGTGTGTACTTTCTTAGAAAAAACAGGATGGGAAGTGAAATGGCTCAGCAGCAAAGGTGTTAACTTTTATGTATCAAGCCTCCTGGAGTTCGCTTAACAAGGCTATTTCCTGGATACACTCAAAATATCTAAAGCTCTATAGTGTGTATTCTGTATGTCCAAGCCACCAGTGTGTGTATCGGGTGTATATATGGATGTGTATATAGGTATGTATGGGTGTTTTGAGTGTTTGTGATTGAGTGTGTGTTTGTATATAGCTGTGCATGAGTGTGTACCTGGGTGCATATGTTCCTGTTTTTAAGAGAGTCCTTATTTTGGTCCCAAATCCCCCGTTCCCTCTTTTTTTCTAATGTTCCTCATTTAGGAACCCCTCAATATATTCAGGGAGTGCGACTGTATAACAGAGCTGCACAGCAATAAACCTCCCAGCAATGAGTCTCTGTAAACTATAATAAAAGTAAATAATATACTTTGCTTTGATTTTAGTTCACATTTTTATTGACATAAATGGCCCAATATTTTGTTATGCTGCCTATAATGTTTAGGAATAGCATAGTTTCTGGCCCAGCTTCCAGCGAGTTCCATAAATGGTGTGTATATGTGTGTATGTATAGCCATGTGTTTGTGTCTTTGAGTTATATCGCTGTGTGTGGGTATCAGTGGGTTAAGGACTTGTGGCATGTTACTGCTGGTGGTGCTTGATTCTCAGTGACCGAACATGTGCCAGAATGCAGAGCATTGCTGTGTGGAGTCAGTCAGGCGTCACCTGAGCCGCATGAGAACAGACCCTGTGTGGCAATGTTCTGGAGACAGTGAGCGTCATGAGCACAGCCTGTGATTAGGCTCGACACTGTCTGTCACTGCGAACTGAACACCAGCTCTTAGCCAAAACTGGTAGAGGGCCCCCCACACGAAACATGTGTCTAAATCCGCCCATGCCCTGACTGCACACTGATCCAGCATCTCCCATCACTGGGGATGCAGCTACTGGGGGGTCAGGGGTGAGGAGCTGTTGGGGGACGGGGGAGCTTTTTGAGGTAGGAGGAACCAGAGAGCATTAATGGGAAACAGAGAACATCCATGTCTCTCTGCCTGTGTGATGCCTGGGGGAAGCTGGCCCTGCCCATCAGACTGTGCCGCCACAGACAGTGCGGGGCAAAAAGTTGGGCGACACAATCGGCGACGGCATGCGTCTGAGCCCCAAGAGCTGCTGGGCAGACGCTGCACGAAACTTCACGTCCGGTTCGTCGGCAATAGGAATTCCCGTGCCTGTGCCAACAGAGAATGTGCGAGTGTAATTGTGTTGTGTTACTGGCATACAGAAATGTTAAAACTGGCTCATATTTCAACTCCAAATTATTCTCTAGAACCGTGGAGATCCAGGTTCAAATCCTGGCCAGAGCACCTCTCCAGTAAGTGTCCTTGGGCAAGACACCTAACGGTACATCTCTGCTCTTTGACCATGGAGAAGCAAGTCAAATCCTGTTCAGCACATTCCTCCAGGACAACTGTGGAGAAGCAAGTCTCGACTTTACGAGAAGTGGGTTAAACCTAACCACCGGAATATAATAGCAGTGTATTTTTTTATTTATCTGCCTCATGTTTTGCATTTTGAAGTACATTTCACATATATTCCAGAATATATTCACAGCATATTGCACAATGCATTTCAACATACACTTTGTAATATATTTCAGCATGCATTCTGAACATATATTCAATAACATAGTCAAATAATTTATAATAACTATAAAAATTGGAGTATTTCAAATATATTTGTCAATATATTTGAAAAGAATGAATTTTAAAAATATATTTCAAATATATTTATTTTCCATGCGGGTAGGTCGTCATGTTAACTTTAACTTCATCTCATTGATTGATTAAAGATAAAGCTGTCACCCAGTAACCCTCATGGAGTACCAGATCGCAAACTGGAAAGTTTGTGAAATGAGATCCTTTTGTTTTGAAGAAGGAGTTCGCATTTAAGGCTCACAACGCATAAATCATTTAGTAGCCCGATGTTCTGTATTGGATAGATTCATTCCAGTCCTTTATAAACATATTAGATAGTTTGGCACGTTGCCAGCACTGGTGCATATGACATTATCCTCGTGCTCACTCAAAATGCTTCCGGGCTGTTGACAGATCACCATGGCCATTTAATTTCACAAGATACTGTAACTGAGGGTCAGGACCAACCTGAGTGGGAGGGGTTAAAAACTGTCTCACTAACTTGCCCAGGCCTAATAAACTGGTCCCTTGAGGGCTGTAACTAGACATGTGCAGAGCACAAAATTTTGTTTTGGACAAATGGATTCATCCTAAAACGTAATTTATTTAGTTGCTAAAGAAATTCGTTTTCAGTTCTTTAGTATGAAAACGAATTTCATTCATCCGAAAACCAGCGGATACAATTAATATTGTAGTGGGGCTCCTCAGAGGGCTGAGATCGACTGCTTGTTACAGTATCTCTCACTCTCAGCACAATGTGTCAGGCAAAGCTGTTACAGTAACTGTCTGCTGCTCATCACAGTGCTCAGAGTTTCAGTAAAACTAGTAAATAATTTTTTTATTTATAAGAGGTTATAACAATATTATTTCCTTGTTTTACTGAAACTCTGAGCGCTGTGATGAGCAGCAGTCAGTTACTGTAACAGCTGAGCCTGATACATTGTACTGAGAGATATTGTAACAAGCAGCCAATCCCAGCGCTCACAGCCACTGGATTTAAAGGGCTAAAAAAAAGGCTCCTATCTGTGTAATGTATAGAACATCCTCTTGCATGAATTAATTCTCCCCTCTGTATAATGTCTATAACAATCTCTTGCATTAATACCCCTCTGTGTATAATGTATATAACATCCTCTTGCATTAATTAATACTCCTCTCTGTATAGTGTATATAAAATCCTCCTGCATTAATTAATACCCCTCTCTGTATAATGTATATAACATCCTCCTGCATTAATACCTCTCTGTATAACGTATAGAACCTCCTCCTGAATTAATTAATGCCCCTCTCTGCATAGAACATCTTACTGCATTGGCATGTGGAGGGTGAAAGACTTCGGGATTCAATGCAATCCAGCACAGGAGAGGGAACTTTTACTTAAACTTTTTATCTCTGTGGGGGGAGACATACAGGATTATAAAAGCAGGGGAGAGGGAAAATATTAATGTAAACCGGTCTGAAAGCTCAGAGAAGCGATGACTGGCGCAATTTAAAAAAAAAAAAAAAAAAAGCACTTTAAATCCAGGGAAAACATTCAACTAAATCACACTGAAGGCTCATAATGACAGGGTAACTGGGAGAGCTGGATACTAAATGTATCAGATGTAAAAAACCCTTTATAACAAGCAGCACTGGGAGAGGAGAGGGACTTTATATAAAACTTGTATTATAGATGAGGAAAGGGGGATAGTGTTCCTGGATAATATAAAATGTAGAAGACCTAAGCCCCTATTATGCAGAGCGGGAGGGGAGATAACACACATTTTATAAAGTCCCTCTCGTCTCCCAGTGCTGCTTGTTATGAAGTGTTTTTTTTTACTATCCAGCCCTCCTCTGTCATTAGCTTTCAGTGTTATTTTTTTAATGTTTTCCCTCTCCAGCTGCTTTTATCATCTCGTCTGTCTCACAGACATGCAAGGGTTAAGTAAAGGTTTCCTCTCCTGTGCTGGCTGTCTGTGCTGTGAGTGAGTATTCTGGAGCTCTATCACTGTCAGATTTTCGGGTAGGGGTCGGGAAAGATTGCACACACAAACTTTTTCTGTAGCTTTGCGATGTTGCGCTCCTCATTGCTAGTATCCTTCACTCCTCAATGTAATATTACAAAAAGAAATTAAACTAAAATGTATTGCATTTTCCTTTAGTTTCTTTCGTTTTTGGACTGAGCAGTTTCGTATCTTTTGAGTCATACGAAAACTAAATTATCCCAAAATTTGGACTAAATGGTTTTAGTACTAAAACAAATGCATATGTCTAGCTGTAACCTCCTTCTCTCTGGTCTTATGAGATCCCAGGTTCTCCCTCTGCAGTCTGTAGTGAACGCCTGT